>CAWUFW010008249.1:600000-832500 GCA_963921515.1 Calotriton arnoldi
GCTGCTATTGTTACAGGGGGCCGATATTGCAGCAGTGCTGCAAAACCGGCCTCCAGTAACAAAAACGGCCCCCAACCTTCTAGCCCCCGGGGAAACGCTTGATGCCCGCTACGGCCAGCATGGCCCTGTGGGCAAAACGTAAGTATTTCTTCGACAGAATCCCCATTGTGTCCATTGATGGAATACTTCCTCCAATGGAGTAGGGTCCTTCAAACTAAGGACTTTACACCAGCCCCCCTATATTGGCTGGACTGTGTAAAGTTTATTTTTTTCTGTCCGTCACTACAAGGAAAAACTTGGCAGTAAGGGACAGGAAAAAACACTAGTGACCCCCACACCCGGGGAGAATACTCCCAAAGTGTGGGAGACATTATTGTTTTGTTTTTCAAAACCAAATTCCCGCTTTGGTAAAAGTTTGCAGTCCCGGCGTCATGGCTGACGGTATCGTCCATCAAACTTTTCCTACATTAAACGGAAACTCCATCCTGCCGGGTCCTGTCAATGTAGAGAGTTGCTTGCAATAATCTCCGTCCACCAAACTCTAAACCAGGTCCTAAGTGTTTGGTCCTGACACCCTTATGTCTTTTCTCACAGAGCTTAAGAACTGGAGTTTGCCAAGAAATCCTCTACAAGTGTCCTCTACAGGATTAAGCCGCTGAGGTTTGCATTCCAGGCCTTGGACTAAACCATAAACTTAAACTTAAACCATAAACTTTCTCCTAGCACCTTTAAAGTCCTATTCAAAGTATCAGGCTTAGTAAGGAGTACATATTTAATAGCTATTTGCCAGAGACTGGCACCTGGATAAAACCAATCTTGAGAATCCTCCTTGACCTTCAGGCACACAATTAAATACCATCAGGTTGGCCTTCTTCATCGCTGCCAATCAGGACATTTTCATTATTTTAGCAAGGTGTATTAATGAACTATAGGTGCCCTTGTTTCAAAGGTTGTCTTTCACACAGACCCTAATTGTGTCCATCAAACTCCATCTCAACAATGATATATTTTTCTTACGCTTATCCAAGCCTGCAAGATTCCCTTAATTGGAACCTTTTACTTGATAGCTATGCATGCCACCATACAGTTTTACCTAGACAGAAACCCAAAATTGTATTCCTTTGACCGTTATAATTGTAGCATTATGGATTCTAAAAGGCAGCCTAAGGCTCCACCATTGTAGATGGATTGCCTTCTCTTCTTTGAGATGCCTTTTCTGTACGCTGCAGGGCGGCCAGTGGCTATTGACATGTGCTTGTCATGGGTCAGAAGCAGTAATTTAGCACTGGTGTCCCAGGGTCTTGCACTAAAAACTATTTTTGTAATCTCTGGCTCTCCTGCGATAATTTGGGAGAACAGTCAATGCTTATTCCTAGATTAGTATGTTTTGACTTAGTGTACCATACAACTTGATAAAGTGAGTGACTAACCAGGACAGTGTATCATAAAAAATAATATAAATAAATAGAACAATAGTATGGTAATTAAAATGAGACATTCCAAAGAAATCCAGAACATCTTAACAAATTCTGGGTTCAAGATCTGACCAAATATTATAGCTCTCACACACAAGGCTCTAATATGCTCTTAACATGAACCCAATTGATATTTGCTTATGGTGAGGGATTATGAGAAATCTGTAGACTTTGAATTACCTTTGGTTGAAACTGATGTCAACAAACACAGCAAGGATCTACTGGCCTTTTTACCTTCACTGCAGCTCTAAAGAGACACAGGAGCCATAAATGGTCAATTGGATGTGTATTTGGATGTCCCAAGTCAGACACAGCAGGAGCACATTCAACCTCTTTGACAAATCAGTGGCCCTAAGATAGTTTCAATGAATTCAAGACAGGAATGCTGGAATGGCCTTAACCTTGTTGAAGGAACCTCCATCTTATGTTACATGTGTGCTGTCCTCGCATGACATCATTCATACCACATGCGGTCTCCAATCAAACCAAGCATATAAGAGCCATGTACTAAAAACAAAGGGGGGAAATCAGGTTTCCAACTATGGGAGGTAATCAACCGCAAGTCTTCATAGCCTGGTGATGGGTAGCTGTAGGTTAGGTGCACGTCTGTGCTCACACAGTCAAGTAGACAGATCTTGTGTTCTGCAATAAAAAAAATAATGTGAAGCACAAGTGTGGACTCACACACATCCATTGGAGGAAAATAGCCATGAAAACCAATATAAAGTACAGGTTGACAAGGATGTCCGCACAGTGCAAGTACTTCAGTCCGTACAATGTAACATTGTTGCCTTTTGTAGCAGTCCTCTCCTACTCATACCTTCCTGCTCTAAATTTCCTGATAGCTGTCTACTCTAAAATCCAAACCTTGTATGTAAACATTCTTTGTTTTAGTCTGTTTTCCCTTATTTGTTTTATCGACGTGAAACGTTTTAGTTATTTGTACGGCGTCTGTGTACTCTTCCAGGATCCAAAACAATTCAAGAGAAAGGTGGTAGCATGGATTGCTTTTAATCTAATACTTACAAGGCATCCTCCTTAACGTGACTCAATGTCAGATATGCCCATAAGCTTGTAAGAATTCAATATTAGGCTGTGCTAGTTACATTTTTCTTTTCCCAAGTAGCACCATTCCTTAGGCTTGTAGTAATGTGAGATATATCTCCATCTCTTATTTCGAAATCTAGTGGTGGAGTGTCATAAGATCAGTAGTCCAGTCACCCTTGTGAGAGGAGAGCACCACAGCCTCCCTGCCAGTCCTGTCTCTCTATCTTGACTGCCAAGAGCTGTTATTTATATTGAATATTGGAACAAGGGGGACCTGCCATTGTACCCTCCCCTGGCGACATACTGGTTGTCTTTCAGTATTTCACATGATGGGCTAGTGGAGGTCTGTAAGGATGGAGCCCATTCTTGTCCTGAGCCTTGTAAGTGTTGGTAACTTCCACTATTTTGTATCAACCAAAAACCTCTGGCCGACCTGCTGTGGGAGCGGTCTGACTGGAGCACATTAGTCTCTCTGTTTATGCCTTGCTTCAGACAGGGGATGTAAAAACCGCTGTGGGCATCCCACTCATTCTCTAGGTGGAGCTGTGGGTCAGCTCCTATACATTCCCCATGCACCTTAGTGTCTAATGAGAGACAAATCTAAAGGGCCTGGTGGTTTACAAACAGAAAATTCATTTTCCTGGTTATTTGGCGGCTTTGCAATGTATGTCTGTTTCCTGATTGAGAGGTGTAATCCGAGGTGACCTGCAGGCCCTCAGTCTCAACCATGCCTAACATGTCACAACACCCTCACAGCACTTGCTGCAGAAACACTATATAAAAACGGTAAATACATAAAAATACATATAGGTGCCCAAGTACCATAGCCTAAACAGCAACCATTGTTTTTATTTATCCATGTATTCTTCAGAGATATCCGTGAGGTGGTTACTTGGGCTCCCTACTGGCATTCTGTCCGCACTACTCATTTAATGCTTTCTCTTGGAGTGAGACACCATTTTAGCAAGTTGCTAAAAGGTGCTCGCCTGAAAGTGATTCGTTTTCATTCTCGTTTTATCTGCTTTCTTGTGTTAACTGTAGCATCTCGTCTTTAGATGGGGAATGAAGAAGATGTAACATCAATCAGAAAATCTATGGTTCCCTTCATTAATATTACTTCAAGACTTGCTCAAATCCCAAAACTATTCTGTAGGTATATGGCCTTCACAATTAGTTTCTAACTGCACAAGCTGAAGGGTGTATGCAGAATCATTGAGGGTGAGATCATGTATCAAATAGGACATGCTTTTCCAGGGACAAGATACACTCCACTTGAAAGTAAGGTTTTGAGAAGGAATATCTGATCGCAGCACCGGGTGGCAGGATACCATTTAGTTCAGGATAAGAGATAGTGTCCAGGACCTTCTGGGAATAACGTAAAGGTAATTTTATTACTACATTTCTTGACATGGATGTACTTCACAAGGACATTAGTGGTCCAGAGGTAAGGTGTATAAGAGCATGTTATATTGTACAACTCAATATCTTGAACATAAGTACTACAACTACGTAATCATCATTTCAGTTCATGGCCACTTCAGCAATTCACCATATGGTTGCCTATTTGGACTGGAGATATAGGCAGTGAGTGTGTTACTGCTCAACTGTCCAGGACATGACATGTAGAATGGAGCTCCACTTCAACTTGAGAAATATCTGCATTGGCAGTAAACAGAACTATGCAAGCCTTTCTAAGATCATTTCAGAATGTGGAGCTCATAACTTTCCATTTCCACTTGGCAGTGTGCAAACCTCAAAGCTTTGCTGAAGCTTAACTGGCCTGCCCTGTTGCTGCTAGGTACTAACCTAATGGGATCCCTCCAGACACCTAAAATAGTCCAGATATGTATGACGCAGTGTGTAGAGGACTTATCTATACTTCCCCACCCCAAGAATAAATACCAGCAAGTGGAGGTGAACTGAGTGATGACTGTCTCCATGAACTGAGTGGTGACTACCACCAGAGCAAACCCTCTCCCTGCACCACCTTTTCTTGTTTTTGTCATCCTTTGATCCTGTCTTTATATGTATAGGTCCAGCAGGATTTGGAATGCTCCAAGCTGGCTTGAGAAGGGTGTATGTCACCCCTTTGTTTGCCCTTTTCCTGTCAGCTCAAAACCAATTTTCCCTGACGTTCTGCTCCTTGACCCAGTCTGAATAAGATGGTGGCCTTGAGGATTTCCAGTTGGTGGTTAGAATTTAACTTGTTGCAGTCATATCAATCAATATGATTTGCACAGAGGAGAGCTCATTCAAGTTAAACTGAAAACTAACCATAGCTAGAAAGAGATCCAATCTCCCTTCAGGTCCCAATAAATGTGGCATTTTTCCAAAAATGTTTATCCACTACTCCCTAATTGCAGACATGACCATATTAAGCGAGTCCAGTCAGCCTTCAGCTGGTTCTCACATCTGGGACATGTTTTGTGTATTCCTGGCTCCTGTTTTCTGTAAAGGTAGGGTCTTAAATATAGTTTCCATTTGCTAATAAAATGCATTTGCCTAAAATTTGGTTCCTTAATGTACAATAGTGTAATCTATTTATATATTCCCACATTCTTTCTATTAGCATTATCCCTGTTTCCTGAAACCAGTTATTAGAAATTTTCTCAAATCCATTGACTTGGGACCTACTCCGTAAAGTTTTATACTAAAATCCTATTCCTCTTCTTTTTGTTTCAGATAATATCTGCTATATATCTACTGAATGTTCTAGCTTATTTGTTATTGGCATATCAAAGGCACTTTTCAATCTTGCCATTGACAGCCAAAGCCAGCAATTTTGTGCCACTACTCAGTCTATAAACCATTCTTCAGGTTCCAAACATTAGTTATTAGAAATTTAAAGCCATAAATAAAGCTGTAATCTTTCCATCTTTTTAATTCTTTTGGGGTAAGCAAGGGAAACAAAGGCACATAATCTATCAACCTAAAATAACTATTGATAGACGGAACTTCAAATTGTCTAATAAATTGCTCTAGTCTTTTGAAATAATTTGTAAGAGTCTTATATGCAATTAATTTCAGCTATTTAGGGATGCTCAAAGCTTATGGTATATCTGTAATTATTTGAGCTAGCATAATTTTATATAATGAGTTGACATTATAGCTACCAGTTTGAGAAAGGGGCCATCTAGTACAAGAACTGGCAAATGCAGTAATATAGTGCAACTTAATGTTTCATAGAGCAAGCCCACCCTCTTCCTAAGTTATGAAAAGATGATGTAAGCCCAACCTTGAGCACTTATTGTTCCAAACAAATCTTCTGATAGCATTATTTACCGTTGTGAAAAGAGATATATTAAGCTTAATGGGCAAGCTGACAAGTAAGACCTACATAATGGTAAACATTATATTTTTACCAAGAGCTACACAACCCATTAAAGTTAAGGAAAGAAGGCCCCATCTATTTAACAAAAAGTTCACTTTCTTCATCAAAGGCTTATAATTTAAGGCACATAATGCATTCAGGTCTTCATTGACAAAAATCCCTAAATATCTCTTTGGTTGCACAGATTGTCCTGCCTTAATAACCCCAGGAAGACTGCCATGTGAACAATTAAATAAAAAAGATTTGCTTTTTTCCTGATCAGTTCTATCTTACCTATGGATGAAAATCTCTCCGCTTGCCCCAATGTATTGGAAATACTGTTATTGTCAGCCTTGAGCTAAAGTGCAATGTCATCTGCATATACATTTATTTTGTGCATTGCATTTACTGGAGAACAAATATTAGGGCTTGAATGAATTGCACAAACTGTTTGGTCAATAAATAGGGCAATCTGGATAGGTGACTTAGGACAACCCTGCCTTTTTCTGTTTGCAATCATAATAGAACCTGCCAGGGCTGCATTAATCATTACGATAGCCTCTGCTTTTTTTTGTAAAGATTACGTATTAATTGGATAAGCTAGGTAGGGTATCCACATTTTTGTAAAATTACAAATAAAGATTTACAATTTACCAGGTCAAAAGCCTTTTCGGCCTTTAACAATAATACCATAGCCGGTATAGTCTTATTATCTGGAAAACAAATTCTATTGCCTCTGCCAGAAAGTTGTAATATGATGTAGCTGTCTCTCTGGGACAAAATCATTCTGGTCTTCATTTATTAATGTTGTCAAACTCTTGACCATTCTTATTTCTATTGCTTTAGCGATTGTCTTGTAATCAGCATTTAATAATGTGATTGGCTGATGAAAATTAATATCTTCTGTTTTTGTACCAGTTTTAAATCTCACAATTTTCCCTCTGTACAAAGAGGAAGAAGTTGCGGCGCATTTGAGCATTTAGTTCAGTATAGAGGCTACTATGGCAACAGTGATTTGGAAAAATTCTTATAACATTCTGAAGGAATCCCATGTTCTCGATTTGCCTTGCCATTGGGTAATCCTGCTATTGCCTCTTCTATTTCTTCTGTAGTGAAAGGAACTATACTCCTAATGGCTTGTGTCTCTGACTGCTTTGGGACAAATACTTCAGAAAGATATTCTATGTCACTTATCTCTACTTTTTGGTTCTGGCTATAGGTTTTTTGTAATGATGTAAAATATGTACGAAATCGTTGTGGAGTTTGAAATAACCTTTTTAATATAAAGATTTAGTATAGAGTTGATTCTTTTCTTATTATTTTACAATCTGACCATTTTAGCATTTTCCTGATGTTAGCTGTTCCTGGTTATACTGATAATCTTTTAGCTGTTTCCCATTTTTTCCTGTCAGTATTAACTTTTGTGTTTTAAAAACAGTGTTGAGAGTGCTTTATATTTTCTTCTAACTTCCTGATTGAGTCTGTTCTATCTTAGCGTATAGCAAGAGATTTAGATACTATTTTACCTCTCGGTGTTATCTTAAAGGTGTCCCAAATAATTCTCTCTTCCGCTGATCCTTTATTACTGATAAAATTATTGATTTCCATTACATAAGATTCAGCATTAAGTAGTAATTTATTTGGGTGCTACACAGGTTTTACTTGAGTACTACCTCTTTCAGGAATTTGGTCCTAAATGCATTGGGAATTATCATCATACTATTTACTGACAATGAAGAAGTTATGAGGAAATAGTCGATCATTGCACCCATATTAAATCTCTAGCAAATGCGCCCATTCCCATATGCTTGTGGGTTTAGGGATCTCAGTGGGTCACTGGCACTTAGCTCTGATTTAAGGTTCTTAAATAATGCAGCTATTTTACGTTTATTGTTCTTCCTGTTCTGATTTTTTAAAAAATAAAAAATGTATGAGTTTTATATAGCGCAAACTAGACCCGAGACATCGGGTATCAGAGCGCGTTACATGAGCACCAGTATCGTTACAGATGAACACATTCATTTATTTTTTTTTTTGTTTAGGCACAGGGAGATTAAGGGATTTGCCCAGAATCACAGGATGTTGAGCGTCATTGCCGAGACTCGAACCCACTTCCCCAGGTCCGAGGTCGACCGCTCTATCCGTAAGGCTACATCCTCTCCCCATTTAAAGAATATAATTTAGAATTCTGAACAAAATTAAAATCCCCTCCTATAACTATGTCTATGTTAATTTCACTAATAATGAATTTAGGTCTTTAAGATTATCAAAAATCATCGGGCCACGGAGGCACACAATTGTATATGTTTTCCTTTGTAAAATGAAATTGAACCAAATCCATCTACCATTTTTATCTGTACCACTAGACACGATTTCAATATCTAGCTTTTTATTAATTATTATTACTTCTGCCTATCTATGTGAAGTTTCCGTTGAAGCAAATAACCTATAGTTAGCCCATTCTTTAAACAGATGTATTGTGTTTAACTTAGATGCTGCTCAATTACTTTTTTGAAGGAGGATGATAGATGGATTATGATTTAAAAGCAGTGTCCCAACAGGTTTCTATTTTCTGTAGATTATTCAGTCTATTCACATTAAATTAAATCACTTTTAGACTATTAATTTCTTTGTTCTGATCCTGTCACGCTTAGGCTGCTAATATACTGAAACAGAATTCTGTATGCAATTAGAATATCCTCAAATGTTAAGGTTACTAATTTAATCCTTTTTGCATTTTCAAAGATTTCATATTGATGTGTCCTAAAGTATGCCACTTATCAGTGTGTTCTTGTGATCCTTCCACCCCACCCCGCCCGAGTCCCCTTCCTCCACCCCCCTGCTCCAGTGTGTAGCTTGCGTACACCCCCTAATGAGCCACCCACCCTTACTGATTCTGGGTGCCATGTTTTGCACCCATCCCAACCCCAAAGTGAACCCTTTACAATTTGAAGCACGCTCGTCCCAAACCAGATATATGCTTAAAATGCATGTATTAGGCACAATGTGGCATCTTGTACATGTCCATTTAGAACTTGGACTGCTTCCTGACCTTGTGTGTAAATTATAGTTTTACGATTAACAATGAGTTTCAATATAGCCTGCCTAAATATTGTCGCCTCAATTACTGCTTGAGGAATGTAGGAATTAGCTGTTTAAATTCCCATCTTTTTCTCCCTGATTCTACTGACTTGAGAGAGAACTTTAAAAGTTGAACTGCATTTTTGTCCTAAAGTATTCTTCTAAATAGCTTGTTGAAGGATTTTCTCTTCTATTCTATAATTTGCTAAATTTACTAGAATAATATGTGATCGAGCAGAACGTTTAGGAGAGGTAAACACCGGTACTCAGTGAGCTCTTGCGGTGGTTAAATCTCCTGAAAACTCAGGGAGAATACAGTCTTTTGCTGTAGGGTATCCGACCTGTACAGATTTAAGGCACTCTGGTTTTTTCATTGTTTTGACCATTTCAATCTTCTTCTGCCTGGCTTCTAATCGCTAGACTGAAGTTTTTACAGAGCCACTTCCTTTTATTCTGGCTTTCTTTTGTTGTTTCCAGGGACTATTTTTCATAGCAAACTTCTTTGCACCCAGTTCTAAGGGAAGACTGTGTTCGTTTTTGTGACAAAGGTGGTATGAATCAGATATATCAGAGCTCTTGAAAGAATTGAACAAACTGGGTGAACCAGTTGGGACCAGGTGAAATATTCTCCATTACATTCTTCTCATCACTCACTTTTATTTCCTTGTTTACCATGTTCTTATTTGGAGCTTTCAGTTCCAGCTCTTTAATTGGATCATCTGAAAGAGACACGTTAGTGATAGATTCCTTACCTTAGAATATCCCCAGGCGTCAGGCTGGATCCGGAAAGTTTTGCGTAGCAGTACCCTTGCGCGTCGGTAGGCGGCCTCGTGCGGCTCCGCGTCCGTCGTCGGCGTCGTGATCGCCGGGATGACGTCGCGGGCAGTACTTAGACGCCGCCCCTGCGCGCTGACGTCAGTTCTTCTTTTTCCGCGCCAGCAAGCGCAGATCCGGGAAGAGCAGTGCCCTGGTCAATTTTTGACCATACTTTTTGGTGATTTTTTCACTTTTTTTTTTTTTTTTTTTTTTTTCCATCTTTAAGGTGTCGTAGGGATGCCCGGCTTCAAGCGATGCGGCGCCTGTGCGCGGATGATGTCCGTCACCGACCCGCATTGGGAGTGTCTCTTCTGCCTCGGCCGAGGCCACGACACCGAGTCTTGTCCCGAATGCCAGGCCCTCAACCCGAAAGCTTTGCGAGAGCGGTCTCGAAAGCTCCTCGAGGCCCGGCATTCGGCTCCACGGAGGCCCCGGTCGCGTGAGAGGTCCAGGGGTCGCTCGCGGAGTGCACACCGGTCGTCGGCGTCGAAGTCTTCTTCGTCCGGTAAGTCTAAGCACAAGAAGTCCAAGAAGCATCGTCGCTCTCGGACTTCGCCTCGCCGGTCTCGCGACTCGGCTGAGGCCCCTCCCGGCACCGTCCCCGCCCCCGCGGCCCCGGACTTGCCTGTGGAGTCGCCCCGTCATACCCGCCCTTCCCGGGTTCGGGGGCGGATCCGGCCAAGGTACAGGAGTTCCTGTCGGCCATGGCCCGCCTCTTCGGGCCTTCAGGCCCCTCCGGTGCGCCTTCGGGCCCCGCGGGCCCTGATGGGGTTGCTCCGGCGTCGCCGGCGGCTCCGGCCCCGGCGTCGCCCAGGACTCCAGCCTCGATCCCGGCTCCGGCTTCGGCCCCGGCCTCGATCCCGGCTCCACAACCCCCATCGACGCCGGTCGACCTCACGACACCTCCGCCGGCGCCGATGTCTCCGGTGCCGTTCTCGACGCCGCCCTGGGCTCCGGGCGGCGTCGTCCCCAGTTCCTTCCGGCTCCGGACATGGACCCGGAGCAACGTCGGCTCGACGCCGGCTCCGGCGCCGATGGGCCCTTGGGTCCCAAATGTCCCTCCTCCTCCTTATTTTGAACCAGAGGAGGACCAGGAGGACTGGGAGGGGTCTGATGACCCTCTGACTCGCAACTGTCAGTATGATGAGGACTGGACAGAGAGTCTAGGGGAGGCCAGTGGTCTGGATACTTCTCCTGACACTGGCATGCTGTCTCCTCCCGTGGCTACGGAGGAGGGGGCCAACTTTAGTACGGTGTTGCGTAGGGCTGCTGGGGCCTTACGTCTCCAGCTCCCTACTTTGACGGTCAAGCCTAACATCTTGACAGAGGTGCTTCAGCCGGCAGCCTCCTCTGCGGAGACTGTGCTGCCGTTTAACGACGCCCTCACAGACGTTCTTTTGGGCGCCTGGTCCAAGCCCAACACAGGGGCTCCTGTGGATCGGAACGTGTCACGACGCCATCGCCCCGCTCCGGGCGACCCCTGTTTCTTTCTGTCCACCCCACTCCTGAGAGCTTGGTTGTCCAAGCCTCCGCTTCCCAAACCGCCTTCCCTACCGCTCCTCCGGATAGGGAATCCAAACGCCTGGATCAGTTTGGGAAGAAAGGTTTTTCTTCCTCCAGTGCTGGCTTGCGGTCCGTTAACACCGCTTGTCTTTTGGGCCGCTATACCCACTCTCTGTGGGATTCGGTGGCGGATGTTTTGCCCCAGTGCCCTGAGGAGGTCCAGGCACTGCTTTCCCGCGCCATTGCGGAAGGAAGGGATGCGGCCAAATACACTATCCGTTGTGGCCTTGACACCGCCGACTCGCTGGGCAGGTCGATTGCAACGACGGTGGCGCTCCGCCGCCACGCCTGGCTGAGAACCACTGGTTTTTCAGGGGATGTCCAGAATACTCTCATGGACATGCCCTTTGATGGAGTCGGTCTCTTTGGGTCCAAAGCAGACCATGCGTTGGAGCGCTTTAAGGACTCACGGGCTACTGCCAAGTCCCTGGGCCTTTCTGCTACACGCCCTCCGCTGCCTTCTGCTTTTCGCCCCTATCGTGGCCACGGTAGGGGCGCCCCTTCACGTCAGCAGCCCAGCCACCGGCCCGCGCAGCAGGCGTCTTCGCGTGGCCGAGGACGTGGATTCCGCCGTGGCGGATCGGGCAACCAGCGTGCGGGTCAGGCCACCACCTCCAACCCGTCCCGCGGCCTCCAAGCCCTCCTAGTCCCTCCTTTCAGGTGCACGGCACGCCAGTAGGGGGCAGGGTCCGCCATCACCTTCCCCACTGGCGCACCATCACCTCGGACAGGTGGGTCTTGGACATTGTCCGAAGGGCTACTCCCTCCCCTTCGCGACCACCCCCAGCCATGCCACCTCAACTCCACCGCATGTCAGGGGATCACTTGGTGCTTCTACAGAAGGAAGTCACGGCCCTCTTGACCAAGAGGGCCATCGAGCATGTTCCGACCCCAGAAGTAGGGCGTGGTTGCTACTCCCACTACTTTCTGGTGCCCAAAAAGGACAAGGAGGACATGCGTCCTATCTTGGACCTCCGGAACGTCAATCGCTTCCTCCGGAAGGAGAAGTTCAAGATGCTCACCCTAGCTCAGGTCTTGACTGCCCTCGACCCTGGAGACTGGTTGGTAGCGTTGGACTTGCAGGACGCATATTTCCACATCCCCGTCCTGCCCGCCCACCGGCGTTACCTTCGGTTCACGGTAGGCCACGAGCATTTTCAGTTCACCGTGCTCCCTTTGGCCTTACAAGTGCCCCTCGGGTGTTCACGAAAGTGATGGCGGTGGTCGCGGCTCATCTGCGCCGGGCAGGGGTTTCAGTCTTCCCCTACCTCGACGACTGGCTGCTGAAGGCGGGCTCGTCCCAGGCAGTCGTCTCCCACCTCCAGACTATGGCCGAACTCCTGCACTCGCTGGGGTTCTCCATCAATGTGCCGAAGTCGCATCTGATTCCTTCTCCACAGCTCCTTTTCATCGGAGCAGTTCTGGACACGACGCAGTTTCGGGCCTATCCTCCCGAACGGCGAGTCCGGGATATTCAGGCTATGATTCCGATCTTTCGGCCTTTATCCTGGGTTTCGGTAAGGATGACCCTGAGGCTGCTGGGCCTCATGGCCTCCTGCATCCTGCTGGTCAATCATGCCAGATGGCATATGCGGGCTCTGCAGTGGGACCTGAAGTTCCAGTGGGCGCAGCACCAGGGCAACCTGTCCGATCACGTCCAGATCTCGGAGGGGACTGCAAAACAGTTGCAGTGGTGGCTCTCGAACCGGCAATGGGTCATGGGCAGATCCCTCTCCCTTCCCCAGCCAGAGCATACAGTTGTGACGGACGCGTCCCTTCTGGGATGGGGCGGTCACTTGGGAGAGGCGGAGATCAGAGGCCTCTGGTCTCCGGCGGAGTCCCGGCTCCATATCAACCTTCTGGAGCTCCGGGCGATCCGGCTTGCACTCAAGGCATTCCTTCCCTCTGTCAAAGGGAAGGTAGTGCAGGTGTTCACAGACAACACCACCGCCATGTGGTACTGCAACAAACAGGGCGGGGTGGGGTCTTGGACCCTTTGTCAGGAGGCTCTGCGCCTCTGGACATGGCTGGAACATCAGGGCATGTTCCTGATGGTTCAACACCTGGCAGGTTCTCTGAACGCCAGGGCGGACGAACTCAGCCGCAGGTGCATGATGGATCACGAATGGCGTCTTCACTCGGAAGTGGCGCAAGGACTCTTTCTACAGTGGGGAGAGCCTTGGTTAGATCTATTCGCCACCGAAGAGAACGCGCAATGTCATCAGTTCTGCGCGTTGGAATTTCCAAGGCGGCACTCGCTCGGCGACGCTTTTCGTCGCAAGTGGAGTTGCGGTCTGTTGTACGCCTTTCCGCCTATACCACTTCTACCCAGAGTGTTGAAGAAGATTCGGCACGACCGGGCCCAAGTCATTCTTGTGGCTCCGGACTGGGCTCGAAGAGTTTGGTATCCCGAGCTACTCAATATGAGCATAGATCCCCCGATCCGTCTGCCTCTTCGGGAGGATCTTCTGTCGCAGCAGCAGGGGACGGTCCTCCACCCGAACCTGTCCAGTCTACACCTGCTTGCGTGGAGATTGAGCGGCGGCAGTTGATTCCTTTCGACTTGCCTCCCGAAGTTTGTGATGTGATTCTGGCAGCCAGGCGTCCCTCCACTAAGGTGGTATACGCCTGCAGGTGGAACAAATTTGTGGCATGGTGCACAGCAAAGGCTGTGGATCCCTTTCTGCCCCTCTTTCTGAGGTCCTTCTGTTCCTTCTCTCTCTGGCCCAACAGGGTTCTGCCCTGGGTACCATCAAGGGTTATCTTTGTGCTATCTCGGCCTTCCTCAGGCTCCCTGATCAGCCCTCCCTTTTCAAGTCCCCTGTTGTTAACAGGTTCTTAAAAGGCATTACTCACCTCTTCCCTCCTGTTCCGTTTGTAATGCCTCAGTGGGACTTGAACTTGGTTCTTACCTTTTTAATGTGCGCTCCCTTTGAGCCTCTGCATAACTGTCCTCTTCGTCTTCTGACTCTAAAGGCAGCCTTTCTGGTGGCCATCACCTCCGCTCGGCGGGTGAGTGAGCTCCAGGCTCTTTCTTGCAAACCTCCCTTTCTGTCTGTTCATCCAGACAAGGTTGTTCTTCGGACGCGTCCGTCCTTCTTGCCAAAGGTGGTTACTGCTTTCCACATTGGGCAGACCATCACTTTGCCCACCTTCTTTCCGCCTCCGCATCCTTCCAGAGAGGAAGAGAGGCTCCACCGTCTGGACCCAAAACGTGCGCTCTCCTTCTATATCGACCGCACAAAACACTTCCGGGTGGATGACCAGCTCTTTGTTGGCTACGTGGGCGCCAAAAAGGTCGGGCGGTGCACAAGAGGACCATCTCCCGCTGGGTTACCTTGTGCATCAAGACCTGCTATTCTTTGGCTAAGAAGGAGCCTCCTGTTGGGCTGCGTGCCCATTCCACCAGGGCAACGGCTGCTACCACGGCCTTGGGCCGCGGTGTTCCGCTGCCGGTTATCTGTCAGGCAGCTACGTGGGCCTCGCTGCACACGTTTACTAAGCATTACTGCCTTGACAGTCAGGTCCGGAGGGACGGCTTCTTTGGCCGTTCTGTCCTCCAGGACTTCCTTGTCTGATCTTTGTTCGCAGACCCACCACCGGGGTTGGTATTGCTGGGGTATCTATTCTAAGGTAAGGAATCTATCACTAACGTGTCTCTTTCAGATGCACAAGTTACTAACTTGTGTAACGATATATCTGTAAGAGACAGTAGTTAGTGATAGATTCCTACCGCCCCACCCATCCTCCCCGTTCTGCGAACTGATTTCTAGGGTTAAGGACATCCCTTTCAGGGCCCTAGTATTTTTCAGACACCTGTGTCAGCTTCTTGCATGGCTCTGCGTTCCTGGCGCGGAAAGTCGTGTACAGAACTGACGTCAGCGCGCAGGGGCGGCGTCTAAGTACTGCCCGCGACGTCATCCCGGCGATCACGACGCCGACGACGGACGCGGAGCCGCACGACGCCGCCTACCGACGCGCAAGGGTACTGCTACGCAAAACTTTCCGGATCCAGCCTGACGCCTGGGGATATTCTAAGGTAAGGAATCTATCACTAACTACTGTCTCTTACAGATATATCGTTACACAAGTTAGTAACTTGTGCGTTAGGAACTGAAGAAGAATTTTTATTGTATTTACTTATAACGTTAAACCCTCTCTCAGATTTCCTCCTAGGTTTTTACTTTGGCTGGATATCGTGTTTTTTTTAGCTTGATTCTGCCTCCTCTGTCCTCTGGCTGGCTATTAGGTGTACAAGCTAATTCCCTTCCCTGCTCCCATTAAGTTGAGAAATGAGGATGCTGGTTGGTCTGTTAGACTGTGTTTCTCCTACTGACAGCCTTCTCAAAGGCTGAGTAACTTCACCACTTCATGTGGATGTCTTCCACCCTGGTTTCGGGTCAGGGTTATTTCCTCCATCTTGCTTTGGTTTGCACTCATTAACGCTTTTGACAAAGCTCACCTTGGAATTCATTTTATCTTTAATTTTGTAATGGATGTTACTTCTATACAATGTACTTTCCGAACCTCAGGAGCTGTTGCTTCAGAAGTGGGTCTCTCTCTTAGACCTAAGACTCAGCACGTATGGGCACATTCATTTGGCAGTTCACTCCTTGCTTCAAGTTGACTATGGCTCCTAATTTGCTTTCTCACCTTCGCTCCCAACTGAGTCATCAGACTGGGTAGATTAAATCGAGCAAACCGCACTTAACCAAGAGAAGGATCCTGACTGCGCCTTGATGTAGCTCAGACACTTCCTAGAGCGATGCTAAACACAGCTTGCCACTCCTTCAACATGAGCCCTCTGTGGAAGAGTTGCTTTAGTCAGTTAGCTGCTTTCAACCACTTCATGTCTGATTGTCAGTTTCTGGTTGCATTGTTCTGTAATCCACTTGTTTAGTTTGTTGAAAGCACGCCATCTTGCTGACCAACAGATGTCTTTTAATATGCTTGCAACTGCCATACCCACAGTTGTGCACAGCGATATAGCATCCTCTGTTCTTTTCTGAGAGCGATTATTGAATTATTGTTTATTGCTTGCGGAACACAATCAACTGTCGGCTCTAGTTGTATTCTTGTTTGATGCCAGGATGCTGGTGTGCAACCTGCAAGCCAGCATCCTGGTTAAGCCTTTCTGGCTATCTCATGGGGAGTGCTTAAGCTAGGATACAGTTTATGTTCCTTGCCAATGCAACTTTATATCTATTTTTGACCTGTTGGTGGAAGCGTGAAGTAGTTTCTGCCCAGGCTCGGATACAGTTTGTGTTGCTTCACTTGGCAATGCAACTATATATCTCTTTTCAAGCTGTTGGCAGCAGTGTCAGGTGGCTTTCATCATTGCTTAGGTCCTTCATTAGCATTTCTGCCGCCGGTCTCTTTGTACTGTACACCCTCTAAATGCCCTTGTGAGTTTGGCCAAATCCTCTCGATCGGGTCTGTTTTCAACTACAGCTCACTGCATGCTCCATCGTTCTGTGTGTGTGAGGCCTGCAACCAGGAAAGTTGGTATTGGAATATCAACAGCATGAGATAGCGAGCCTCCCAACCTCCATCTTCGAACTCAGGGTGGTTCTATTAAATAATTATGGCGAGGTGCACGAGTGATGAATGGAGATGACTCCGGAGAGTGGCTCAGAGATTCAACATGGACATTTTTACAGATTTTTACCATGGTTTTCGTCCGGGTAGGAGAATGGCTGTTCAGAGGATTGTTTGCTTTAGATATCTTTGGCACCATTTTAAGAATACTTTTAAAGACTACTCCATTCAAATTCTGTCCTAATTTACACTGAAAATGTACATCCTACGATAAACATCTAGCATGGATCTTCTATTTGCCTAGAGATCATGACTCAAAAAGTTGTTGTGCATGTTCTTGTTTTAAACCTAACCTTTATAGACCGAGACAAAAATAGATTAGTAGGTGTTAATGGATTCAGATATCTCACAGTATAAAAAACAAGATCTGTCAGAAATGGGATTTTCAGAGGATGGTGATCATTTAGAGGCAACTAAAGAGGCCCAGGGGCAACAATGCAGTACTCGGATATGGGAGAGATTGATAAAAATGGTCAAATCTGGGGACAATTCTCACTAAACTTCCTAAATACTCTTGCACTCCACGCCTCAAAGTGATAGATTATCAGAGTCATGAAGAATGTCACCGAAGTTGAAATACAAGTTCTTGACATACAAGGATTCCCCAGTTTAGCAGTCATAATAATATGCCAAAATATGTTGAACAGACTTCAAAGCACATTGGGTTTGAAAAACAATTGTTTCATTCGAAAAGATTTGAATAGTCTTAGACCCGAAAAAGATACTGAAGGCCATCAAACAAAAGAAGAAATCTAAAGATGTCAATACTGATTAGTCTGCGAAGACTCAACATCAAAAGAAAAGAGGAAGTCAGTCAAGGTAGCAATAGCCTCATAATTCAGTAAAAAAGAAGCATTTCTTGATGGCCTTCTAGAATATAAAAACAGCCTAAAGCTAGAGTCTCAAGCAAAAAGAAAAATGCTGGCAGTGTAATCATACCGTAGAAGGGGTTATGAAAGATAGGAGAAGCTGTTGCTGAAGATCAGAAAGAGTTAAAAATGGCAGTAATTTGGAAGTAAGTCAGGGATCTCCAAGCTTTTCAATAGTGAGAGGTACATCTAATCTATGAACAATATCCTGAGCTGCTGCCTAACATATGGAATAGATAACAGTACATAGAGGCCAGGCCACCTATTTACTGCCCCTAGAGCACCCAGTCCAACTACAGTGACCAAACATAATGGCAGAAGAGCTGTATTGGGAAATGTTTATCGTTGTTGTCCCCAAGGACCAGCTCTGCCCTTATACTCTTCTTTATGAATCGCCTGTATAAGGTGAGTGTCTAACTGGGGTTTATATTCTCTTTCCCATGCAATACATGGTATGTCACTGCTACCATAATGAGAGCTAAGCTCAGTTATCTGGTTGATTGCCCAAAAGTTCATTGGTTGATGTCCAGAAACTAGTACTGCCTGAATAATTCAAGATTAAAAATAGATACATACACACTTCATAGCACTTTAGTAGTAACCATATATATGCAGCCTCCACCGTACACTTAAGTATACCTCTAAGATAAAGATGAAATACAAATTAATGAATTGAAAGTTTGCTTTAGAAAGTGAAGTACTCTTGAAGTAAGAAGAAAAAGAAAGAAACGAAGATAAGAAAGAAAGGAGAGCACAAACGGAAAAAGAAGAAAGAGAAACAAGGGACAGCAAGAAGTAAAGAAAGAAAAATGTGACAAAAAGGCTGAGAAAGAAAAATTAAGAAACTAAAAATAGAACAAGAAAGAGAAAGAAGAGAAAAAGAGACAAGGGGAAAACATCAAGATAGAAAGAGAGAAATTGTTATATAAAGTGTAACTATCTTCCAAATACTTTGCTTCCAGTGATTTAACTACTGACTGAGACGTATCAGCACAGATGCTGTATTTTTTATGATGATGGTTTTAAAAGCACTTGCTCTGATGTGAGGCACCTGTTTATTGTTTCTTTAATGTGTCTTATAAAGCAGCAGTGCAACAATTTTTATATAAGAAGAGTGTAGGATGCATGTTGCTTCTCTATGATCATCTTTACCAGCCTCACATCTGCATATTCCTGAACGGGACTAAGAACCAGCGAGCTGCTGCTAGACTGTCTGGAAGCTACTGGTATCCCTCGATCTATTTGTTGAAGACATTTGACATAGGTTACAATAAGATTAGGATTTAATATGTAGAAAGAGGCGATACAACTTCATTCTTTAAGGTTTTCATGTCTAGACGGTATAGCAGTATGTTACAGGGCTATTTTTTGTTACTGGAAGTGGAAAAGTCAGTTTTTACTTATACAACCAAAGTATAATCCAGCTAAGCAAGGAGGTGTTCTTAAAAACAGCTACCACAAAATCAGTAAGACCACATATATGAAGGAAATATAAACCTATACCATTAGATTCAGTCTACATTATAGGGGCTTCCAGTGAAGTTTGTCACAATAGATATCAAATTTCCTCAAATGGCTGTTGTTGGTGATGGTTAGCAATGCAGCAAAGAAAACAGTATTTTCTCAAAATACGGGTGGCCCCTTTAAAGACACATGCAAGTGGACTCATGAATTACAGCTACAGTAAGAAACAGGTTGTATGAAATGTGAGCCTTAGGACCTGACTCAGATGGGAAACAGCCTTTGAACAAGGTTTTTACCACGTTGTGCCTTCACCACGCATTTTTTATCACGGTTGTTTTTACAATGTATATACCTTTCCAACGCATGCCTTTACCACGCATTTAAGGTACGTTCGGTGGTGTGGGGGTCTCCCCCCACAATTACATTGGGTGTGTGTGTATATATATATATATCAACAACAATCCTGGCCTAAATCAAAGAACAGGCACCAACACGCTGGAGTGAAGTCACAATAAGTTTACTGTACTGAAGGCTCTGAGACGTTTTTCGGTAGATGGACCACCTTGATCACACAGGTCAGCGCCAATGAAGTGAATGCTTTAAAAAACGTTGTCATGGAAGCCATGATGATGTCATGGACATAAAGAAAACACATATATTCTGTTAGGGCAGGCCTGTTAGCTGAACAGTACCTGTTATATACATTGCTGCTAAATAAAACTTACAGATAATACATTATAATTGTGTAAATAAATTTAAGTAAAACAGATAAATTAATCAAAGTATGGCACTGGGCATGTTAATACTAATTACACATCAGGCTGTGCAACATGTACCAATCTCATGTTAATCATTGTTTGTCACATGGCTGGATAGATCAGTTGAGGTTAAAGATGCCCTAAGCATTCCTAGCATATTACATAACACAATATATGAAATAGTGTACTAATTTACCCGGTTTAGACACGAAGGTTAATACCTGTGGACTAAAGGTTAGTACATTGAAATAGGTCTGCGACACCAGCACTAGTGGGCATTTTGTCTAAAACTTGGTGCGTACTCTATAACAAACTGGGCATAACCTCAAAACCACGTGCTACGTTCATACACAACCAGTGTTGTTGATGCGCAACCCCCATGCATATTCCACAATTGGACCCAGTGCTATTAATCCATGGCACACAAAATGTAAATGAAAATCAACACAATGCACTGGGACAGCTGCAAGAAATGTGTATAGCTAACCTGAGTTATTGATGTGAGATTAACTCTTCGTCAGAGTTTAACCCATGTGGGATTTTACTATTGAGCATGATGATGTATTTTGATTCCAGCTTCCTCAATTGCTGCTCTCTATTACCTCCTCTGGGATTTTTGGGAATGGCGTCAACCACAAAGTATGCCAGATCTTTTGCAGATCCTTGATGGTGCTGGTGGATATGTCTGGCTACTGGGTAGCTCTTGTCATAGCTGGCAATAGCCCTGAGGTGCTGCAGAATTCTGATGTGGACCATGTGTATGGTACTACCTACGTATTGCTTGGGGCATGTACATCCCAATACGTACCCTGCAAAATCTGTTTTGCAATTGTATCTACCATTGATGGTGACAGGTGAGTTTCGCAAAGGGGTTTGTATGGTTTTCACATTTTTACCGTGTTTACAGGCTTTACACCTGAAACATTTCTGAAAGCCTTTGTTGTATGTCAGCCAGTCTGATCCACTGCTGGGCTTAGGTGAACTTTGGACCAGTTAATTTCTCATGGATTTCGCCCTTCTGTAGATATATATATATATATATGCATTACCTACTGGCAGTCACCGATAGGTAGTTATAGTTTAATTCATGTTAATTTCCATAGGAACTTTTGACGCGGCTACAGCCTGAACTGCTGAACGGAATTACAACAAATTTGGCAGAAAGGTAGCTCTTGGTTGAAAGCAATCTTTTTGTTAAATGGTGTAACTCCGTTCATTAGTTCCTGAGAAATTTAAAGATTTCTCAGATATACAGCTGTGGCCACTGTGGATTCGTGACCCCTGCCGATCTCGTGCCTGGGATCTGATTGGCTGCCAACACTTCAAACCAGAAAGTTTTTTTTAAAACATAGCACGGGCTCCTGCGCTTTGTTTAATTTAGGCTTCTGGGTGGGCCAGGTCCCGGGGGCAATAAATAAATACTGATGGGGGGCCACTCGCGGGCTACCTGCAGCCCGGGGACCGCCACCTCCCGGGGCTAAATTGAATTATAGTGCGTCGGTGGGATCCAGCCCGCCCGGGCAGCCCCCGGGACCGCCACCTCCCCGGGGCTAATATATTACAATGCAGGGGGCACAGGCCCCCCCGCTGCCCCAGGGACCGCCACCTCCCCAGGGCTATATCAAATTATAATGTGTGGGGGGATGCAGCCCCCCCACACAGCCCCGGGGACCGCCACATCCCCAGGGCTCTGCTGAAGACTGGAGGGGGTCACATGGACCCCCTCCAGGAGCCCTACATGGCCCTGGGGACCGCCACCACCCAGGGCCGGCTCCAGCAATATCACAGGGTGCCCACCCCCAGGACATTGCAGTTTGCTATGGGATGGTTCCTGCCATCCCACAGCAAACAGTGTGCTCCGCTTTGAACAAGCAAGAACATTTTGCTCTCGCTTGTTCAAAGCGGAGCACATTTTGCTTTTTACACACAGGGAGCTGCATGTCAGCAGCTCCCTGGGTGTAAAAAGCAATGCCTGCTCCCGCAGGAGGCGGAGCCAACCGGGACCTCGGGGGGCCTTCAGGCTCCCCCCTCGGTTCCCAAACAGATGGCCATGCCCCGCCGGGGGATGGGGTCCCCGGGCCAAAAATGGCCCAGGAGGGGAGCCATGTGGCCCCCTTCCTTTTTTTGTTTTTTAAAAAAATATAAAAAGGGGCAGGCCCTGGGGGATGGGGTCCCCGATCCCAAAATGGTTTAGGAAAGAGGGGCCACGCAGCCCCCTTCCTAAAAAAAAAAGGAAGAATTTTTAAAAAAGCCTGCAAATTGCTGAGGCCCTGCCCCCTTTTTCCAATACTCTGCAAACGTTCCTGGTTGGGAGATGAAGTCCCCTTGGGTGCTGAGGTTCCTCAGGGGCCAACAAGGCCTCCTGTTACCTCCAGTAAGCCCCACACAGCGGGATTGCAGAGAGGTGGTCAGAGGTCACGCCCCCTTACTCCACCACTCTGCCAACGTGCCTCTTGGAGCACTGCTGGTGGGGGGTAGGTCTCCTTGCCTCCTGAGGGCATCAGGACTAAAGTGGAGTTCATCCCCCAAGCAGCAGTGCACCAGGAGGCGCGTTTGCAGGGTGGTGGAGAAAGGGGGCGTAGCCTCTGACCAGCTCTCAGCAATCCAGCTGTGTGGGTCTTACTGGCGGTAACAGAAGGGCTAGTTGGCCCCCAAGGACTCTCAAGAGCCAAGGGAACTTCACCCTCTTACTAGTAGTGTGCCACGAGGTGCATTTGCAGAGTGGTGGAGAAAAGCAGTGTGGCCACCAAAAACCTCTCAGCAAACCCACTGTGTGAGACTTGCTGGAGGTAACAGGAGGGGTAGTTGGCCCCCAAGGGCCCTCAATAGCCAAGGGGACCTCATCCTGCTACTAGTAGTGCGCCACGAGGCGCGTTTGCAGAGTGGTGGAGAAAGGGGGCGTGGCCTCCTAAGATGTTTCAGCAATCCTGCTGTAAGGGACTTACTGGAGGTAACAGGACTGGTAGTTGGACCCCAAGAACGTCCCTGGGGGCCAACTATTCCTCCTGTTATCTCCAGTAATTCCAACATGGAGGGATCGCTAAGTTGTCTTCAGAGGCCGCCCCCTTTCTCCACCACTCTGGAAATGCAGCTTGTGGCGCACTACTGCTTGGGGGATGAAGACCACTTTACTCCTGAGGGACCATGGGGGCCAAAAAGCCCTCCTGGTACATCCTGTAAGTCTTACGCAGTGGGATTCCTGAGAGCTGATCAGAGGCCCAGCCCCCTTTCTACACAACTCTGCAAACATGATTACTAGTTAAAAAACCATAGAAATTCACTGAAAAAAACCAAAGGTTACAGAGACGTTCAAGTTAGGAATTAGCAATTGAAAAGCCTTAGAAATTCACCGAAAAAACCAAAGGGTGTAGGGTCGTTATAGTTAGGGTCCGATTTCACTCGTACATAACCAGAGAAATTCAGCTGTTATAGATAGCTGAGTTAACTATAACTCGCGCCCCCGCAATGCACTTCTTATGACCTCACATATTACATCACTCATGACATGGTCAGTGACATCACTGATGACATCACTCAGTGACATCACCCATAGGAATGAATGATTGATTTACTTATTGTTTAGTTATTTAAAACCTTAACAATTTCGCATAGAATCAAAATACAATAAAATATCTTCATAGTTTTAAAACAGGATTTCATAGTTTTACCCTGTACACCCTTTTTCTTGTAATCAGTAGTGATCATGTTCATCTGATACAATCTGAAAAATTCAGTAATTAATTTGATTTACAAAATCGGCAAAGCTTTTTCTCCAAAATACAGACTTCTTTTTTACTTTACATTAAAATGAAAGGTTCATAGCAAAATGGGTTATTGTGTAGGCTGGATGAATTAACCCCTTCACTGCGGGGGTAATTCCCCCACGGTGCGGGCGGGCGGGGGGGTGAGCGCGGCGCCGCGGTGCTCGTGACGAGACCAGCTCGTCATGAGTCACAGTGGAGCTGTGCTCATGACGAGCTGGTCTCGTCACAAACCCGCCCACTCATTAATTCTCCCGCACAGGCGGGGAATTAATCACGCGTGGGCGGTGGTGCGCACCTGTTATGACGAGACCAGCTCATCATGAGCACAGCTCCACTGTGACTCATGACGAGCTGGTCTCGTCATAAGCACCGAAGGGGTTAAAAGATCATTTATTCCAGTGACAGGGACATGAGACACACCAGCCTACAAAATTCAGTGCGCTGATAGTTTACATATTTCTTTTTGTATTTTCGGGCAATTGGAGCCGAAATATTCCATTATTTCAGTTAAAAGAATAAAGTCAATGTTCCTATTGGGTTATGGTTTTCAAAGCCTGATCGTGGAGATTGAGAAATTTTATCAACTTGCAGTTCATTTGGGGATCTGACTGATTGTGGGAGAGAGCCCGACATCGACTCTAGGAGAGCCTACCACTTACCTGAAGCTAATCCACTGACCCAACAGCTGAAGTTCTGGAGAGCGTCCCGAACCTGGAAAGCGGACGAAATGGTTAAAGTATTCCCACCCTCTCCGATGCAGGAAGAAGGAGGAGTCCATCAAGAGAAGCACCAATCGGAGTGCCAGCGAGGAGGAGAAGAAGGCTTCGCTCTGGAACAGGAAACGTCAGAGCCTGAGGTCGAGAGCCGGAGCCAAGGAGCACGAGAGGACGCCAAGGAAGCAGACCTTCAGGGGACCCTGGCGAGTGGAAGAGACTAGCAGGAAGGCGACCCAGAAAACAAGGAGAAGCAGGAAGGCAATCCTGAAAACGAGGAGGAGTTGCCTGAAGAGTGGAGCGAGGACTGGTGGGTCCCCCCCAGGAGGAGCGTGTCAGCTGCCGCAACTCCGGAGAGTTGCGGCAAGGGTGGTGAGTGATGGGGTACGTTTCTTTAAAAGCAGGAAGGGAGCGGGCTGGGGAAGGAAGACTATGGGAGGGGGGGAGTCGGGCAAGAAACCGGAGCAGAGTGGGACCTCCCTCACTACCTCATATGGCCTCATAGAAATGGCAAAGTGGCATCAAGATAGCATATACAAGCAGAGTAGCTCAACGGGCAAAGTAGGTGTGTGGGACACACAAGCAGGCACCGTAAGGCGGAATCCCTGGTGTAAGCTGCCTCCATCACTGGGCCTGTCATAACGGCAAACCCTCGAATCCCACAGAGGGTGGGGGACGGATAGAAGGACCATAGAGAAGGGTCCTAGAGAGAGCCCCTCAGATTGTAACAAGACAGCATTTTTCTGTCTTTTTCTTTCGTTTTCCTTTGTTTTATTGGGACCTGTTACCCACTCCTACTTCGATGCCTACTTATATTCACGGTGCGAGTGATTGAGAGTGGGAAGACTGAAGAAAGTGACCCGAAATGGGCCACCCGGGTCACTCGTGACCACCTCTCGGCCTTCCCAGAAATGGAGAGTCGGGACGACAGTGGAGAATAAAAACTAACTTATTTATTAGTAAATACACTGCAGCGGAGTCCAGTCTGACGAGCCTCATGGGATAGCTGTCGATGGGACTGACTTCAGAACACTTGATAACACAGAATAAGCTTTCCAACACCTCCCAAGTCCCGCCCCTGGTGGAAAAATACAGCTTGGGCAAAGGCTGAACAAAGGAAGGCACAGAAGGATGTGCTACCACCTGCAGAATGGGTACGCGTTATCAGACTTCAAAGGTTGTCTAGTTCGGTCTCAGCTCTCTCTAGTGTGGGAGCATAGCTACGACCAGGGATAGGCATGCAAAAGCAGAATAAGCTATTCATTAGTACATCTAGGTTTCAGCCTTGAATACGATAAGGGGAAATACCTGAACAGCGGCTTTCTGCTGAGGCAAGCAGAGAGGGGCACAGAGGCTTGGTTTCGATCACAGTCCAAAATGGCGGCTACATGGCAGAAAATGGTGTCACAGATGCTAACTTTAACCCGCACAATGTTGGAAGGGACTGGTCACACGCATATGCAGTAGTGGTTAATACAAAATAGCTACATGAATGCTAACATAACACAGTATAAAGCATAAGTGATGGGGCAATAACACATTCAATTCTAACAAGACCACAAGACCTATCCCCCTTTGACCCTACCCACCTCACTTATCCCTTCAGAGAGTGTGCAGTTCACTAATAACACCTTTGGGTGTGGTGCAGGGCACTTTCATAAGCTAAAACAACCCCAAGGTACTCACCGTCCTTCTGTCTTCTTCTCCCGAGCATCCTGGGGCCCTCCGCCTGGAAACCTGTAAAAGAGAAGCAGGAAAGAGTGATCAAGCTGAAGCTTTCGGGACTCCAGAGAAAAGGAAACATCACACAGCTCCTATATTACCTGTATTACCTCAATTCAGTGAATAAAAAAGCACAATTGTGGAACACATAAAGCCTCCTAGCTTCTATTTCAGCCCATCCCTCCCAAACGGATCTAGCCCTTGTATTATAGCAGCTCTACAAGTTCTTATGCCTCTGATGGTAAGGGCTTTTTTTTAGTAAAGTGACTTGTGCTGTATAAAGTTTGGGGCATATACAAATTAAATGGATGAGGTCATCTTTTTTACTGCCACAAAGTCGGCATACTGTCGTCCCTGTATGTACCCAGGTCGGCTGGTCTGCAATTGACGGTAGTTTCCTGAAGCGGAGGGCCATCAATTGTCTTTCTAGATGTACCGAAAATGTAATGTTTAGGTACGGTGCTGGTGTGAGGGTCTGGTAATTATTGATCACCATCCAGGCATGTGATCTATGGCTATAGGTGTTTTTGTCTAGTAGCAAGGAGTGAAATTTTGCTGCTTTGTTTATAACTTGTTTGAAAGAAGAAAAAGGGAGAATATTGTTCCATAGCTCAGCAGTGCATGTGGTTGTTAAAGCGGTTTGGAGATATTGATTTTACACTGATTTTTTTGTCATTTTCAAGTGCTGTCCAAAGGGCCTTGTTAAGTGAGGAACACGCTGGGTTTTGTTTCAGTCGATACCAAAGCTTTATTGTGGTGTACATTCTCCCTATTGTTTCATTTATGAGACCAAATTCAAGTCGCACCTGCGCAGGTGATGCTGACTGGGGGAGCTAAAAAACCTTTCTGTAAGATTTAACTAGCAGCTTACTCAAGAGTGCAGAGTCTTTGCATGTAGAGCAATGCTGCGTAAGATATCGTTGGCAGCATTTTTGCTGCTATCACGGTGAGAAGTGGTTTATAGGATGGGCATTTCAGTTTTTTGCCAGGGTCCTAAAGGCAAAAACTAATCCACAAGTTCTCTGTGATATATAGTTTTTCTGCTCTTGAGGATTTAATCTACTATCCATGTAAAACTCTAGATATTTGTAGCGTGTTACTTCCTCTAGCGGTTTGCCGTTGAGCCAGATGTTCTGCTTGGTGCTAGGGCGATTGCTAATGAGCATTATTTTGCTTTTTGACGTATTAATTTCTAGTTTGTTTGCAGTTATATATTCCATCATTTCAGTTAGTGACCTTCGGAGGCCAACCTTTGTTAGGCTCATTAGCACAAGATCATCTGCATATGAGAGATGCATTAATGTTAGCTTTCCCAGTTGCGGTGGGTGAGAGTTGATCTTATTAAGCCGTTGCGTCAAGTCAGATGTAAACAGATTAAAAAGATGCAGCGCAAACATGCATCCTTGTTACAAGCCTTTGTTTGTTTTCAGCTTTCTTGATAAGCTGGAGCCGTCGCCCAATTTTATTCTTATCTAAGTTTGGAAGTAGAATTGCATTATACCTCTTAATATTCTATCAGGGATGCTCCAAGCTCTCAATTTTTTCCACAGATGGTTACGATCCACGCTATCAAAGGCTGCCTTTAGATCAATGGAGCAAAGGTGTGGTTGTTGTTTTTTCCGCTTGCATTTTTTTGCTGTTAAGGAGAGAGCCAAAATATTTGTAATTGTTCTGATCCCTTTTCTAAAACCTGTCTGGTTAATAGAGATTAAGTTGTTCTTGTCTGACAAGTTGATCAGGTCCTCCAATATCAAAGAGGCGTGGTATCTGCTTCTACATCTAATTGCCAATAAGCCTGTAATTTGACAGATTAGATCTATCTCCGCCTTCGTAGATTGGTGTAATATGGAGCCTTGCCAACTGGGAGGTATCCAATTTAGTAATTCTACTTGTTTAAAGAGGATGACCAGATGTTTGCTACAGAAGGCTGGATCATGTTAATAAATGGCTTGGGGGAGTACATAGAAGCTTGCTAACAGCACGGTGAGGGATAATTTTAAAGCTTCTGACTTACCGCTCGGCTGACCTCAATTTTAAAAGTTATTTCTTTTAGCCTGCATAGTTTTTAGCACATAGAAGCAAGGTGTTTCGTTTACCTGCATAGTTCTTAAACCGCTGATCTTTTCTGCACGTTGCACTTTTCTTCTCTTTCTGGGCTAAGTCCTTGGTCCGCCGCTGCAGTTTCCTGCTGATTGAGCGGAGGGACGCAGCTCCTCCCCCGGCTGGCTGCACCCACTTCCGGCAGGGTGACGTGCTAGTTGTTGGATTTTTACTATTTAACCAGCACGCTGGGCTGGACGCACGCGGCGGGCGCGCCAAAGGCGTGCCCGTCCGCGCCTAGACCCCGCCCAGTGCCAGAGACGCTGCCCGTCGCTTCAGTCATCCGGTTGGTCGCCTATCTTACACAGGCAAGGATTTGCAGGCTTTAAATCATACTCCTGCTACTATTCTTAATAAGTGCGCATGCTTCGCCCCGGACAAATTGTCTATAAAAAGGCCAACAAAATTTTCTAATTGCGGCTTTCTGTTGATACGTAGCTTAACAGCACGCAAATTTCATTCTAATAATAGATCCCCTGAAAATCACCACTAAGCCCAAGCAAATACCTCTTGGAGCACTTATCAATGCACGATCCTTGCCTAAACACAAGCTGGACATTGCTGAGCTAATAGATACTCAGGGCTTAGACATGCTCTTTATTACAGACACATAAGCCAATCAGGCATCAGGCCCTGATTTCTGTATCGCCGTTCCTCAGGGCTTTACGATATTCAGACAGGATAGAATCCACAAAAAAGGTGGTAGTCTTGCTATAATCTATCGAGACACATACTCAGCCTCCTTTGAGCCTATATCCTCTCCAGACTGTGAAGCCTTCTCCTTCAATTTAAAAATAGCCAACCGCGTCTCATTTAAGGGGCTGCTATTATACCGCCCCCCTGGGGCTAAAAATGTGTTCCTCACCTTCCTCAATGCACTTCTTGAAACCTGTGCCCTTGAGAACAACGTTGTCATTCTGGGTGATTTTAATTTTCATCTTGACACTATCACTGATCCAAATACTATTTCCTTACTTGACACCAAGACTTTGGCAGGTCTAAGCCAAAGGGTCATGGGCCCCAAACATCAGGCAGGCCATACCTTGGACGGAATTTTCACTAATTGTGACTCAATTGAGATTAAGGAGATCCTACCCCTGACCTGGACTGATCATTGTGCCATTATTTTCGAGCTTAATAAAACTTATTCAAGGACCAACCTAGTTTATCCAATTTGTCATCTAGATCATACAGCAATTGGAAACAGGTAGATAACTTGCCTAATCTCCAGCTTTCTCGCTCGCAAACGAAACTAGCTCAAAAGGCGGAACACGCCTCCAGTCATTTTAATCAGTGGCTCATGTCGACTGCCAATAATATAGCTCCCCTTAAAAAAACCTCGAGCAACAGGATAACCCCATCAGCTCCATGGTTTTTCGGACACCCTAAGATCTAAAAAACAGGAGTGTAGGAGACAGGAGAGATGTTGGAGAACAAACTATAATGAACATGAACTTGCCAAGTACAAGTTCTTATTAGCTGATTATAAAAAACTGATCTTGTCAGAAAAATGTTCTTATTTTTCTAAACAAATCAAGGAGGCAGAAAACTCCTCTAAAGAGCTCTTTAGGGTGGTGACTAAACTGTCCACACTCCCTGAAAGAAAGGGGAATGATCAATGTCAGGATTTTTGTAATTCACTAGCGCAGAATTTTCAAAACAAAGTAGAACAAATCTATATCTCTTTTGACCATAGTGTAAGATCTGATACTTATGATATAGTAAGGCCACAATGCCTGAGTGCTCCCACCTTTTCAGAATTCAGAGCAATAACCGTGGATGAGATAAATACTCTTATTTTAAAAGCCAAATCGGGCTCTCCCCATGATCCCTTTCCTCCCGCGATATTTAAACAAGCTCCTGAGATCTATGGCCCCAGTTTAACCTCCATTTTTAACTCAAATTTCACAGAAGGTGTTTTTCCCTCCATTTGGAAGAGGGCTTCTATTTTGCCCCTTTTGAAAAGAATCTAACCTCCATGCATCAGATCCAAGTAACTATAGGCCCATCTCGCGTCTTCCTCTTCCAGCTCAACTAGTAGAAAAAGTCATGAATAAACAGCTCACACTATATCTACATGAACATAATTTTCTGGACGAGTCCCAATTCGGATTCAGGGCAGAACATATAACTGAAACAGCCCTAATAAAGGCTACAGTTGAAATCCGAGCAGTTTTAGATGCAGGAGGTGCTGCAGCCCTTTTTTGCTCGACCTGTCGGCAGCATTCGACACGGTTGACCATAAGATGATGCTTAACCGTCTGAATACTTTTGGCTTTTCAGATAAGGCATTAGCACTGGTTGGCTCATTTTTATTTGATAGGATACAATAAGTTGCCTTCGGCGACTAATCCTCTCCGTCCTTCACTCTCCCATGTGGGGTTCCTCAAGGATCCTCTATGAGCCCTACACTTTTTAATGTATACGTATCTGAATTGGCGGCACTAATTAGATCGTTCGGGATGGCATATACATCCTACGCGGACGACACTCAAATTGTTCTGTCCGTCTGTAAAAACGTCATGCCGCCAGTGAAAAGATTCAGGGATTGCATGATGGCAGTCAACTCATGGATGAGCTTGCACTGCCTTAAGCTAAACTCAGGAAAAACTGAGATAATCCTGTTCGGCAACTACTCCCTCAGCTGGTCTCAGATTTGGTGGCCGGACGACTTGGGAGCAGTACCTATCCCGGTCCCTAAAGCTAAAAATCTGGGAGTGGTGATAGATGAGAGACTGAACTTTGAAGCACAAGTCAAGGCAGTTTCTTCATCCAGTTTTTTTCTACTCAAAGCGATTAAGAAAATCTTACCTTTGATCCCAGCAGAGAGCAGGAAAATGGTAGTTACATTTTTAGTCCTTTCCAAACTGGATTATTGCAATGGGCTATATCTCGGTATACCCCAGAAGCAGCTACATAAGCTTCAGATGATCCAGAATGTGGCTGCAAGGCTCCTCCTGGGGATCACCAACTTTCAATCAGTGGGAAAACACCTTCGGAGTTTGCATTGGTTGCCAGTCAAGAGTTGTATTAAGTTCAAGGCCTTGTGTATCACATATAAGGCACTACACTGTACCGGTCCTCAGTTTTTGATGCAGTCACTGCACTGGTACTCTCCAAACAGATGCCTTCGGTCAGAAGGGGCGAAACTGATACTCTCGCAGAGATTTTTCAAGTCTAATTGGGGTGGAAGAAGCTTCACAGTGGGTGCTACGAAGCTCTGGAACACCCTCCCCATCACCAGCAGAAGTCTTCCTTCTTTGACATCTTTCAGGAAAGCCATTAAGACCTGGTTGTTCAATGAATAGTGCTCCAAGCCGCTTCTGGACTGTTAGTGCCAAGACACCGCTTGGTATTCGTGCGCTGTATAAATTTGATAACATAACATAACATGCCATCAGACCCAGGTGCTTCATCTCCTCTGCCTTTCCATATAGTGTTGATTATTTCCCCTGCAGAGTAGAATAATGAATTTTCCACTTTTCCAGTCGCCGTCGCTGGGTCTTGTTAAAAGCCATCCAGATGCTTAAAAGTCAGTTGTTCAGGAGTTGTGTTCTCTAAAAATCTCATTTTTAGAAATTCGGCCCAAACGTGTTCTTGTACAGTTGACTTTATGGCATTCACTGGCCTGTTCAGGTTGTTTATTGTTTCCCAAAAGGTGCTGGAGGTGGTTTGCCTAGCACTGAACAGAAATTTTGACCAGAATGTCTTGTTTCTATTTCTTTTATCTTCCCATAACTTATTTTTCTATTCTTTCCTCAGATGGCGTACGGTGTCCCATGCTCTTTGATCAGGGCCCGTTGTTCTTAATTTCCTGATGGCTTTCTTTAGTTCACGTTTCAAGGTTTGAACTTCAGTCATTGTTTCCTTACGATTTTTGTTTTTGTGTTTTTGGCATTAATAATGTCAGTTTTGATGTGAAGTCTATCCAGGCTTGGATTGAATTAAGACCCTCCTAACTGCTGGTTTTTATCAATTCTTTTTCCATCATCCACAGAATCTCTGATGCAGCCACTCACACCCCCATGTAACCTTTCATACAGGCACTGCAACTTCCACTCTACCATTCTCAAAACCATTGACACACCCATACCAGTACTTACATACCCACTCACTGATTCATAGGTCTATACACATATCCACTCAGTCACCCATACAGCCACTCGTACACCAACTCACTCACTAATACAGCCACTGATATATCCACTCATACATCCATACAGCCACTCGCACACTGTCAGTCACTCATAGAGCTACTCACACACCTACTCACTCACCTGTAGAGTCAATTTGACAGCCCTTTACTCTCCTATAAAGTTATACACACACCCACTCACTTATTCATACAGATACTAACATATAACCACTCGCCCATACAGACCCTCACACTTGCACTCAAAAACCCATACATCCACTATCACAATCTCTCACTCACACATACAGTCACTGATATACTCCAATACTCACCTATACTGCATTTCACATATCCACTTACTCACCCATATACCACTGACACATTCATTCACTCACTTACACAGCCATAGATATACTTAGTCACTTATACAACCCTTCTCTTACACTCACTAACCCATACACCGACTGACTCACGTACTCAGTCATCTATGCAGGCAGTCACACACCCTCTCACCCACCCACATAAACACTCATACACCCATACAGGTACTCAGACAACCGATCAATCACCCATACACCCACACATGTACCCACTCACCAACCCATACAGTCACTTCGAAACCAACTGACAGACTGATACAAACATTCAGACATCTTAGTCAGTGACCCATACATTCACTGAGACACCTGATCACTCACTTATACAGTCAGTCACGCACCCACTAAATCTTCCATAGAGGCACTCATACACCCACTGATTCATCAATACACCTTGGTGTATGTATATTTAACACTCATAAACTTTTTAGAAACAGTCACCGGATGATGTCATCAGTGATGTCATTTGAGATGTCATTAGTGATATCACTGACCATGTCATGAGTGATGTAATATGTGAGGTCATAAGCTGTGCATTGCGTGGGCGCGAGTTATAGTTAACTCAGCTAACTGCTGAATTTCTCTGGTTTTGTACAAGTGAAATCTGACCCTAACTGTAACGTCCCTACAACCTTTGGTTTTTTCAGTGAAAAATATATATATATATATATATATATATATATATATATATATATATATATATATATATATATATATAGCAATGTGTGATAAAAGCATGCGTGATAAAAGTATGTGCATGCTAAAATAATGTGGGGTAAAAAATGTGTGGTGAGGGCACGCAAAGTCCCCTGCGTTGCTTGGTCGTACAACCGACTTAGATAGAGATTGTGAAATACTGGAAGCAGTGGAAGGAAGATTGAGAGGGCAGCAGCCAAACATTGACACTTGCCCAATTCTAGCATACTGCTTAATGGATATACCCATCAGCAAAGTGAAGAGATTGAGGAATTGACACAATACATTCCAGAAGAAATCGGGATATGAGCAAAAGCATACCTAGAAGAGGAGGGGATACTATGGCTAACACCTGATTAAAATTATCACTACATTCAGCAGATAATGCAGATGTCCCTGATAGGAAAGCATTTGTTTGGCTCTTCCATTGACAAAGCCTTGATTAAACAACTAACGCAAGGGAGCTTTGCAATCAAAAGGAAATTTCAAAAGAGGAATTCCCAGTATTTAAACAGTTTGAACATGTCAGCTATGTGTAGCTCAAACAACACCCCAACAACTGATGTTTCAGATTCCAGGAGCACACAATCCAGTCCACACATGAAATAACAAACAACTATATGATTATGCTTCCACAATCCGAAAAACTTATAGGGGTCAGAATAAAGGTCTTCCTCAAAGTGGCAGTCCATTCCAACAGACAAATGTTATAGACATAATAAAATACAGTTATTGTATTGTGTTAATAAAAGATCCGCCATCAGTCAAACATTAGAACAAAATTACAAGAAAGACCAAATTACTCTTCTACTAGACATAAAACATAAATCTAAAAGATGCAATAGAAGTACATATTCAAGAGAGAAACAAGAGGGTATGCTCATTATACTTTCTAATTCAAACACAAGAACCAACATTTAGACCAATATGGAACTTGCAACTCTTAAATTAATTTGTAAAGCTGCAGATGATCCAAATGACGACTCTCCAAGATGTCATTCATCTACAATAGAAGGATGACTTTCTGCAAACTACTAAATTCAAGAATGTAGTTTTATATGCCAATACATTCATGTAACATGCCGGAGGTCTGTAATGGTAGGAGTACATTGGCAGTTTAGAGTGTTTAAATTGGCACCAGGAGTGTTCTAAAAAAATATTTGAGATGCTGAGCCATTCATTCATACTCACACCAAGACGATTGGCTGATATCAGTGGTCTCAAGTGAAAGGGGTACTGGCGTAGTGTTTTTTTGATCCAAACTACATAAAGAGTTGAAATAGTGGACAGTCACAGTATGTTAAACAGGAGGCATTTAAAGCCTTTAACCCCACAATCACAGCAAATTCATGACATACAGGTTGGGTAGCACATCACAATTAGTTGAGCATCAGGGAACAGCAGTCACCAGTAGATGTTATAAAACATATCAAATACTTATAATTAAAAATAGACCTCCTAGCCGTAAAAGTGTTTCAGAGCCAGGTACAGGGAAAATTAGTACAAATAATGGCAGACTATAGAACAATGTTTATTTAAACTGTCAGGGATAGTGCAGGATATTTAGAACTGGACAATAGGAAAAACATTTTACTTGTGGCACATCATGTTCCGGAAGAGGAAAACATACACATAGATTAATAAAGCAAACAGTTAAACATGTCACGTGAGTGGGAACTAAAACAATCCATAGTCATCGTATATCCTTCAACCATGGTGTGTGTTAAGAACAGATCTGTTTGCAACATAGACAAACAAAAATGTCAAATGTTTGCATCCAGACATCAACAGTCACAATCACTGGGGAATGCTGTGTCAATAAGTTGGCATGGGATCTTTGTATAGGTTTATCCCTGATTCCACTTACTCTCCCTGGTACTGAGCACAATTCAAAAGTCCAACATCATATTGATGTTAATTGCAACACAATGGGCATGATATAGTTGGTTCTCACACCTGTTGAGAATAACTACCAATATTCAGTCTGGCTGGGGTGGAGCCTCACATCTCCTTCCACTCTTGCCACTTGCCTGGCAAGTTTGTCAAGACCTGCAATGTGAATCAGAGTGCCTTCGTATTTGGGGCCAAAAGAAGTGGGTGACAAGCCTTTTCAATAGCCTTGTCCTACCCAAATGTCCTGCCAAAGGCACATCATGAGTCAGACCCAGGAGGAAGTCTCTAAAGCAATAGTGTACCACCAGCACACGGGCTGCCCTAGGCTCAGCAACCTTAGGCTCACTATAGAGGAAACCATTCTCCCAGTAAATACAGTATGAGCCACACTCCTTGCCAGCTGCCTGGTCTGCAGCCAGCTGCCGCAGACCCTCAAGAGTTGGGCATTCTTTGTGCTCCTTGCAGAATTCCTCCCGGGTGGGACCCCCTACTTGCTGCCAATGGGTCAGCTCAGGCAAGCCAGTTCTGCCGCTTGCTCCCTTGTAGGTTCTAGGGCGCCCCCCTCAGGTTCAGCCTCCTCCCGGACCGTGGGATCCTCTGGAGCAGGTTTCCCATGCTCCTGTCCCTTCTTTTTGTGGCAGGGACCTGGGCCACTCTTTCAGGATCCAGGCGCTTCTCTTGCCCACCCAGACAACCCCACCATTTCCAAATGTGACCGGCGTTCTACCTCAACCCAAGGGGAATCCTCCATGTCATTACCGAGCAGACAATCAACAGGCATGGTTGGGCTCACAGCAACTCTCAAGGAACCTGAGATCCCCCCACCCCCCACTCAAAGGGAACCTGTGCCGCCTTGTACTGGTGCTTAGTCATCCACTGCAACTACTTGGTGAAACAGATTGGGGACTACCTGATCCTCAAACAGCGGGTGACACCTTACGGTAATCACACTGGCTCCTGTGTCTCTCAGAGCCTCCACCCTCTGCCCATTGATGGTCACCCATTGCCTGTACTTAGTGTTTTCAGACACCGGGGTCCTCTGGACAATCTCACTGTCCCCTAGTGAGGCAAGGGTCATTTCAGCTGGCTCCCATCCTTCTGGAACCAACTCCTCCCCAAGTGCTACACTGGCCAACCCCCGTGACTGCACACCAGTGGGTGCCAGTGTCTACTTGGGGTCCCCCCTCATGGGTCCCTCCTTACCACATGAATAACATTTGTGAGGACCCTTCTCTGCAGGCTTTCCTGTAGAGATCCAAAGCTTCTTCTCACCTGGGGTGGTAATCCTTGCCCTGGGAACTAGATTGGGGCCCTTTGGAGAACTCCCTCTGTTTACCCTTGCTCCCCCCCCACTCGTCTGCTGGGGACTCAGTCCACCATTGGTGGAGTCTCCCACATACCCCTTGTGGACCCTGGTACTTGTCCAATGGTCCACCTCCTGGGCAAGCTTCCTGGGGTCAGTTGGCTTGCTGTCAATGAGATGCTGGCGCAGCTCTAGAAAACAAGGACTATACAAGTTGCTCCCAAGCAATCAAATTATACAACCCCTGATAGTTGCACATTCTAACCAAGTATGATAATCACCATACTGGGTGAGCAAGGCATCCTTCATGATAGTGTAGGTGAGACCTGAGACTGGCCCTAGGGCTGTCAAAGTGTCCCTCCCCTCTATCTCAAAGTGTTCCACTGAAGCATCCCCCAGTGTGTGTCAAGGACCTGATTCACATGGAGTATCGCCTCGTATGCCAAAAACCAAGCATGTATGTCATCTCTCCTCTTATAATCCTGTACCAAATCATTAGGAATGTGCACCTTCCACTCAGACTGCACTGGCTGCACGTTGCCACCATTAGTGCTGGACTCTGCCTGCTTGGCCTATATGTCCAGCTCCTTGAAACTCAACTCATGGGCGAAAAGCAATTTCGTTTCTTCCAAGGCAAGGGTCCTCTCCTGTAGAGCAAGGGCCTTCTCCTTATCATGTTGCTTTTGCTCCATCTCATACTTTTTACTCTCCAATTCCAACTTTTTGCCTTCCATTCTGAGCTTTTCAAGCTTATGCTCAAGTTCTTCAGTCTGTCGCCTGTCCACCAGTTCCTCTGGGGACAAACCTCTGGATGACACACTGCTGCCACCCCTGGAAGATGCTCCTGCAGGCAGATCCTGCGCTCCAAAATCCCCTTGCTGGCTTCGTACCTCCAAATCCACATTCTCATTCTCAGCCTCCCCAGCTTCTCTTGCTGCCCACCAGGCCCTCGGCGTCTTTTGCAGCTCCTTCTTCCTAGCAGAGCTTCTAACTGGGCTTTTAAAATCATTGCAGAACAGTTTAAGTTTAGGCACTGTGTAAGACTGGAACCCCTCAATTTCAAACACCAAATCTGCAACATCAGTTGCTGGTTCACCAAGCTGAGATATGATTTGTAGATCACTTCAAGGGTTGTCACCAAAAAACAAAAAAGATCAAAAAGCAGTAAGTGGTCGTGTAATGGTCCGCACTATGCAGTAGTGTACACCGATCACTGTATGTCCAGTACAAATACAAGTCCAAATCATCACCGCTGACCACCAATGTTAGAAATGGGGATAGATAGTTGTCCATGTTATGCACCCTGTCCAAGTAAGGAACCTTACTTCTAGACAGAGTCAGGGGATTACACACCCAAGATAACCCCTGCTCACCCCCTTGGTAGCTTGGCACGAGCAGTCAGGCCTATCTCAGGCAATTTGTAAAGTATTTGTACATAACACTCACAGTAAAAACACTACAAATGGACACCACACCAGTTTAGAAAAATACAGTATCTTTATCTAAACCAAATAAGACCAAAACGACAGAAATCCAACTTACACAACTCAATATATTACTTTTAGAAGGTTTTAGCAATTCTTTCTATAGGTTTCTATGGATGTGGTTATTTTACACAAAGTACCTTTAGATGCATCAAAATCCACTAGGAAATATATACGCAGAGGAGGGAAGCGTCGAAAAACACAGCGATGCGTCGGTTCCTGAGTCCCTGGGGAGGCGATGCGTCAGTTCTGCTTCACGCAGGAGAAGTGTTGCATCGAATCCAGACTGTAAGGGGAAGCGATGCGTCGAAATCCAGACGGTTCTGATCGGCAAGTGATGTGGGGGAGAACTTGGCGCAATGCGTAAATATCCAGACGTGCTGGAGGTCAATGCGGCAGCGGCAAACAGGCGCTATGTCTATTTCTTCAGTCACAGTTCAACAATGCATCGAATCTTTCAGCCACACAGTGGGGCCTGCATCGCAGTCAGTGCGGTGGTCACAGACTTCGGAAACACAGTGCGCTGAACTCGCGCTGCAGCGTTTTTTTCGTCCGTAAGCAGGAGCTGCTTCGATTTCTTCGGCCTCGTGGTGGCTGTGCGTGGAAACGTTTCCCGCACAGCGGTGCTGCATCGGAAAAACATGCGCTGGAAGGGTGATGAGTCAATTTTCAATTCTTTGGTAGTTGTTTACAGCAGGAGCCACCTCCAAGTGCTCATAACTGGAATTGGCACAGCTTGGCAGGTCAGAACTTTTGGCAGTAGAGTTCAGGGATACTGTAGGTGAAGTCTTTGGTGGCCCTGAGACTCCTTAACAGGAGGCAAGCACACACAAGCCCTTGGAGAAACTTCTCAAGCAGGATACACAGCAAAGTTCAATCCTTTTCCTCTCCAAAGCAGAAGCAACAACTGCAGGCCAACCCAGCAAAGCAACACACAGCAAAAGGACAGTACTCCTCCATACAGCTCTTCAGCTCTTCCCTTTGGCAGAGTCTCCTCTTGATCTAGAAGTGTTCTAAAAATCTGGGGTTTTAGGTCCAATACTTATACCCCTTTTGGCCTTTGAAATAGGCATACTTCTAAGAAAAGTCTTTGTAGTTCACAAATTCCTGCCTTTCCAGACTGGGCTCCAGACACACTCCAGGCGGGTGGAGACAGCATTGTGAGAGGATAGGCATAACCCTATTCAGGTGTCAGTGACAACTCCTCCCACCACTTTAGCTCAGGAAGACCCATCTGCCTGGTGATGGGTCATCAGGAAATGCAGGGCACACCTCAGCTCCCTTTGTGTGACTGTCTAGATCAGGGATACTCAAAGTAATTGCCCCTCCTCCCCTCGGCCCCCCACCCCCCGGTAAACAGCAGCACTGGGCTGTTGTTCACTTCACAGAGCAGGAACATTTAGAAAGCTGTGAAACGGGCATACTTTATTTGCAAGTTAACTAAACTAAAGGTAAAGAAGCAAAGAATGTTTCCTAGACAACTTACCTTTAGCATGCATCTGCTTCGCGTCCCCCTACGCCCACCATTCCACACCCCGCTGGCATCGTTGTGGCCCTTGGAAAGCCACAGACAGTACTTTGTGGCCCCCGGGGAAATGTTTGCGAGTACCCACAGTCTAGATTGAATGCACAAATAGGCCTCTGTCAGTCGAAACTAGATGTTGATTCCACAGACAGGCAGAGGCACAGGCAGGTTAAACAAGAAAATGTCCACTTCACTTTCTAAAAGTGGCATTTTCAAACACACAATTTAAAAACCAAGTTCTCTAAAAGATGTATCTTTAAATTCTGAGGTGAGGGAGCCCAAACTCAAAATCTCTATCTCTTCCCAATTGGAAGTTACACTTGTAAGATGGTCCAATGATAACCTATGGAAGAGACATGCCTTGCCATCTTGAAAAACGAAATTGGCAGTATTTCACTATTAGGACATGTAAAACACACCAGTAATTGTCCTACCTTTCACATACATTGCACCCTGCCCATAGGGGTACCTTACACCTACCTTAAGGGAGTCTAACATGTAGAAAAAGGGAAGGTTAGGGCCTGGCAAGTGGGTGCACTTGCAAGTTGACATGGCAGTTTAAAACTGCACTCACACATATTGCAAGGGCAGGCCTGAGTCAAGTTTACATGGCTACTCATGTGGGTGGCACAATCAGTGCAGCAGGCCCACTAGTAGCATTTGATTTACAGGCCTTGGGCACACACAGCACACGTTACTAGGGACTTACTTGTAAATCAAATATGCCAATCATGAATAACCAATCAGAATCACAATTTACACAGGGAACACTTGCACTTTAGCACTGATTAGCAGTGGTAAAGTGCCCAGAGTCAGGGGCGTAACACAGGCCCCCGCAGCCCCTGCAGTGCGGGGGGGCCCGAGCTGCAGGGGGCCCCCTCAGCACAATACTCCGGCCCAAAAGCTCCGGATTAAATCCGGAGTGGGGGCCCCTCCGTGTACGTGGCAGTGGGGCCCCCTCAACTTTCGTTACGCCACTGCCCAGAGTATATAAACCAGTTAAAACGAAGTCCAGCACACAGTCAAAAATACAGGTGGTAGAGGCAAAAAGTTACGGGAAACCACACCAAGGATGCCAGGTCTAACACTTAGCAGCATTTCTCTTGACTTCTTAAAATTCCAACATTTACAATTACCAGAATAGAGGCAAGGAAACCGTAAATTTGAAAATGTTATGCTAAATGGACTAGGTACATTAACTGATGTTCAAATCATAATTTTCAGGAACGTATAAAAAAGAAATAGCTATAGCTTTATACTTAAACTATTTGCTTAAATTTAAATTAAGCTAGGCTGTGGGTACATTTGTCAGCTGTAGGAGCATATACTAATAAATAAATGAAAAAAACCAGAGTTTCTCGAAACCTATTATTAGGAAATATGGTGCCAACAGGGCTCTTAAAAGAGCCTTTGAGTGTAAGCATAAAGCAAAGTTAAATCATTTAAATTTAAAAACAGCTTATTTGATTGCAATCACATCATTAAGGAGAGTTAGCAAGTTATAAGCTATTTAGGACGCCAACTGGAGTATACACAATAAGGCGGTAATGCAAACCAATTCACTGTTCATATCAAAGGGGGTTTCACATTACTCAGTCAGGTCCATTAACTGCCTTATTTTCAGAAACCTTCCAATTCAGAAGAAAATAAAGCAATGGTTCATTACTTAAAGGACACAAAAACTGCACGAAAATAGAAACAGTATTTATTAAACATGCTCCTCGGGTTTTAGGCTCCTATAGTTCAGTGGATTGTGCAGACTATAAAACTGTTACAGCATAGCTCAACCAGACAGTGAACCACAAGCACATTCTACTCATAAAAAAATTGAGCTACACTAGAGTTTATGGGTTATGTCTCTCAGTGCTACTTAAACAGTAGCTATGTGGTCGTGAAAGCGTACCTTCCCAAAACAGGCCAATTAACATTAAAACGAGTGTTTAGCACTAGCCCCTCCTTGTACACATGGTGACAACACTGCTTCCTAATCTATGCACAGCATGTAAATCTAGAAGTTGTTCACACTGCAAAAGAAACTAGTTGCTTTACTGTATCAACATATTTTCTGCTTGTATCTCTTATACATTCACATGTGACACTACTTCCCTGATATTTAATAATCTAAAACTATTGTCACATACAACACCATTTTGGGCTTACAGGTGTTGTTATATTGAGTCATCATGATGCCTCGTACAGTTGTGCTGTGCCCAAAGTTAAAACTTTAAAAATGTAGCTACAAGTCCAAACCTAACAACTACATGGTGGAATGATGCACAGCATGTGGATCTAGAAGAGCCACAAGTTGCAACCTCTTGTTGCTGGTAAGTAACAACCTTCTAGGAGAATGTGAAAACTAGTTTGCCAATCTATTTTGTCTGTGGCACTGTTGACCAAGGATGATATGATGTATTTCACTTAGCAGGATGGAAACAAGAATCATGCCAATATTCATTCTACTGAGGCATAGTAAAAAATGATCTCCTGGTAGTTTGTGCTTTACTGAAGCAATGTGGAAAATTACATCATGGCAACATCAGTAACGTAATAGATGCATCTGCTCTCAGAAATCTCAGCCTGTAAGATAAACATTTAACTTCAGTTAATATGTAACTTGCACCAGCCCAATAACAGTAGGCAACCCCAGTATTACTGGCATATTGTGTAGATCTTGCATATGTGGGTAGCTCTAGGGTATTTGAGCAGTGCTCCTCTGCTATTTAGCTAGGTATGTACTATCCAACTACCATTACATACACCCAAACATACAGAGTGCCTGCCATGCTGGTACATTTAAAAATCTCTAAAGTGCATCTGTGCACCATCCTGGCCAATTTGAATAGCACTATTTTCAGGCTGGTACACTTAATCATATTTTGTTTAGTATTCTAGAATACATCGACAGCACCTTGATATTATTAGCAATACCATTGAGTATTTGAGCAAAGCGCATAAAAGATGGAAGAAAAATGGCACATAATAGCAGCTATTATAATGTAATTTTAGTTTTTGGCACTGAACATTTGATGGGCTATTAACTGGCAGAGGAATTATGATGGACATTACATCTAATTTAATTGTACTGGCATCCTACTTATAATGGGCTTTTTAAAGTCAGTCATCTATGCAAGATACATAGGCCACATGTACGACCGACAGGTTTTGCGACTCACAAATTGCAATTTTTAGCAACTCGCAATTTGCAAGTCACAAAACCTGATGTACAACAGTGCTACAGACACTGTTTGCAGTTCCCAAATGAGTCACAAGGGACCTGCCTCAATAATATTCATGAGGCAGGTCGCAATTTGCGACCCATTGGGAATGGCCGGCACTCCTCACAGATCTGTGACTGCTTTTTGAATAAAGTTTTTTTTTTAATGCAGCCCGGGATGCATTTCAAAAATTAAAATTAAAAGTTTTCACTTTTTTAGAGTGGGCAGTGGTTTGTGGGACCACTGCCTGCTCTGAAAACATTTTGGTGACCCCATTCACAAAGGAGAAGGCGTCCCTTGGGGACCCCTTCCTGTTTGCAAATGGCTTACCATCAATTTGAAACTGGTGGTAATCTGTGAATGTTTTGCGAATGCATTCCCACTCGCAAAACATTCATACATACCAATGCGTCATTACTATTCGGAAGAACGCCCTTTACACGCCCCTTCCTAATAGGGACTCGGTAATATGTTACGGGCTTGCAAAATAGGATTTGTACATAGGGAAATGTACTTTAGTTGTCGCAAAAGGCCCAATGGGCCGTTTATGACCAGTAAAATGTGTCATACGTCTGGCCCATTGTCCTTCTGTGCCATTGAGCTGTCTCATATACATCCATTGCGTCTATTAGGCACACAGTTTTATGCTAGACACAGACGATGTTTGCTACTGCGAAGGATCACTGATCATATACCACCCATTACCATCAAACCTGAGTTCTTGCTCTCTTCCCCTCCTTTGCACTCTCCTCTTAATTGTACTGATACACTTAAATCCCAATCAGACAATCTAGCTCTTGACCTTCAATACAAACTAATGGAAATGAAGATAATTACTCAGCTTACAGAAACCTCTCTCTCCAAAATCAATACTATTCAAGAATCTCTTCTTGAGCTCCAATCTAAACTAAAACCCACTCCCATAGCCCTTTCTAATAGGCTGCATCGCCCTCGCTATCAGCTTAAATACCTTTCGGATGATGAAAACTCAAGACTTACTACTCTCCTATGAATCAGCACCTAGCCTCAGTACTGGAGATGAAAAAATCAGCTCCGTCCCTATCAACTCCAAGAGAACCTCAGCTCCAAATAACAGAAAGATCAACTTTAATAATCTAAAAGTTTCTTTATCCTCATTCAATCAAGATACATCCCATGCTTCCGCTACGAAACCTCTTCTGTGCCTGCTAAGCAACTGTCGCTCTGCTGTGAAACATGCCTCTGACATTGCTAATCTCATCATTAACCATGAAGTTGATGTGGCAATTCTAACCAAATCTTGGCTCTCTGAGTCATCTTCCCCTTGCCTGGATCTACTGGAACCTCCCAACTACAACATCATAAGACTTGACAGAATAAACAAAATAGGGGGAGGTATTGCCTGCATTCACCGCTCTGACCTCCAAGTTATTCTGTTACACACCGACCCTCTCGATTCTTGTGAATACCTCTCCCTCTCTGTTAATACTATAGGCAGTCAAAATTGCAAACTTCACGCACTTTACCATCCCCCTGGCAGGAATGCTCAGTTTATGGACCACTTAATGGAGATCATCACAGCTAATTCGTCTCTTCATTCTAACGACATATTCCTTGGTGACTTTAATTTACATTGGGATGACTCTAAAGACAATTTAATTAATATCCTTAAGGATTTCCTGGATGACTTATCCTTCACACAAGCCTGCTCTCTCCCTACTCATTCAAAAGGTGCTACCTTAGATTGGATCATCTCCAGAGACAACGTTGTTAAAATAAGCTCAATTGATCCATGTGATTGGTCAGACCACCACACCATAACCTTTCAAATACCGTTCATAAAAAACAAAAAACCTTGCAACCTCTCAAAAAGAAACATTGGGTATGGGACACCAAAAATTTAAACAATGTAAATCTAATTGCACGCTGTGAGAGAGAGCTTCACCCACCAGACAATTTGGGTAATGTGAATGATCTCACTGATCACTATAACTCTACAATGTCCAACATAATCAGCTCGATTGCTCCTCTAAAACTGAAAAGAATTCATGATAAAGTAAAAAATACATGGTTCAATGGATTGCTAAGTGATGAAAGGAGAAACCTCAGACTCGCTGAAAGGAAATGGAGGCATCACCCCACATCATCCCATTTACAGATTCTAAGAAAGACCAGAAACACCTACAACAAAAGCATTCTCAGAAGAAAAAAAGATTTCTTTCGTTCTGAACTTGACAATGCCAAAAATAGACTGCGCAAACTCTTTGAGTTGATAAAACATCAATCGAACAGGTTTGCTAAAACCTCACATGAATCCGCCATAGCCCAAATCAGCTGAGAGGAATTCTCCTACTTTTTCTCATCCAAAGCCAACACCCTGGAAATCAAACTCCTGACAGCTGCTGATGCACTTTCCCACTCGCATATTCTTCTCCTCAAACCACTACACCCTCCACTGCCAAATTCCAAAAATGAAGCACAATGGTCAGACTTCAAGCTCTATGACCGCAATGACATTTCTAGAACCATATTGTCCATTAATCCAAATAATCACTACAATGATCCCCTTCCTTCCAAATGCCTTCCGTTACTCCACCAATGCATCGTCCCCAGCTGGACCAACATAATCAATGCTTCCTTATCTCAAGGTTCCTTACCAGACTGCCTCAAGACTGGTCAAGTCCTTCCCATCTTAAAAAAACCTACAAGGAACCCTGCCGACCCGAACAATTTTATGCCTTTGACCAACATTCCTCTTTTAGCCAAAGTTCTAGAAAAATGCGTGCAGCAAAAGTTGAGCCAACACATCCAGAAATTCAATTTGCTTGATGACTGTCAATCTGGGTTTAGACCTGGCCACAATACTGAATCTGCAATTTCTTCATATAGTGGATGATGCTCTTTTGGCTCTTGATCATAACGAAACCTGCCTACTAGTTCTTCTTGACTTGTCTTCCGCATTTGACACTGTTAACCACAAAATACTGCTAGCCAGACTTAGTAAACAGGATGGGGCTTTCAGGTACAGTGCTGGACTGGTTTAAATCCTTCTTGCAGAACAGAACCCAAAGATTTCTGGTCAACCATGATTTATCCTTACCTTCCTCTATCTCAATTGGTGTTCCGCAAGGATCTACTCTCTCCCCTTCACTGTTTAACCTTTATGTCGAATAACTCACTGAAACTCTCCAGCATACTAACACCTCCTACCACATGTATGCAGATGATTCCCAGATTTACATGAAGATCTCATCTCTGGAGGAGATCAAGTCAATGGATGATGCCTTAAAGCTCACTTTACAATGGCTAACCTGCAAGCATCTTAAACGCAATCCACAAAAAACAGAATTCCTCTTGATTTCCCCGCCCAAAAGCTCTGCCGATGTTAAGGAATGGACCAAGTCGATCACTGCTCTAAACTGCACTCCTGTGCTGGTTGACTCCTCCGAATCTCTGGGTATTACTCTTGACAAGAACTTAAACATGCAATCTCACATCAACTCGATGGCCAAAAGTGCCCGCTTTCCCTTGAGCTATCTCAGGAAATTGAAACCATTAATTTAATCTACTGGCCTTAAAATGGCAGTACAATCCTTAGTCATTTCTAGGATCGAGTATGGTTTCAGGCTTACCCAAGATCTCCACTGCTTCCCTAAAAACGTGCCTCAACTTTGCAGCAAGACTCCTAACAGGATCAAAGAAATTTGACCACAAATCTCCTCATCTGAAGGCTTTGAATGGAAGCCAATTCAACTTAAACTGATTTGTATTACTCACAAAGCCATCCACCACAAACCACTGATGTATCTTGCTAAAAAAATCAAGAACTCGGGGGAAGACCCTCGGGGAGCACCAGGGATCTAGACCTGAAACCACCCTTATTCCATAAGAAGAAAACCTATGACAGAGCCTTCTCTGGAGCGGCTACTAGAATCTGGGACTTGCTTCCCCCTCACATCAGAATGAATGAGTTCTACTACTGCCTTCAAGAAGGAGGCTAAGATCTTCCTTATGACCAAATTCTTACCATAAGCTGTCTACTGAACTCAATCCTCTTCACCCCTCATCCTACACTGCCACCTAGTCCATTCTTATCTTTTCCATTAGCTATGACTCTGCATTCTCCATCTAGCTCTAACAGAACAACTATGTTCCTGAATTGCTGCATTACAGCAAGTCCTAACTAGCTGAGATCTTTCATTTATTGTACACTTGTTTTTCTGTTTGCCTATAACATCCTCAAAGTAACATTGTCTAACTCAATTACTCTGCATTGACCCTGTTTTACTCCTATCTTACTGTAGTCCCCATGCTTCGTTTATTGTTTATCTCTTTGTGTCGTAATCTTGCTTTGTTTTGTTTGTTTACCATTATGTACTTGTTAAGCGCTCTGATACCCTTGGGTCATGTTCGAGCTATATAAAACTTTCAATAAATGAATAAATAAATAAGGAATAATGGGCCACATGCATCAAAGCAAGGAATTGCGAATAGTGACTCGCAAATTGTGACTCACTATTAAGGAATGCCTTCCCATTCATTCCTATGGGCCTAGAGGCCCATAGGAATGAATAAGAAGTAATTCGCAATTTGCGAGTAACAAATAGGTACTCGCAAATTGCGAATGCAATTTGAAGGGTGCTAGGGGGCCTAAAGGCCACCCTGGTGCACCCCCAAAATTGACATGTGTGCACATGTGGCGCATACATATGCCCTAAGGGCATATATGTGCGCCACATGGCACTTTGAAAAATGCACTTTTGTGAATTTTTCAAAGTTTTTGCAAATTATAATCAACTTGCAGTTGATGGTAATTAGCGTTTCCTAAATGCGAAGTCGCATTTAGGAAAGGCTTGATGCATCCTAAATAGGGAATCGCAATTTGTGATTCCCTAAAAGCATTCGCAATTTAGGTAATTGCAAAATTTGCTATTACCTATAGTGCGAATGGGTTTTTTGGTTGATGCATCCTAATTGGCTAAATACCGGTCGCAAAGGGGCCGATTCTGTGAAACGGCCTGTTTGCGACTGGTATTTAGCTTGATGCATGTGGCCCAATGCTCCTTAATATAGTAAGAGACCTTGAAGTACTATAATATTTTGTGAGTTTTCCATCAGAACTGCCTGTAAAATCGACTTTGTTTAAGCCAATACATTTGGCATAATGGTTCTAAAATGTAGGCCTGGGCGGTAAATTCCGTTCCGCTCGTTGAATTTGGGTAATTTCGCGTTCCGCGGAAAACGCGGAAGGCTTCGCGGCATTTTTGGCTTGTTTGCGCTTTCAAAATGCGTGTCCGCAAGATATTTCCCCCCGAGCACGCAAACAGCGTTCGCGAACAGGAAAAAAGCATTGCGAACGGGCGCAACAAGCAATTCTGCGTGTTCGCTGAACTTTTGCGTGCTCGCGGAGATTTTTTACCGTTTCGCGGAGCTTTGCGTAGCGCAACTACGCAAATTCCACCCACCCCTAATAAAATGTACAGCTGCCCCCTATTGCTTCCACAATTATTTCAGGCAATTGGTACACACATTGAGTTTATATGCTTAGTGCAACATAGGCTAATCGCAGGGCAATTTCAATTGCTGGTCATGGATCCCATTAGTTTACTTCACGTTTTCTACTGTTGTCCTCATTGTTTGGAAATGTATTCTTAAAAGAAATGAGAACTGAGGTTTCTGTAAAGTGGCTCTGTAAAGCATGAATCATTTTAAAAGTGACTTTGTTGCGGGTGAATGTTGATAAAAGTGGGATTTATACTAATCTTTCATAAATTTGTTCTCTATAGGCTTGGAACAAATTATCTAGGAGACTCTGGCACTAAACACATTTTTAAAGGTCTTGAAAACAACAAAAGTCTAAAATTCCTGTCTCTGACAGGCAACAACATAAGTGACTTGGGCACAGTAAGCATGGCTCAGAGTTTGAAGGTTAACAAGACACTCAAGGAACTTCGGTAAGTGTGTTTGTCCTTTATTTTGAAATTTGCGTGTGAATAATTAGAAGATCTTAGTGATGGAATTGACACTCTTATGTTCTGGAAAAAATGTCAGGTCAATTGTCTTGGACGGTATTGCTCACCTTGTCCTCCACACCATCCAGGACCTTTTCACCACCATCTTGAACCATCCCGAGCAACATCTCTACTACTGGCTGCAGAGTAAGGTGCAGGTCACTACTCTCCTTTTGTCAATGATCACCGCAGTCCAGTACCAACCCCGTTTTCCTCTTACCACCATTACTTGCTGACCAAATAATTAAAATAAGTAAATTTCATTAAAACCTTATCTGATGCCCATTGACCAAAGGTGCAAAATGAAATCTTTGGCTCCAGATGTTTCTGTCTCAAAACCTGCATATTTAGCATTTTCGCCACTCATGTAACAAAGCCCTCAAAACCCTGATGCTTAAAAACTAGTGAATGGCACCACTCACCCAGCAACCTTGGTCCAGTATCATTGAGCAACCTTGGTCCGGTATCATTGAGGACATGAATATGCACATTTCTATAATTTGTTTACAAATCTAACCTTTCTTTCCACTGGAGTTGTTTTGTTATTTCTATTAACATAAAGCATTCTGTACCTTTTTCATCTTATTTTTTTTTGTGTGTGGTAAATTGTTTGTTTATGCCTCTTTCTCCAAACCATTTATTTCTTCAAATGTTCTCTCAGCCACAAAATTGGCTTATTGTGACAAATGCTCCTCTTGTGAGGAGAAAGAGCTAAGGCAAGATTATCTTGTTTGCTGCAATGTTGAATTTGTTAGGAAATGACAAATAAGAGACTTTGGGGCACATGCATCAAGAATCATTTTTGCGATTCCTTATATGGCAAATTTTAAGAAATCGCTATTACGGAATCGCAAAAAGGAATGCATCAATAAATTTGCAATAATTTAGCGATTCGGTAAAAATCGTTATCGCAAATAGTGATTCCGCTATTACCGAATCGCTAATACCGAATCCGCTAATACCGAATCGCAAATAGCGATTTACCCATATTGCTGCATTTGGATGACATCACAACCAGGAAGTGAATCTGGGAATGCTCACACCTGTTCACAGAGATAGTCAGAGGAGGAGGCAGACTGTTGGAGCTGAGCAGGAACAAGCTGTTTTGGAAGCAGAATCTGTGTGAAAACAACAGCATGGCTACAGAAACGGGACAAGAAAGGTGAAGGAAGGAAAAGGAAGCTGAAATTCAGCGAAAAAGAACTGGAAATCCTCATTGAGGAAGTGGTGCTGAGCCATGATAAACTCTTTAGAAAACTGTCTCTGCAGGTTGCAGAATCAGTAAAAAGAAAAATTTGGCTGGCTATCCAATCGAAGGTAAATGCAGTGGGGGTCACACAACGCTCAATCTCTGACCTGCGCAAGCGCTGGTATGACCTGCGCAGCCGAGCAAAAGAGAGGGTGGCTGCAAAACTTGCAGAGGCTAAAAACACAGGAGGCGGACCATCTGCGTAACGTGCCAGCACACCCCTGGAGGACATGGTAGAATCTACACTGCAGCCAGCGGCAGTTGCCGGCATCACCCAGATAGACACCTCTGAACAGGCCGGAACCTCACAAGGTAAGATCACAGCAAAATATCTTTTAATGTTACATCTAACAAAAATAGCTCCCAATGCAGATCATGTGTAGTGTAGTATCCCCGAGTCCAGTCCACATTTTACTTGCAACACCCAAAGGCATTATGGGAGTAGTAAGCAGACAAATGTAAGGGTAAGGCAAGGAGGGACCAAAACAGCTTAAGTGCAGCAGAGTACAGCAAGGAAGGGACTAAACTAGACTCTGTCATTAACAAAATAACTTTATTAAACAATGGCATGCGCTATGTCACATGCATGTACACCAAAAAATACTGAACTTGCACTGTTTCAAATCACAGATGCAGCTGCGCAGGAGAGTGACGTGGCTGATGTCCACGACTCACAGGGACATGATGCACACTCTGAGGAGGAATCAGAAGTGCCAGCATCCTCACCCATACCTGCAACCACTCGACGCAGGAGAAAAGTCCCGCCACTTCCTGATTTGGAGAATGAGGAAGAGAGCCGAACAGAAACTCCTACACAACAGGCTGGCCATACACCCCCACCAACAACAGAGGTACCAATGCGGCGCAGGTCCATCCCTTTCCACAGGCGAAGGGCCAGGGCAATCATGACAGCTGCAGAAGACAATGGGAGTGCTGCCTGGAGTGGGCTGGAGGGCAAGATGCTCAAGTTCCAGCGTCTGCAATGCAAAAACATGAGGATAATGCAGGGCCATCTAGGAACAATGGCAACAAACATGGGAGACATATGTGACTGCCTGAAAGAGCTCACTACTGCTGTTGTGGAAGGGCAAAGGGCAAACAATGGAAACTTTGCAAATGTAACAAAAGCAATGCATGACTTGTGCAGGGTCATGCAGGATGACCATGCATCCCTTCGTAGGAGGCATCACAATTTGATGGGGCGCCTAGACGGTTACACCAGGGCCATAAATAGGTTGAGCACAACAGCTCAGCTTTCCCGTCGTGCTGTCGGCATGCAAGTGGAGATGAGCCACTGCTGTGGGGATGTGTCCAGGGGGCTTATCCAGGTCACCAATGCAGTGGAACAACTCCAGACTGCTGTAGTTGGTGGCAACAACGTTCTTGGAGGAGGGGATCGTGAGGAGGCCTCCAGCCTCAGTAGCCTACTGGCACCTGTTACAAATCCCAGGAGGCGCAGTACTAGGAGCAACACTGGCACAGAAGGCTCAACAAAGGATGTGGCTGAGCCAACTGAGAGGCCCCTGGGAGTGCGGGCCGGAAAAAGTGAAAACATGGACACGTACTATTCTGGTGAGGTAACAAGCAGCATGAACATTGTTTGTACTGACATTTAATTGCCATTGCAATGTGATATAATTTACTTTCTTCACACTACAGTTGTCTGCACCTGGTATGTGTGCATTAACACAACCACTATATTGTTACATTAAACCGTTGAGCACCTACTGTGTTGTCTCGTGATTACCCACCTTAAAAGAAATGTTGAGTGATTTCTGCACGTCTCTTTCTCCCCTCTGCTGCACTTGGACCGCATGCCGCTTGTGGTGGTTGTCGTGGCTGATTGTCTTCCTCAGGCTCGCTGTCAGAGTGTTCCAGGGGTATGCCCCTATTAGTGGCTATGTTGTGCAACATGGCACATGTGGCGACTATTTTGCAGCAGGTATCTGGCCTGTACTGCACAGGGCCGGACTGGGAACTAAAACCGGCCCTGACAAAGTGCTCGGCCGGCCCCCCGGGGAGTTGGGGGTGCGGCCGAGCTCTTTGCCACTGCCGGTTTTCGGCCGATTTTGTTACAGGGCCGATTTTGCAGCTATGCTGCAAAAACGGCCCTGTAACAAAACGGCCCCCAGGGCCCAAAACCGGCCCCCGCCCGTGCGGCGCACCGGGGATTGTCCGGTGCCCGCTACGGCCAGTCCGGGCCTGGTACTGCAATGCACCACCAGTTTTGTGGAGGCAGCGGAACCTAGATTTAAGTAAACCAAATGTCTGCTCAATCACGTTGCGTGTGGAGATATGTGCCGCATTATATCGCTGCTCACTTGGGGTACGCATTATATCGCTGCTCACTTGGGGTACGCATTATATCGCTGCTCACTTGGGTACTTGGATTCAGGTATGCCGTCAGTATAAAGGAGCGCACAGCGTATGCGCTATCATCTACAGGAAGTAAAACAATAACATTACTCACTGCTATGTGTCACTATGGCAGACGAGTCTGCAAGACAGTATTACATCTGTTTACCAAGCAAATATCCTTCTCCAAATTCACCCGCAAGGAGACTTCTGAGTATGCCACTGTGTCTGAAGATGTAAGAGTCATGTGCACTGCCAGGGTAACTAGCCACTATGTCTGTGATGATGTGTTTGGAATTGCAGATGACTTGTATGTTCAATGAATGGTATGATTTTCTGTTCCTGTAAATTTACTCATTCACTGAGGGGGGACAAATGGCTACATGCGTCCCATCAATGCAACCAATTACGTGGGGAAAATGGGCTATCTGATAGAAGTCAAATTTAGTTTGCTGCAATTCCTGTGGTGTAGTGGGGAACTTTATGTGGTGGTGTATCCTCTGCAACATGGCATCAAGGAATGAGTTAAAAAAGCGCGATAGTGCACATTGAGAGACACCTCCAGCTGTGGCAATTACTCCCTGGAAGCTACCTGACGCTAGGAGGTGCAGGGAACATAGAACCTGCACATGAGTGGGGATGGCATGTGTCCTGCAAGTCTGACGCTGCAGTAGTGGATCTAATTCAGCTATGAGATCATAGATTATGTCTGCATTCAGCCTATATTTATTATATATCTCTTCCTCTGTCTGCCCTAGCAAAGTAACGCGCACTCTGAAAATGCGCTCCTGTAGCCTCCTTCTCTGTGCTGCTGCTCGTAGCCTCATCCTCCTCGTCATGACGTAGAGCGCTGCCATTGTGAAACATTCTGAGGCCTTCTGGGACTGTTTAGGTAGTTTGGTGATGATTAGCACCTGATTTGTCCAATTTGTAATGCTTACCACCTGGTTTCATTTGTTCTTATTTAAGAAATGCTAATTGCGATTTTTTTGTCGATTCGCTAATTACGAATTTTTCATGCATAGGTTTTGCGATTCTCAATTTGCGATTCCCTATTACAGAATCGCTAATTCCCATTCGGTATTTAGGTAATTGCAAAATTTTGCGAATTGAAGGGCGGATCTGCTAATTTGTTTCATGCATTGCATTGGGCTATTTTGCGATCGCAAACGGACTTTTTTTGCAATTTGCAATGTTTGCGATCGCAATACAGCTTGATGCATGTGCCCCTAAAGACTGCAGACAGATTTCACGTCTGAGATTTCTTAGAAATGGTGCTTTTTCCTGCAAAAAGAATATCTTTTCTTGCTCTCTTTTCTGCTTTAGTGACTCAGGCAGGCTAGAAACTGCATATTGCTGATAACCTTACTAAGAAACACACCGTAGACAAAAATGTTGGACCTGCATTACTATTCCTTGACCTTTCAGCATCTTTTTGACACAGTACAAGATATCTTTAGTTTGAGACTCAAACAAGTTGGTATAGATGGCATAATTCTTAATTAGATTTCCTCTTAACTAAACAACCCAACTTTTCGTCCGATCTTTACGGCCTGAAAACAAGTGTTCCACATGTATTTATCATATCACTTCTGCTTCCTAACATCTAAATGAAACCACTGCCAGACTTTAGCCACAATTATGAACTGACCTGTTACAACTACTTTGCTGACACACAGGTAAATCCAAATAAAAATAAGTGCCAGGCTCTCGTCAGGAGGCAGCTTACACAAGCCCATTTCTCCTGTTAACGCCGCCTAAAACAGAACAATCTGCTAACCATGAAAGTGGAGAGAGGATGGGGTATAATGGCCAGAGCTGCAGACTTCGAAGTCGGTTGGAACCAGGTTTGAATGTACTCAACATTCTGTGATTCTAGGCAAATCATTTAATCTCCCCGTAAATTAATGTGTCCTTAACTGGTGCTCATGAAAGGCGCCGGAGTTGAATGATTAAGTGCTGGTGCAGAGCTTCAGAAACCACCGGCTCAAATTAAGCACTGGATAATTCTCAAATTGGAAAACCCTAAGGACATAGGAAAATCAAAAGTCAGCAACAGCCCCTAAGCCATTGATCATTGGTGAACAATGGATGACATGAAATAACCTCAAGTTAAATGCTTCAAAAACTGAAATACTGAACTACAGTGAATGGATCAGTTACTACCCAATATCTTTCTGGCCGAATAAACTGAAGCATCTGCCAAAAGTAACTTAAGTAGTACTAAATCCCGGACTTGCCTTCAACTCTGCTTTTCATGAATGCTCAAGTGGACAAGCTATCTAAATCAACTTTCTGCACAATGGAAACTCTTTCACTCATCTTTCCACATCTTGCATTTCCTCGAACAATACAAGCAACAACATTACTCTACAAAATGGATTATGTTAATAGAGTATATCTTAGATTTCCACACTCAACCATGAGAAGGCTGCAGAGAATCCAGAACTCGTCTGCAACCCGGTCATAATGTAAAGATGCTAGCCCACATCTCTCCAGTTCTGAAAGCTCTATACAGGCTCCCAATTGCAAGAAGATCCTCTTGTTTTTTTTGTTTGTTGCTTTTTATCAGTTTATTGTAACAAAACCAGGTAACTGGTACGGTATACATTTGCAATACTCTTTCTTGAGCATGGATTCATTCTGTTTCAGAACAATGTAACATGACCATAATTCACTGCATCGGATTCCCCCGCCACTGCCCCCCACCTCCCCAAGGCTACAGGCCCCGTACCCGGACAGTCTGCAGTCCCATAACTCAACCTCAGCTCCCTTCACCCGGAGTCGGAAGTGGCCGATCTAGGAGCCCCATTTCTTGGTGTTTTTATTTGGACAGTCGTGTGATTTGTAAACTGCCTCTCCTGCAATCGTGCAGTGGTCCATGCCTCTAAGCCACTCCTGGATTGGTGGGGACACTATGGATCTCCATTACTCATCTCATATGGCGAGTATGCACTTGATCCCTACTAGATACCGCTGTCGCCAGAGGCCATCCCATCCCTGGACTATTCCCAATAGCGCCATTTTTGGATCTCATTCGATTGGGAAACTTATCACCTCTACCAGTTTGGAAAAAATTCTAATCCAGTATTTGTGTATGATCTGGCATTTCCACTCAGTATGTATCCAATTTCCTGGGGGAGCTCCACATCTGAAGCACTCAGGGGTCTGGACCCTACCCATCTGCCATAATTTGTGGGGTGCAAAGTAGACAGTGTTGGAATCTACCCAGTCCTCCTCATCCATTTCTCCAATGTCAGGTACCCATTTGTCCCTCAGGAGTGTCATGGTGTTGAGCGTGTTGATTAAAAGGTTCCTATACAGTTGTGATATGCCTTTGCCACCAATTCCCCCCATTGTAAATTGGGGTTTCAAACGGTTGTGTTTGGGGAGTGGATTGGGATCATTCCCTACTTGCTCTAGTGTGTGTCTCAGTTGTAAGTATTGAAAGAACTGTGATCAGTGTAGGTCCTATTCTGAAGTCAGTTGTTCGAAAGAGAGTTGTGACTATGCACCCACATATCCCTAGCTTGGAGATGCCTATCTTGTTACATTTGTGGAACCATTGCAGGTGTGGTGTTTGTGTGAGGCAGTTTCCAATCCATCACGCCATATCTCCGGTCAGTATCTTACTCCAACCCATCCGCTTCAGGGCCCTGTTCCAACACTCAATGGGAATTGCTGTGATCGAGGTTATGTGTGATGTTTTTGCCGTAAATCCAGGACCATTGAACAGAGTCCCGCAATCACCAGTCTGATGGCTGGGTCTCCCCTGTCAACAAATATCCAGTCATTTATCGGAACCATTTGAGCTGCCCAGTAGTACAATTGTATATCTACTGCCTACTGACCCCCATCTTTTGGTGACTGAACACACTTGGTGTTTGCTACCCTTGGAGGGGAATCCCCCCAGACATAGCAGTTGATCTCAGATTGTAATTTGCCAAACCACTAGGGCGGTATCTTGTGTGGGTTGTTATGGAAGATATACAGCATTTGGGGAGCGCAATGATCTTAAATAACGTGATGCTTCCCAGGACATTGGGGGTGAACTCCAACGTGACATGTGGTTCCTATCCTTGTGTTCGCGGGGTGCTATGTTTAGCTCCCAACAGATCTCAGGATCCTTTGAGATCTGTATCTCCAAGTGGGTGAACAACCCCTGCTCCTGCCGAATGTCAGGGTGTTGGTATGATTCTCTAGTGGGAGGAATGATCAAGGGGATCAATTGTGATTTGCCACAGTTCACCATAGTCCAGATACATCTTCATATTCCCGATGAATCTGTATTGATTGGGGAATCCAGGCCTCCGGTCTCTGCATAAGCATTAGGACACCATCCACATATAGAGATGTACGGTCCTGCAAGCCGTCCACCAAGAAGATTCTCTTTCAAGGTGTTATGCATCATTTGCAGAGAAATAAATGGCATAGAACCAACATTTCTAAAATCAAAAATCATCAATTCTACAAGGGAAGGAACTTATGTTCCGAGCTGGCACCACATTTAATAATTGCTGCTTTCAGGAAGAAAACCATTGTTGGTTGTACTTTCTGCATTCATGACACAAACTTATAGTATTCCCTACCTACAGCGATTAAATACTCCGGCAACCACTTCAGTTTGGAAGAATGGTTAAGACCTGGTTATTCCCAGCATGGTCCAGCATAGAATCTTTATGATTTTGTTCCCAAAAACAAGTGCCATTACAAATTCTGGCCTCTCTGACTACAGACAGATGCTTCTGATGTTCTCTCTAAGATCATGGGAAAACAAAATCAGCCCAAACGTCTTACAAACAGCGCCCTCCCAAAATCATGGGAAAACCAATTCCACACAACCCCCCACGAACATGCCACCTATGTGTCTACTTCAAGCAAATGCATAACGGAATAATCAATATAAATCACAGAGATGGTCCATGCCTCCAAATCTGGACTGTCAAACGCAAAGGTCCAACTATCCAGACTCACCAAGTAACTCGAACCTCACATTTGAAAGAGCAGGAATAACCTCTGCTAATAATGTAACCTATGAAAGGACAAAGTTTTCAACACCATTGACAGCGACACTGAACAGCAAAGGTGAAACAACTTATAGCACCTGCCCATCTGTGAGAACCTTCAATCCTTCTTTCTATAGTTTCCACATCAATAGATTGCATGCTTCCTCAAAAAGCCTTCTCCCACATATTCCTAAAACACTGCATGAATCGTTATCTTAACCTAAATCTAATGATTATTGTTTATCCTTCCTTTCTACTAAATGTTCCTCTCCTTACCATGCATCCTTACTGTCACTGAGTGTAGCCCGACTAAATCGCCTGCCGGTCTTCGTTGCTCTATGCCTACTATTTCAGCAAACTTGCCACACTTCACCTCATAAATCACAACCTCTCCTGTGTAATCATTTTCCTGCAATGTAATAATACCTAAACTCCTATTAGATATCTTAAAAGTGATGGATGGAATGCTTGAATCCGTCTCAGCCAGTGGTGATCTCTCAGGGCCACATTCCAGTCCATCGTTATTTTGCACACCATGCCACCCAAATTTGGACCCAGCCATATGCAAATCAGTTTTGACAGTGCTCCAATGGAAACGGTCTACTCTGAACAGCCAGGCCAGGTCCTCTTTAAACAGTAACACAAGCCAGCCAAGTCCGTTTTCGCCCTGTGGCATGGTGTGCAAAATAAGGATGGACTAGGATGCAGCCAGAGTAATTACCAGTAGTGGAGATTAATTCAAGGATTCCATCCATCATTTTTTTGTATGCTGCAGTGTGACACCCCCACATAGTGACCCAGGTCAAAGTTAGTCTCAACTCTACACACTGTAGGATAAACAATATGTCTGGAAAGAATCATACTCCACACTCAGATCCATGTAGAATCTTATTGGTAAGTTATGTGTGAAAGGGATAAATAGAGCTGAAAAGTAAATTTCCTACATCAGCAGATTAAGACAGTTTCAAGATCACTGTTCCTCTTATTATCTTTTTTAACCTATTGGGTTGCATTTTCTGGCCTCAATCAAGCCTTTGAACAACCTTTTTTTCTAAGTAATAACCAGAGCACTAGTATTATGCAGTCATGTTGGCCAAATTATTTGCCTCTTTGACAAAATTATGCAGTAAGACAAACCAAATTATGCAACATAGTGCGGCACAATCCACAGCAGTACATTTCTTAACTTTGCCATTTCAACAATTATTAATACTGTTTGGGCAAAGTTGCACCTCAACAGTACCAGTTCAACACCTGAATACAGCAATCATCAATTGAAAGGTGACCAATTCGTATGCTGACATAGGGCCTCCGTTAAATCTTGGCAAGTGGCCCGCCCTTTGCCCTGACAGAGGTACCTCCCTCTAGATCTGGAAATGTCCGCTAGAACAGTGGACTTTTCTAGCATTGACAGGAGCCACCATCACAGCAGTTCCTATCAAAGCACTGTTAAGTTTTTACAACATTTTCTCTTTGAAAATAAAAAACTTAAACAATGCCCCTTACAGCCAGGTTTTTCCTGGTGGTGATGGGCATTCAAAAACGGCTGAATGTCTTCCCATCTAAATTAGGTGGGTGAACATAGAGCCAAACCTCAGAGGGCCCTTATTCCCACTGGCCGTCGGAGGAGTTTTACCATAGTTGAGCCAGAGTAGAGTCTGCTGTCGTCAATCTATAATCAGCCCGAATCTAAACCGGGTGGGTGGACCATAATGTTGGCAGGGAAGGGCAATTGCGGCAGAGTTTACTCTTTGCCAGAATTTCGATTGAGGCCCATAGTCTGGTAACATTCCACAATATACTTGCATACTGTTTAATCAGCAAAGTGGCTGTGATGAGCTATTTAACTGGTGGGTCTGGCTGTCTTTTATAGGAGTGAGAGCAGGAAGGGCCATGGCATAGTGGATCGGACCACAATGGATATCTATGAGGATTTACATAGCATCTAAAAAGGAAAGAACATGTACCCTATAAATTTAGATTGTGTTCTTCATACATGTCTGGCAAAAATTGTGCATTAAGATTGAGATACAAATTGTGGCTGTTGATACAACATACCTTTCACCTCTTAAGTACTGCCATGTCATTTCTCTCATCCTGGCTAATTTTGTGGGTCTTAAATTAAATGCTCAGCCAACATGCTAGATTGTCCCTTCTCTTGCACCTTTTCATTGGAGCATATGGGAAAGATGAAGCACAAAACATAAAAGCCAAGGTTGACACTCAGTATGCAGCAAAACCAAAGGGGATGATGGACGGAGTGTTGAACATTGCAAGCACTCACCCCCAGTCAACTGATCTGGGTTTAATCCATCATCATTCTTTAGCTCACTCCGCCACCCCAGTTCAGACATGGCCATATGCAAATCAGTCTGACCCTGTGCCTCATGGGAACAGTCCAGCACGAACTGCCAAGCCATGTCTTCCCTGGACCGGAAACAAGCATCCTGGGACCGGTTTCTGGCTTACAGCCGTCATCAGCCAGGCTATCTTGAATCCAGTGGCAAAGTGAGAAAGGGACCCACGTCTGGGCATACCCTGCCAACTTAGGGCGAAAACAGCATAACCAAAGGGGATGATGGACGGAGTGTTGAACATTGCAAGCACTCACCCCCAGTCAACTGATCTGGGTTTAATCCATCATCATTCTTTAGCTCACTCCGCCACCCCAGTTCAGACATGGCCATATGCAAATCAGTCTGACCCTGTGCCTCATGGGAACAGTCCAGCACGAACTGCCAAGCCATGTCTTCCCTGGACCGGAAACAAGCATCCTGGGACCGGTTTCTGGCTTACAGCCGTCATCAGCCAGGCTATCTTGAATCCAGTGGCAAAGTGAGAAAGGGACCCACGTCTGGGCATACCCTGCCAACTTAGGCGAAAACAGCATAACCAAAGGGGATGATGGACGGAGTGTTGAACATTGCAAGCACTCACCCCCAGTCAACTGATCTGGGTTTAATCCATCATCATTCTTTAGCTCACTCCGCCACCCCAGTTCAGACATGGCCATATGCAAATCAGTCTGACCCTGTGCCTCATGGGAACAGTCCAGCACGAACTGCCAAGCCATGTCTTCCCTGGACCGGAAACAAGCATCCTGGGACCGGTTTCTGGCTTACAGCCGTCATCAGCCAGGCTATCTTGAATCCAGTGGCAAAGTGAGCAAGGGACCCACGTCTGGGCATACCCTGCCAACTTAGGGCGAACACAGCAAAACCAAAGGGGATGATGGACGGAGTGTTGAACATTGCAAGCACTCACCCCCAGTCAACTGATCTGGGTTTAATCCATCATCATTCTTTAGCTCACTCCGCCACCCCAGTTCAGACATGGCCATATGCAAATCAGTCTGACCCTGTGCCTCATGGGAACAGTCCAGCACGAACTGCCAAGCCATGTCTTCCCTGGACCGGAAACAAGCATCCTGGGACTGGTTTCTGGCTTACAGCCGTCATCAGCCAGGCTATCTTGAATCCAGTGGCAAAGTGAGCAAGGGACCCACGTCTGGGCATACCCTGCCAACTTAGGGCGAACACAGCAAAACCAAAGGGGATGATGGACGGAGTGTTGAACATTGCAAGCACTCACCCCCAGTCAACTGATCTGGGTTTAATCCATCATCATTATTTAGCTCACTCCGCCACCCCAGTTCAGACATGGCCATATGCAAATCAGTCTGACCCTGTGCCTCATGGGAACAGTCCAGCACGAACTGCCAAGCCATATCTTCCCTAGACCGGAAACAAGCATCCTGGGACCGGTTACTGGCTTACAGCCGTCATCAGCCAGGCTATCTTGAATCCAGTGGCAAAGTGAGCAAGGGACCCACGTCTGGGCATACCCTGCCAACTTAGGGCGAACACAGCAAAACCAAAGGGGATGATGGACGGAGTGTTGAACATTGCAAGCACTCACCCCCAGTCAACTGATCTGGGTTTAATCCATCATCATTCTTTAGCTCCCTCCACCACCCCAGTTCAGACATGGCCATATGCAAATCAGTCTGACCCTGTGCCTCATGGGAACAGTCCAGCACGAACTGCCAAGCCATGTCTTCCCTGGACCGGAAACAAGCATCCTGGGACCGGTTTCTGGCTTACAGCCGTCATCAGCCAGGCTATCTTGAATCCAGTGGCAAAGTGAGCAAGGGACCCACGTCTGGGCATACCCTGCCAACTTAGGGCGAACACAGCAAAACCAAAGGGATGATGGACGGAGTGTTGAACATTGCAAGCACTCACCCCCAGTCAACTGATCTGGGTTTAATCCATCATCATTCTTTAGCTCACTCCGCCACCCCAGTTCAGACATGGCCATATGCAAATCAGTCTGACCCTGTGCCTCATGGGAACAGTCCAGCACGAACTGCCAAGCCATGTCTTCCCTGGACCGGAAACAAGCATCCTGGGACCGGTTTCTGGCTTACAGCCGTCATCAGCCAGGCTATCTTGAATCCAGTGGCAAAGTGAGCAAGGGACCCACGTCAGGGCATACCCTGCCAACTTAGGCGAACACAGCAAAACCAAAGGGGATGATGGACGGAGTGTTGAACATTGCAAGCACTCACCCCCAGTCAACTGATCTGGGTTAATCCATCATCATTCTTTAGCTCACTCCGCCACCCCAGTTCAGACATGGCCATATGCAAATCAGTCTGACCCTGTGCCTCATGGGAACAGTCCAGCACGAACTGCCAAGCCATGTCTTCCCTGGACCGGAAACAAGCATCCTGGGACCGGTTTCTGGCTTACAGCCGTCATCAGCCAGGCTATCTTGAATCCAGTGGCAAAGTGAGCAAGGGACCCACGTCTGGGCATACCCTGCCAACTTAGAGGCGAACACAGCAAAACCAAAGGGGATGATGGACGGAGTGTTGAACATTGCAAGCACTCACCCCCAGTCAACTGATCTGGGTTTAATCCATCATCATTCTTTAGCTCACTCCGCCACCCCAGTTCAGACATGGCCATATGCAAATCAGTCTGACCCTGTGCCTCATGGGAACAGTCCAGCACGAACTGCCAAGCCATGTCTTCCCTGGACCGAGAAACAAGCATCCTGGGACCGGTTTCTGGCTTACAGCCGTCATCAGCCAGGCTATCTTGAATCCAGTGGCAAAGTGAGCAAGGGACCCACGTCTGGGCATACCCTGCCAACTTAGAGGCGAACACAGCAAAACCAAAGGGGATGATGGACGGAGTGTTGAACATTGCAAGCACTCACCCCCAGTCAACTGATCTGGGTTTAATCCATCATCATTCTTTAGCTCACTCCGCCACCCCAGTTCAGACATGGCCATATGCAAATCAGTCTGACCCTGTGCCTCATGGGAACAGTCCAGCACGAACTGCCAAGCCATGTCTTCCCTGGACCGGAAACAAGCATCCTGGGACCGGTTTCTGGCTTACAGCCGTCATCAGCCAGGCTATCTTGAATCCAGTGGCAAAGTGAGCAAGGGACCCACGTCTGGGCATACCCTGCCAACTTAGGGCGAACACAGCAAAACCAAAGGGGATGGTGGACGGAGTGTTGAACATTGCAAGCACTCACCCCCAGTCAACTGATCTGGGTTTAATCCATCATCATTCTTTAGCTCACTCCGCCACCCCAGTTCAGACATGGCCATATGCAAATCAGTCTGACCCTGTGCCTCATGGGAACAGTCCAGCACGAACTGCCAAGCCATGTCTTCCCTGGACCGGAAACAAGCATCCTGGGACCGGTTTCTGGCTTACAGCCGTCATCAGCCAGGCTATCTTGAATCCAGTGGCAAAGTGAGCAAGGGACCCACGTCTGGGCATACCCTGCCAACTTAGGGCGAACACAGCAAAACCAAAGGGGATGATGGACGGAGTGTTGAACATTGCAAGCACTCACCCCCAGTCAACTGATCTGGGTTTAATCCATCATCATTCTTTAGCTCACTCCGCCACCCCAGTTCAGACATGGCCATATGCAAATCAGTCTGACCCTGTGCCTCATGGGAACAGTCCAGCACGAATTGCCAAGCCATGTCTTCCCTGGACCAGAAACAAGCATCCTGGGACCGGTTTCTGGCTTACAGCCGTCATCAGCCAGGCTATCTTGAATCCAGTGGCAAAGTGAGCAAGGGACCCACGTCTGGGCATACCCTGCCAACTTAGGGCGAACACAGCAAAACCAAAGGGGATGATGGACGGAGTGTTGAACATTGCAAGCACTCACCCCCAGTCAACTGATCTGGGTTTAATCCATCATCATTCTTTAGCTCACTCCGCCACCCCAGTTCAGACATGGCCATATGCAAATCAGTCTGACCCTGTGCCTCATGGGAACAGTCCAGCACGAACTGCCAAGCCATGTCTTCCCTGGACCGGAAACAAGCATCCTGGGACCGGTTTCTGGCTTACAGCCATCATCAGCCAGGCTATCTTGACACTCAGTATGAACATTTAAGTCACCTTCAGGCACCAGAAGTTCCTGAGATTCATAGAAATAAACACTTTGTTGGAAATGGGGTTACTGGTTCAGGTGGATAAAACACTACTCAGCAGCAACCACAATCTCTGTCAAGGTGAACCACAAGCAAACCCCATATTAACCTGTGCTTAACACTCTGGTAACTTGGCACAAAAGCAGACAGGCTTAACTTAGAGGCAATGTGTAAAATATGTATGCAGTACTTGAAGCAGTAATAAAGGGAAAACACGACACATGAAAAATAGAGTAAAATATTATAAATTAGTTGAGTTAAAAACAAAAAAAATCCAATCTGTAAAACCGGAGATATGCAATTTCAGAGTTTTAAGTAAAAATAGTGCCTAGAAACACAAAGCACCAACAGGTCACGCCAGACCGGGACAAAAACATTAGTACAGGCCTATTGTGATAGAGCACTGTCCAGAAACATGGACCAAGTTAGGCCCGCTGAACAAAGTATCTTAAATCTTGGCTTGCGGAGTGTTGTGAGAACCCATGTCCAGTATGTGTCGTGCAGTGGCTGTTCCTAGGCGCTCAAGGCTGTGATGTGAGGTCCTATATCGTCGTCGAGGATGCTGTCGATGAGGGGCTTGCTATGCGAAGTCCTGTATGGAGGATGCATCGCTCACCGGCAGTTCCGAGGAGACTTCAGGCTGCGATGCCGAGTCCTGCATCATCGTTGAGGATGCCATTGATGAGGGGGGATTGGGATGCGAAGGCCTGTGCCAAGGATACATTGTGAAGCGGTGGTTCAGAGGAGACTGCAGTCTGTGATGCAAATTTCCGCATCAGGATGCGTCACCCAGCGACCGTTCCGGAGCGGAGCTGCGAGGAGATGTGTTGCGCTGCGTCGATTTTCCCCACAGGGCCACAGCTGGGCTGGCAGAGCACCTTCAGGCCCACTTTCAAGGGACCAGGACTAGGACTATGTATTATAACGCCAACTTCTTTTTAAAATATTTCTTGTCTTAATTCCGGCTGCAGGGAACTGTCAGGAACTGTGTTGGAGGGTGGTACTGAGGGAAGTGAGGATCCTCTTTTTCTTACGCTCTAGTTGTCCGTCTGGCACGCCTTAAATGAAGGACGTGGGGCGGACACGCTGCTGGCGTGCCAGAGGCATGCTTAAGGCAAGCCAGGCTTTGCCCGTCCGCACCCTTCAGGGCCCAGGGGCCAGGGATGCTGACCTTATTTCATCAGGTAAGGTTACTTGCACATGTGGCCAACTGCTGGCACTTTCCTCTTTACCATTCGCTCCTTGTACGCACGCCATCGACCTTAGCTTTCCTTCAATGTCTTATAACAACTGCGGATCGCCAGCGCAGCCCGGATTGAGTGTTCTCCAGGCATTCCCTATATCCTTCCCTGTAGATTGTTGCTTCTATCTAGCCAATTGTCGCTCCCTGGCCACCCACAAGCTTGATATATTTGTCCTTTTACTCGAAGCTGGTCCGGACGTACTGTTTCTCACTGAGACATGGCTGTCTCAGGACTTTGGGCCTGATGTTGCTCAAGCTGTCCCTCATGGCTACCGCATCGTAAGGCTAGACAGACAGGGTAAATAAAGCTGGCGGTGGAATCGTGATTGTCCGTAGGGAATCGCTCAAATGTACTGCATCTCTGTCCACCATTCCTATTTGTGGAAGCTTGGCTTTTTCTTTAACTTTATGCCCTACATTTTATTTTGTGGGGATCCTCCTATATAGACACCCAGGCCCCTACTCACAATTCCTTCAAGCTCTACTGGAGGTAGTTGCTGGGTAAGCTGTGGATAGGCCGAATTTTTCCTGTACTAGGAAGATTTTGATCTCCATATGGATGACCCGCAAGACAGTGCCTCTAAAATGTTACTCTAAGATGTGGCCTCCCTACAGCTGCTTCAGTTAGTAGAGGGCCCGTCTCATGATAAGGGTCACACAATTGACCTTGTTTTTACCAATATCTGGAAACTTCAGGCTCATACTCCTTATCAAACCACTTCCTTGTTCCTCTTACCCTCCCTATGTCTTCCCCTCCAGTCCCTCATCCCACGGCCAATGGCTGAAACAATCTTGGGTCAAACTTAATCTGGAGAATTGGTTGGGGGCCTTTGAAGCCTCTAAACCCAATACCTCATATAATGTTGATCTAGCTGCCCACCAGTTCAGTGAGTGGCTGGCCAACTCATTGCATGCGGTCCTTCCTGTGAAATGGCATAAAGATGTCCAGCGACCTCACAAATCCCCCTCGTTCACAGTCCATTTAATGTCTCGGAAGAAAGAATGCAAGCGTTAAGAAAGAAGATGGAGAAAGAACTATGATGTGATCAGTAAAGCAGAATATAGGAACTCCATTAGGCTTTATCATGCAGAGATGAAACTGTCTCAAGCCACCTTCTACTCTACAAAAATCACTTACTCGTCAAATTCCCCTAAAGATATTTTTAGGATTCTCAAAAACATCACTGAACCTATGGCCGTTAGCTCCACTTCGGTGGCATCGGTAGAGCATTGTGATGAATTTGCTTCCAACTTTCAGAAAAAATCATGGACATATACTCTTTGTTCCTGTATATCTCTGATCCGGTGGACCTTTGGCCCAGCGATTCTTCTCGAGACGCACAAGAGGATTCTTTTTTTGGCCTATCTTAACCTCACCATGTGCTTGGTAAAGGACCTCTAAAACACCGTAAAACTAGGTTCGCCCCTGGATCCTGCCCCTCTTCACATCCTCCGTCAAGAGTCTAATGGTGCTGTCCCTGTATTGACAAATCTTTTAAATCTTTCCTTGGCCTGCGGACAAGTTCCTCACCAGTGAAAGCATGCGATTGTTAAGCCACTTTTAAAGAAACCCAACCTTGACCCCTCCAATCTGAGTAATTACAGACCTATTTCCCTGCTACCTGAAGTCGCAAAACTGCTAGAAAACCATGTCAGCAAAATCTTTCTGCCTTCCTCAAATATAAGGAACTCCTACATCCCACCCAGATTGGCTTCCGCCCATTACACAGCACTGAAACAGCGCTGTTGGCAGTTCTCAAGGAACTTAGGCAGCTGCTGGAACAAGGAGGATCTGTAGCCATTATTTTGTTAGACCTCAGTGCAGCATTCGATACCGTGGACCATCTCACTCTCTTGCAGAGAATTTCTAAAGTTGGTATCGCGGATAGAGCATTCAACTGGCTCTCCTCCTTCCTGGAGAATCGCACTTTCCAGGTCCAGGATCAGTCCTGTTTTTCAGCCAGTCTCCCGTCCTGTTGTGGAGTGCCTCAGGGCTCCTCCCTGAGCCCCACCTTGTTTAATCTCTACCTACTTCCCCTTGCCGATATTGTTCTATCCCATGGGCTGTTGTTGGTCTCTTATGCTGACGACACCCAGTTGGTTATGTCAATTTACCCAGACTCTAATTCAGCCCATCTATCTCTGACTCCTTGTCTTCAGGAAGTAGCCAGCTGGATGGCTGGTTGCAAATTAAATCTTAGTGAAGACAAAACAGAGGTCATGCTGATGGGCAATTATTTCAGGAACTCTGTTCTGAGCCCTCTCCCAGACTGTCCGAGCAAGCTGTCCACTCCCAAAAATTCATTAAAGAGCCTTGAGATATTGCTTGATTCTGGTCTTACTATGGACTATCAAGCCAAAAAACTCGCCGCCAGTTGCTATGGATTTTTGAGATTGTTGCGGAAGGTTTTCAACCTCCTGCCTTTTAAAAAGTGATCATTCAGGCCCTGGTGCTACTTGACTATGGGAATGCCCTGTGTGTTGTCAGGAGACTGCAGATTGTGCACAATGCTGCCACACGTCTTCTGACAAACATTCAGAAACATCAATCTGTCACCAAGGCTTCACCGGCTTCCAGTGGAATGCTGAGTGAAGTTTAAGTTTCTCTGCATCAAGCATGGGGCAATTCACAGTAAGTGCCCCTCTCTGCTAAGATCTTTAGCCTCCCCGTATCTCCCTGGGAGAGCCCTTAGATCTTCTCCACCCATTGAAGGCCCCCAGGATCAGCTCTATCTCGTTCATCTGCAGTATCTATGGCAGCGCTGGCAGGTCTTCGGGTAGCCATGCACTATACAAGACTATAAGTCTTTGAAGCAGGTGAAGGTTCTGGAGGTTTCCACCTCCAGAGGGGTCTGGATTTCCCTACCTCCCTGCCCTGGCTTCAGCTTGCCTAGGGTCACAAAAGACCAGTGTCAAACCCTCTGTGAGCGTGCTTAGGCAGAACCTTTGTGATGTGCAAGTGTGGTAGGTGCAACTCATCCCCCTCAGTGATGGCTCTTCCTGCTTCCACCTATTTCCCTTTGTCTTATTGCCTGGGAGCAATACACAAAGAAAACTACCACGTACACCTAGTCACGTGAACCAGGTTGCCGGTACCAAACGGTTAGAACAAGACAATACAAACTTTCTAAAAGTGGCAGTTTCAGAATTGTGACTTAAAATCCACCTTTACCATTAAAGAGGGCTTTAAAGTACAATTCTTTAGACACCAAACTCGAGATTTCTATCTGCTCCCAATTGAAAGTTAACACTTATTAAATGTAAAAGCTAATCCACTGCTATCCTATGGGAGAAGTAGGCCTTGCAGTAGTGTTAAACGGATTAAATAGTTTTTTACTACCAAGACATGTGAAAATTTAAAGCACATGTTCATCATTTTAGATGCACTGCCCCTTGCCCTCTGGGGTGTGTAGGGCCTACCTCAGGGGTGGCATATATATTAAAAAGGAAGAGTTAGGAATGGCAAACAGTTTATTTTGCCAGGTCGAAATGGCAGTTGAAAACTGAGAACACAGGCTGCAGTGGCAGGCCTGAGACATGTTTAAAAGGAGTACCTAAGTGGGTGGCACAATAGGTGCTGCAGGCCTACTAGTAACATTTAATTTACAGGCCCTGGGTACATGTAGTACCACCTTACTAGGGACTTGCAGGTAAATTAAATGTGCCAATTGAGTGTTTGCCAATTTTACCATTATTAAAGGAGAAAGCACTAGCACTTTAGCACTGGTTAGCAGTGGTAAAGTACACAGAGTCCTAAAAGCCAACAAAAACAAGTTCAGAAAACAGGAGGGTGATGGCAAAATCTTTGAGGATAACCCTGCAGGCAGGGCCAAGTCCAGTACGCATTCTGCCTCTAGTCAGTTTCCCACGGGTTTTTCAAATACATGGCAGTCACAGAAGCGCTTATCAATAGGGAGAGATATTTGGGGGAATAACTTTTGAAAGCAAAATATTAGCAAAGTTGTCCAGGACCTTCAGACAGCCTCCAACGTTTTGAAAATTTCATGTATGAGAAAAGCAAATTTTGTGCAGATAATCAATTGGTTTTTCAGTCAGTCTCTGCTGGACTTGCATCTCCCATAGTTTTTTTTTTTTTCTTTAATTCTTTTTATTGAACATGAAAACAAGCTTCAGATAAACATCATGCACAAGCATACATTTTCATGGACAAACAAGTGTTACAAATAACCCGTAACACATCCGGTATCATTCCCAATTGCTCGCTGCTACCACCATTACCCTCCAGGGAGGTACTACCCTCATATTCTCCTTGGAAGTCTTTGGGACACTCCTCATGACACTGCCCATTGGCCTCTATACCTTGCCCACGCACCCCATATCTTTTCCCACTTGCGTAGGCAGCCCCAGCTCTGGTAGACCGCTTGTTCCGCCCTATGGCACCAATCCATATCTCTCTTCCAGGATTCCAATGCAGGGGCCTCTGCTGCCCCCCATGCCCAGGCAATATTCCTCTTGGCCACCCCCCCTGCCAAGGCCAGCCAGGTCCTGGCCCACTGTGGCCATGTAGTCTCTACCGTTACTCCCAGAATGTGCCATCTCGGCTCCGTCTGGACCCTCTCTCCCACCACTGCCACCATTACTCGGACCAGACCCTCCCAGTACACTTGAATTTTGGGGTAAGACCACAATATGTGAAAGAAGGACCCTTTCTCGCCACATCCTCTCGCTCACTCTTCGGACACACAGTTGCCAATACGGAATTGAACCATTCGTGAGGCATAGGACCTATGAAGAATGCAGAGCTGAACTAGCCTGAAACGTGCCCTAATAGCTATTTCTCTGGGGCTCTGTAAGGCTTCAGCCCAATAATCGTCCTCGAGTAAACCCACATCTGATTCCCAGGCCTCCCTCAAAGGTCCCATACAGTCCGGGGAGTTGTTCACGAGCTTTTTATATGTGAGGGATATTGCTTTGTCAATCATGGGGTCTAGGAGGAGTCTGTCCTCGAGTGGTGAATATTCCGGTATCGAAGTCCCGTCTTTCAGATGACAGTGAAGCGCATGTTGCAGCTGCCAGTATCGAAGATACTCTCCCCCCCCCCCCAATTTGGAAATCTTCCCACAAGATATCGAATTCAACCATTTTACCTCCCTTCCAGACATCTCCCAATAAGTCAATCCCTATAAGGCTCCATTTCCGAAAGCCCTCTAGTCGTTTCAATTCTCCCAAATAATCTCCCTCCCACAGTGGTGTCTGTTCTGTAAGTTTAGCCTCCCAGCCCGTCATTTTAGTTGCCTTGCACCATACTTCAATAACTGTCCGTGTATGTACCGGGAGGTGCGTAGTGCCTCTCCCCTGCTGATATAGCTCTGCCAAGTAGCTGTCTTTGCTCATCGCCAATCGGTCCACTCTATATGCCGGTTCCTCGAGCGGCGAAAAGGCCCAGCCATAAATATTAATAGTTTGGGAGGCCCAATAATATTTTCTAATATCTGGAACGGCCAGTTCCCCTTCATACACTCCTGTCTGGAGCTTCTTGAGTGCAATCCTGGCCCCCCCCTTGCAATCCTGCAACCCCCCCCCCTCCCAGCAGCATATGCTGCTCGGACTCGACGGCCCGAAAAAATGTCTCCTGGATCAGTTATGGGGTATTCTGAACTGCACAGTCAACGTGGGAGGGCCATCATTTTAAATAGGACGGCTCTGCTGCCAATGAGGGAGACAGAAAGCCGCCTCCAGTGAGTCGTGTCGCCCCTCAATCTGTCTAGTTGTGCCTGCACATTTAACTGTATGAACTCGTCCTCTGACTTCGTTATCCATATGCCCAGATATTTGAACATCTCTTTCAGCACCATCACCGAACATGCCAATGTCAGAGCTGGGAGCTCTCCCGCCAGAGAAAACACCAGGGATTTATCCCAATTGATACAGTATCCCGAGTATGTACCAAAGGATTGTATTATATGAATGAGCCTATGGAATGTTTGTCGAGGTCTGTGGGCATAGAGCAGGATATCATCCGCATACAAGAATATAAGTTCTTTCCAGCCCCCCCCCCACATCAATGCCTCTCACCAATGGGTCTCCCCGTATCCAGACAGCCAACGGTTCCAGTGCAAACGCAAATAGCATTGGCGACAACGGTCAACCCTGCCGTGTGCCCCTATGAAGCGCAAAAGCCCTGGATACAGTCCCGTTGACTCTGACTCGCGCCATCGGAGCGGTATATAATAGTCGTATCCACTTCTGCAGGTTTGGTCCAAGTCCTACCTTGTATAAGACAGGAAATAGGTATGTCCATTCAATACTCTCGAATGTCATCCACGCGTCGAGTGACAGGAGGGCCGCAGGCACCTCTGGTTGCTTTTGGGTCATATGCATTACGCCGTAGAGACGCCGCCAGTTGAGCCTAGTGCTCCTGTGCGGCATAAAGCCAGATTGATCTGGGTGAATTAGGGACTGTATGACCGGACTCAAGCGATTTGCAATAACCTTGGCCAGTACTTTAGCTTCAAAGTTCAGAAGGGAGATGGGTCTATAGAAGCTACAGAGATCGTGGGGTTTTCCTTTTTTTGGGATGACCACTATGGTTGCCATCCTCACATCCTCCGGGAGTTGTCCCTCGTCTCTTGCTCCGATGCTGAGCCCGGCGCCCCGGTCCTCAATTTCTCTGGCTCCGGGCCGCGATCCAGACCCGGGTTCTTCAGCTACGTGACTCCGCCCCACGTCGCTGCCGCTTTCTGGATCTGTCAAGCGAACAGGCCCCTCTCCGTCACTCGTGGAGATACACTCCTTCGGGCACAATTTTGCTCCGCCGGCCCCAGGACGGTGCTCCGGGGTTCTTGTCGGCCGTTTTAAAGCTACAGCCGCCGGATTTGGTACGGATGTTGCGGGCTTTCTAGGAGGCCCGTGCGGAGAACCCGCACTACACAGCCATCTTGGCTGGTGCAAAGCCATGCCCTCATCTCCCATAGTTTTAATATTTCTTGCCTGATGCAGAATTCCTATAGGCCTAAACCCAGGACATGTTGGAGGTCAAGGAGAAGAAGCCTTCATATTTGTTTTGTCTGCTGTACAAGTAGGCGGCACACTCCTACTGCACAGGGTCATTGGCAGTCAGTTTACAGCCTCACATGATAGTTAAAAACGAAGAGTAATCTTTTGGTGATAAAGCACCACATGCATCTAAATACTCACGTCGTTTGAAGCTGTATAGATGATTTGTTAATACAGAGCTTTTACTGTATGGGTGAGTGCTAAAAGGAAATGCAGGAAGTTACATGCTCAGCTTGCATATTTCACTGTATTGCCAAAATATAAACGTCTGCACGTTTCCAAACGTATGACTATTGCTAATTCTCAGAGTATGCTTATTGGTTATATTCAGATTAATAAAGTGCTTGTGTAGGTAAGAGTAATTCACCTATTTATTTTTCTCCATGGACAAAATACTTTTCCGTATGGAGAAATCCCTCTTTCGAAACTCACACAAAGATCCACTCCACTTCCACTTCTGAAATGGGATTTATTCCAGCCCTCTCTGTTGAATTCCATGTGACTTTGTTCTGCAGGAACTCGTTAGGCCGAGCATCAGCGTGCATGCTCTGTCTACAAGACCTGCGGTAATCAGTCTATGGAGTGTAATCTGGGCTGCTTCTTGCAATTGGTTAATTCGGGTCTTGTTTTTTGTTTCCTTGCTCCTTATTTGTTAGCGCTCCGATACATCATTTCCAGTTTTTCACAAGGAGCACCAGCTAATTACAGTTCCCTTACACTTGTAAGTGTTATTGTGTTATGTGGGGACTACTTGTTTATTTAATTTAATGCTAGTGTGCGGCCCGGCGCATTTTCACTTTACTATAGCTGCCGACCGGATTTATTTGTTTATAAACATTCATGTTTTTGTTATGCACAGGGAGATTAATGATTATATTAGCATGTTAATAAACAAGCGCATCTAATTTTGGCATGAGTCTGCTAATGCATCTGCAGCGATCAACGTTATTATTTTGAACGGTCTTGTCCTTCTTTTTGCAGTGTTGTGTGATAATCTAAATCACTCACACAACCATAAATGCAAGGGAACACTTTGGTCCTCTGACCTACTTTAGGGCAAGACAAGCGTTCAGGAGCGACGCTTCCATGGACTATTATGTTTTTAAAACAATCGCAATGGCTAAGAAATGAAGGCTTTTTTCTGTCCAAAAGGAAGGCTGTCCGTCAAAATCGGGTTTGAGGCGGAAGTTCTGAAATAATAGCTAACAGTTTTGACTTAAAATTTGACAGTTTCGTACTTTTGCTTCAGATACATTTTGTGGCTGTATAGGCACTGCTAACATGTTTGTGATAGGTTAGACGAAATCTTGAATCTATGCCACTGTCCTGCGATTCCATTTTGTGTTAGGATTTTTTGGTCCTTTGACTTTAATTGTTGCAGTGACATTGCTGCTTAGAACGAGACCCATTTATTTTGCTTGTGTTGTGAAGTAAGGGAAAACAGTTATTGCAAGTTTGATAACTTCGATGTTTATGCTGTAAATGCTCTGTTCGGTCGCTCTGTCGCACATGTTGGATAGCTTTACCCCTTTGTAGTTCTCTTTTATGTTTGTCATTGGGCTTAGGAACAGAGCAATATGCAACTCATTATTTAATTAATTCCTTTTCAAACGACTTCGTTAGGGTAGCTGACAATGGGATTTGGTACCCATCAAATGCTAGGTTTGCAGTGGCTCAAACACGAAAGCAAGTGCCAGATTGTGAGAAAGTAATATGAAAATATTTCTGGTTGGGGGATATTTAAGTGCATATCAAATTAATCCTGAGAGGCAATTGAACTTGTGGTGCCATCTGAAAATGCACTGTTCAAAGACTTGACCCAATATCGACAATGAAAACACTTATCTTGTAAATCTAACTAGAGTAATCTTTATCAGGAAGCTTACCACCTTTGAGACCATTTTTCATTCTAGGTTTGCCAGTGGAGTTTTAATTCATTTTATTCTCCTTGTTATTCAGCTTACAAGATATTCTAGTAAACATATGTTGGACTTGGCCTTTTTGCAGGGTCATCCCTAAACTTTTTGCCTTTTTCCTAGCCATTTTTCTGACATGGTGTAGGTGGTTTTAGGACTCTGGGCACTTTAGCACTGCTGTCCAGTGTAAAGTGCGTGTGCTCTCTGTGATAAATGTGGTAAGATTGGTCTACACCTGTTTGGCCTATTTAATTTACCTGTGAGTCCCTTGTAAAGTGGTATCTCATATACCCAGGGCTGGTAAATTAAATGCTACTGGTGGGCTTGCAGCGCTAATTGCGCCACCCACCAAAGTAGCCTTTCAAACCTAACTCAGGCCTCTGCCATTGCAGGGCCTGTGCGCGCAGTGTTACTGGGCTGTGACATGGCACCTAAGGTGTGGGCCATGTCCGTGACCCCCATTTTACTGCATGTCAGTCACCCCTAAGGTAGGCCCTAGCTAGCCCTATGGGCAGGGTGCATTGTAGGTAAAAGATAGGACATGTACCTTAAGTGTGTAACATGTCCTGGTAGTGACAAACAGCCATTTTGGTTTCTCACTACTGTGGGGCTGCCCTCCCATAGGAATGCATTGGGGATTCCCTGATCAGTGTGTGGCGGTGGTAATTCCTGTTATGAGAGGAGCAGTGTGGTCAAGTCTGGTATGTATGAAATTGTGAGAATAAATGCTGCGCAATGGTGTGCGCAGATTTATTATGACTATGGGAAAAATGCCACTTTTAGAAGTTGGCATTTCTGTGTGCTATGTGTCTGCCTGCCTGATGTGAATTGCATGTCTGGCTTGTGAGTGACAGGGGCTGAGAGGTGTGTGTGGCTCCAGGAGGGGCAGGGTGAGTCAGCGCTGGGCTGAATAGGACACCTGTGCTGGGAGTAGTGGGAGGAGTAATCCCCTGACTCTGAATAGGAGTGTGCCTGCCCTGTACAATGCTGGCTCCGCCCCCTGTAGTGTGTCTGATCACCTAGTCCCACCTGACAAAGGGGAAGAGGAGCTTGCAAAACAAAGTGCTCCAAATCCCCCCTGAACCAGTTGCATCTGGTTCCCCCATGCCCTACACTACAGACAAAGGATTATGTGGTATAAGTAGAGGGGCTGTGACCACATGAAATTGTTCAGTTCCTGTTCTGTGAGAGCTGTTCCTGACTTGCTGGGGGGCTGGCTGCTGCTGGGGCCCAGGAGGAACCGCCATGAAGGCTTGCCTCCCTGGGCCCAGCATTGCCCCCCTGGATTCCCAAGGGCTTTTGATTCCCTGCCCAGCCTTGTCACCCTGATGACTCTGGGGATCCTTTTAGTGCCTCGTGAGTGCTACTGCTGGGAAGGAGGAGAGGAGTGCGTGCCTGCAGCGCTGTGCTGCAACGTCTTTCGAGGGAATCCCAACGTTGGGATTCCCCCTATGCGCTCCTGATTAGAGCGGGTGCCCACCCTGCTTTATGCATACTTCAAGAGTGGGTGCCCACGCTGCTTGCGTGCTTATACAGGCGGGAGCCCACCCCGCACTTCGCTGCATGGAGAAATCACCGTCGCGGCCCGAGCCGTAAACGGAGGTCAGGCGTCTGCCTGACGGTGGGCGGGGCTTCTGAGGCCGAGGAAGTGGAGCCGGAAGGAGGAAGTCAGCGGATGACGAGCGGGGCTCCCGGGAGCTGAGGGAAGCCCCGTGTCTGCTGCCGGAAGCGGGAAGTCCGGAGCCTCGTGGGCTCCACAGGGAAATCCCGGGTCCCAGGAGGGGGCCCGGGTGAAGCCGAGAGTAGCTGCAGGCAGGCGGGAGCCCACCCCACCTGCATGGAGGCCGCCGGAGTGGAGGCGGGGGTCTCGTGAAGAGAGAGAGCCCCGCGTGTTGCTGCCCGCCATGGGCTACGGCGAGAGAAGTCCCGGTCCCAGGAAGGGGGACCGGGTGAAGAGAAGCCCAGGAGCGGGAAGCCGACGCCCGGAGTCCAGCGGAGACCCAGCGCATCCCGGTGAGTGGGGCTTGAATCCTGCTCTTCAGAGCGGTCCCGCAGGATAGCGGGCCGCTCCAGCCTTGGAGGGCATTTTTTCTTTGTGTTGAAACGCCCGGAGCAGGGCTTTATGGGTACCGTGGTATCCCAGCCTCATTTTCCACAGCGGCCCCGCCGGACAGCGGGCCGCTGCAACGTTGGGCACATTGGTCTGGGAGAGTCCCAGTGGGACCTCCCCGGCACAGTTGGTGCCAGTGTCCAGTGCTGACCTGAATTTGGGCACAGCTGCACCGCAGTTGAGGGCAGCTGCAACGTGGGCCACCATGGTGTCCGAGAGTCCCAGAGTGGGGCTTACGTGGCACAGTGAGTGCCAGGCCTTCCTGACTTCACAGCTACCCAGAAATTAGTGGGCAGCTGCTACGTTTAGGCTTGTGCAACTGCGCACTTCATGACTACTGCATTGGCAGCCGCCCTGACATTGGGACATAGGGCATTTGAGCCCTGCGAGAAGGCCAGTTGGCCTGGGGTCATAGGTAGGATGGTGAAAGGGCGCAAGGCCCTAAGGTTATGTATGCGCCTGGTAGTGGTGTTACTGCGGTGCACTACTGAGTTCCTGCCTGATATGTATTATGTGCCTAATGTGATTTATGCACCCTGGTTTATGCCTCTAATGATGTTTATGCTCTTGAGGTTATCGCATAATGTGTTTATGCTGGTGAGGCCCATTGCGTAATGTGTTTATGCTGATGAGGTTTGGGTCTAATGTGGGTTTATGCCTAATGTGATAATGCTGAGGTCATTATGGTACCAGTAGTTACTGGTTGTGTTTTATATTTGCATTTACTTACCTGTTCTGATGGTTCCGACCATGGCCCGATTTGCCTGGTCCTGTATATAATTCCCCTGTGAATATTGCCCGTGCCAGTTGGCACAGTGTAAATGTGTGATTCTGTTTCTAATGTGTTTATGATAATACAAAGGCTATTTTTTATATAACCTTGTGTGGAGTTTCTTTTGTGGTGTCCCTAGTTTGTTGCTGCTGTGTGTGTGTGTTGCGCAAACGCTTTACACATTGCCTCCGGGATAAGCCTGACTGCTCGTGCCAAGCTACCAAGGGGGTGAGCAGGGGTTATCTTCGGCGTGTAACTCCCTCGCCCTGACTAGAGTGGTGGTTTCTGCCTGGCTTTGGCGCAAGCCTTAGCCAACTAGAAATCCCATTTCTAACAACTTATATCAGAGATTGCCAACATGCATGTTTACTTTTTTTTTTTATTAATGGAGTCCTCTGCGTCTCATGTTCTTTGTCCCAGTGGAATTGTATTATTAGTCTATAGTGCTTGGTCGATGTAGTTCACCTTTATGTGTGTAATTTGGCTTCGTGGCTGTGTTTTTATGTATTCTTTTGAGTACATCAAGTCCTATCCGAGTACAGAATTCTTTTCAGCTCTGAACAGCTAATGCTGGCTATAACTTTTTCGACAAACAAAGGTTATTTCTTCCGACTAATCATGTTACAGCACATTAGTGTAAGCGAGACTGAACAATAGGTTGGGGCTTTATTGAACTTGCAGTACTTGCGATAGACAACAATTATCCTACTGCAATGCACCAGCTGCTGCTTGCTCAATGAATTACTCGCATTTAGATTCTATTTACATCACATGCATAGAATAACTCCTTTTTAAAAAAGTATTATTTGTTAGGTTAAAAGAAGGATCTGTCTGGTTCTACTTTCGTCAGATCGCTAGAACGGTGTTATCTGATGTTGGGCTGAAGGACTAGACAATTCCGATTGGCTTGCATTTTTAATCTCGCAAGAAATATAGATTCTGACCTGAACAAATTGCCTTGTCCTCCACGTCTAATCATTCTAGGAAAAACTTAGTTCGTTCAGTGTATCCTCCCTAAGCAAACCTCCAAACTTGACCTAAAGCGTTTGCAGAGGTGGAGAGTACCACCTGTGTGTGTGGAGAGTACCACCTGTGTGTGTGTGTGTGTGTGTGTGTGTGTATATATATATATATATATATATGTTGTTTGCAGAGGTGGAGAGTACCACCACTGTGTGTGTGTGTGTGTAAAGAACTACACTGTGTTTGTTTGACATTTTGTATATCACACATTTCTCAATTTGCCTATAATTTTTGGCGAATTTGCACAAGATTTGTCAGTTGCTTGGCATAGTCAGCTAAGGTTCGACATGGCCATTTTTTAATAGATCCATGTAGGGAAAACAGTTAAGTGGGGGTGGGGTGAAAAAAATATGTGCGGTGTAGGCTCCGATACGAAAGTTTGCTTGTGCTTACAAGCTGGAAAATATTTACACCAGACTTTTGAGGTATAAGAGTTCTAAAAAAGCTGCAAGTGGGCTTTTAAAGAGCTAGCACCGGTGCATATCATATCTTTAAACATCTTAAGCTAAAGCGCGGGTGCCGCGATTGCTTCAAAAGTAAAGAAATAAAAAATATATGCATTATTTTCTATTTCTTTCCTTTTTAAGTAATCACGCCACCTGCGCTTAAAATGTTTAAAGATATTGCGAGTGCTGCGATCCATTAGCAATGCAATAGCTCTCACATTACTGAAAGTTTGAGCTATTAATGTTGCATTGTTATTAGCAATACCAGTAGCTCAAACTTTCAGCAATGCTAGACCTATTACACTGCAAATGCTTGTTTTTTTCTTTAAAGCTATAATAATACCACTGTAATCCACTTGTAGGGCGTGCTCGTCTATGATACCCAAATCTCCCACTTTGTCATTGTTTTAAAAAAAAAAATTTCATTGGTTTTATAACAAGTAAAATGGCAACATAGATAAACACAGCACATATCATGGACACAATTTGACTAACATATGGTCAATGGATCTCACAGTCTTCACGTTATGACAATAATGTAACTAGGAAGGCGTGTTGTGTCATACTTGACATTTTCAGCGTAAATTAGCAGTATGCCCTAAAACCTTGTCTCTTCTTTCAGGTGGATTTCCCACCCCACCCAATCAGTAAGTTTAACTTGTTGCCTCAAAATTTATTCCAGGAGCCTCAATTTTTTTCGGGCATCCCCTTGCTCTGTACATCACCCCCTCAGCCTGTATACCACAGTCCATACATAATATTAAACCATTGTTTTCCGACAATGGCACCGCCTGGCTCCCTAACAATTGCTCATTGTTCCTTCTGGCCACCATCAAAGCATATTACAAAATATGTGGATCAATGGCAACAGTGTTAGGTCCCTCCATATTCCCAATAGTGCTAAATGCTGTTGCGCCTCCACCCCTTCCCCGTCACCGATGATATTCGACTCCTCACTTGTCTTCAAAACTGCAGTACTTGTCCATCATACAGTATCAATAAGCGTGTCTTCCTGGCCAAAATCACTAAGGAATTTGCTACTTTCTATGTGACCTGTTTTCTTCAACAGTACCCTGGTATAATATGCTTTGTGTAGTTTTATACGCTGCACCAGCTGAAAAAACAATCTAATTGCAACTTCTTTCGGATACTAAAAAGCCTCCGCCTAGTCTTTCTCTTCCAGCATTCCCACATCATATTCCTAATTAGATTTGAATTTGTCCAGGGGCCCCTGGCAGTTGCTAGTTAATGTTCTATAGACCTGAGATATAGCATGCCTATGAAGAGGTGCTGCCAGCACCCTGTACTCCAAGGGAATTCATCTTTTATGTCTTAAACTAGGTCTGTGTATTTTGTGTGCCTTTCACCTGGAGATATTTGTATTTATGTGTGCCTGATAGTTCCTGTTCCTGTTGGAGCTCCACAAATGTCTTGATACCCCCCTCTCCCTGTATGCCATCTATTTTGGATATATTCCACTTTTTTAATCCCTCAAGAATCTGAAGGTCATATAGTAATTTTGATCCCCACAAGGGTGTCTCTAAAGTGAGTTTGCCCGTCCAGCCTTACCTACAAATTGCAGCCTGCCAGACCTTTAGAACCAATGTTGTTTGGCTTTGTCTCATTTTCTGGATTACCCCAACATATAGCCCCCACCACCCATATGTCTCCGCTGCTCCATACCTCTCCTGTTTGCACACTTTAAGGGTTCTTTTTATGAGCCATAGAACCATTCGTTGATTTTTATCAACAGAGATATCCTGTAGTACTTTTGGAGGTCTGACGAGGCAATTCCACCCTCAAACTGCCTCCTTCAAAAGGTGGCCATGACTATTCTGGGTGTGGCTCTACCCTGTAATAACGTTCTTTTCACACTACCTACTGCCAGGAAATAGAATTCTGGAGTGTTCTGCAGCACATGCAGGAATCGTGGCAGTGATATTGTTAGAAATGGGATTTCTAGTTGGCTAGTGTTATGAAGGCTGCGGAGGCAATATCTTGTAGATTCATTTATTTGAAATTGGCAGGTACAGGAAGTACAACTTCTCGACTTCAAGTCCCGGTTGTAACTCACTCCTGTCCTCTTGCCCGCTCCACGTTCCATATTCTATGGAACGTGAAGTCAGCAAGACGACACAGATGACATATGACATATTACATAACAGCTAGGGCTTGCGCCTAAGCCAGGCAGAAACCACCACTCTAGTCAGGGCAAGGGAGTTACACGCTGAAGATAACCCTTGCTCACCCCCTTGATAGCTTGGCACGAGCAGTCAGGCTTATCCCAGAGGCAATGTGTAAAGCGTTTGCGCAACACCCACACACAGCAGCGACACACTAGGCATACTACAAAAGAAACTCCACACAAGGTTATATAAAAAAATAGCCTTTGTATTATCATAAACACATTAGAATCATAATCACACACTATACACTGTGCCAATTGGCACCAGGTAGAAATACACAGGGGATTATATACATGACAGGGCCAATCGGGCCACTGTCAGAACCATCACAAAGCATAAGTAGCAAATATAAAACACAGCCAGTAACTACTGGCAAAATACTGTACTCAGCATTAACACTAGCAACATAAACGCATTATGTCTGCATCACATTAGGCATAAAACACATTATGCATAAACATCATAAGCATAAAACACATTTAGAAGTGCACCATAGTAACACTCCCCAGGTGCATACATCACCTCAAGCATAAACACATTATGCGCAATCTCTGGGCCTTGCGCCCTACCAGGACACAAAAATGGCCCCAGGCCAACTGGCCTTTCTCTGGGGCCCAAATGCCCTTTGTCCCAAATGTCAGGGCTCTAACTGGGGCCTTCCACTGGCCCTTTGGCTGCCAATGCAGCGAAGACAATGTGCACCATGCACTGGGGGCATGGGGTGCATCTCACCCCTTCCTTATCAAGTAAAAGAACTGTCACCCAAGTGCAGCTGAGAGAATTAGGCCTGGCACCACTGTGCCTCTCAGGTCCCACTCAGGGAGCCAAAATTGCCCAAAAAGGAATTCAGCCCTGGCACAACGGTGCCTCAGGGAGCGCTAACACTGCTCTGCTCTGCCCCACTCACCGGGGCTTCTCCTGGTGCCTTTGCGGCACCCGCCAACACTGCAGCTCTGCCCCACTCACCGGGGCTTCTGCTGGTGCCGTCGCGGCACCCGCCAACACTGCAGCTCTGCCCCACTCACCGGGGTCTTCTTGGGGGAGAGAATCAGCCCGAGTGCTCTCCCTCCCGCCCCACTCACCGGGGCTTTCTTGGGCCAGGCTCCGCCCACGATCAGGCGGCCTGCCTGACTTCCGGCTCGGGCCGCGGCAGTGCACAACACGAGCCCACGGTAGAGGCTCACTTCGGGGCACAAAACGGCAGAGTAGGCTCCAGTTCAAAGGGACATCAATGCGGGGTAGGCTCCTGCTTTCCTCCCGCAGCACGGGGGAATCCCCACGCCGTGATTCCCTTCGGGAGACTTCGCAGCCAAGCGCTGCAGGCCACCAGCACTCCTCCTGGAGTAGAAATTTAGCGCTCACGAGGCGCTGAGCCCCCAAAGGTTTCAGGGCACAGGCTGGGCCCAGGCAGGCCAGCTCACAGGGCCCTCCAGCAGGGAGGCAGTCCCTCGTGGCAGTTCCTCCTGGGGCCCAGCAGCAGCAAGTCCCAAGTCACAAGGAAGCACACTTTACATGGGATCACAGCCCCAATATTTATACCACATTTTCCCTTTGTCTGCCCTGGGACAGGGCTTGTGGGGAACCAGTCTCAACTGGTTCTGGGGGGTATTGGAGCACTCTGTTTACCGTGCTCCTCTTCCCCTTTGTCACGTGGGGTCTCGGTCATCAAACACACCACAGGGGGCGGAGCCAGCATTCACCCAGGCAGGCACAGACCTATTCAGGGTCAGGGGACTACTCCTCCCACTACTCCAAATGCAGTTCTCCTATTCAGCCTAGCGCTGACTCACCCTGCCCTCCCTGGAGCCACACACACCTCACCAGCCCCTGTCACTCCAGAGCCAGACATGCAATACACATCAGGCAGGCAGACACATAGCACACAGAAATGCCAACTTCTAAAAGTGGCATTTCTAAAATAGTTATAATAAATCTGTGCACACAATTGCGCAGCATTTATTATTACTATTCCAAAATACCAAACTTGACCACGCTGCTCCTCTCATATCAGGAATTACCACTGAAACACTTATCAGGGAGTCCCCAATGCATTCCTATGAGAGGGCAGCCTCACAGCAGTGAGAAACCAAAATGGCTGTTTGTCACTACCAGGACATGTCACACACTTAAGGTACATGTCCTACCTTTTACCTACAATGCACCCTGCCCTAGGGCTAGCTAGGGCCTACCTTAGGGGTGACTGACATGCAGTAAAAGGGGGGTCACAGACGTGGCACACACTTTAGGTGCCACGTCACAGCGGCAGTAACACTGCGCGCACAGGCCCTGCAATGGCAGAGGCCTGAGACAGGTTTGAAAGGCTACTTTGGTGGGTGGCACAATCAGCGCTGCAAGCACACCAGTAGCATTTAATTTACTGGCCCTGTGTATCTGAGATACCACTTTACAAGGGACTGACAGGTAAATTAAATATGCCAAACCGGTGTAGACCAATCTTACCATGTTTACCACAGAGAGCATACGCACTTTACACTGGACAGCAGTGCTAAAGTGCCCAGAGTCCTAAAACCACCAACACCATGTCAGAAAAAAAGGCTAAGAGGAAGGCAAAAGTTCAGGGATGACCCTGCAAAATGGGCCAAGTCCAACAGATATCATTTTGTACAGCACTGCCTTTCCCAGGAGGGACACCAGGAGTATCCTCCAGTTTGGTGAGGTTATATCATATAAACCTGTCCCTTTTTTCAGCAACATAGATACCATATGTTTAATTCCCTTTGTTAATTGTAACAGGCACTTCTACCCTTTGGGGCATGGGGACTCCTACTCCGTGGGGGGAAACATGATTAATTTGGTGGTCGGAATATGTGCCAAATCTAGATAATATGTACAGAATTCTGGGGACAGTATGCACAAGCTCTGCCAGCTAAAAAAGGATGTTGTCTGCTTATATAAAAAATATACCCTGTTTTGTGGCCTGACCCAGAGGAAATGCATCCAGCACATTGATCCAAAATCTCACTACCAGTTCCTTGTACAGGAGCTCTATCCAGGACACAAACTCTGGACCAAAACCCATTTAAGGATGGACAACAGAAAAGCTCATTCCAATTCACCAAATATCTTTTCAGCATCTAGCAATAATATTTTTGCTGTTTCCTTAATAGTATTCATCCTCTGACTGTATCCCTGTAGATTATGCTTTGTAGACCTATGTAACATAAACCCTGACTGATCTGGGTGTATTAATTTATGTTTATAATTATGTATCGGGGGTTAAAACCGGACGTTCACTAAAAGCTTATCCTCCACATTCAGATTGCTATACATCAAGCACAGACCTTGAGTGATCTACCCTGTCTATGAAGTTCTATTGTGGCTGTCCTCAGGTCTGGGGGACGTGGTCCCTCTTGTTTTGGCCCATATAATATGCATCAGATCGATTTTCTCAGTTTACTGTTGAAACGTTTTAAAAATTCAGCTAAAGCCCATTTGGGCCTGGGTTTTCCTACTTTTAAGATGTTTCATTGCTTTTTCGATTTCTTCTACCTTTATCCTCTCCTCTAATTTTTCACTATCTTCCCATACCAGTGTGGTAATTAGAAGATCTTTTCCAAAACTATACATATCCTCCCTAGAGCACAGTAATCTGGATTTGTAGAATGTTTCCAGATAGTGCGCAAACTCCACCATGATGCCATCCACAATTTCTACTGTATGTCCCTCCTTTTGTAAGTATACCACACCCATCTCTCTGACTTTCCTCCCTCTTCGACAACCATGCCAGTACTGTACCCTCCTTGTTTTTCACCTCATATAATCAATACTACTGTTTACAATAGTGCACCCTATCCTCTCTCTCCACCAGCTATTGAGTGGGCCCACTCTGTAGTCAGATCCACCATTTGCTCGAATACCATCTGAACCAGCCGGTTCTCACTTTCACCTGTCATCGCCTTCCAATTCCCAGTTATCTCTACTATGGCCTGCCCCCTAACTACCATCAATCAATCAGGTGCATTTGTAAAGTTCTTGGCTGCTTCAGCAGAAGCGTCCCGGCACACAAAGCAGCAGCTGAGAATTTACCAGGTCATCAAGGACTAATCTTGACCATAAAGTCAGGTTTTAGCTCTTTTTTTCAAGTTGTCAACTGACTCAGCCATGTGAAGTTTGAGCTGTAAGGTGTTCCAAAGCTTCGCAGTCAGTACAGTGAATGAGCTACCTCCACGCTGGACTTTGGAATATCTGGGGAGTCGCTTGAGCCGGAGGTTGTTGGACCTCAGCATTCTCTCTTGCTTGTGCAGGCCGAGTCTATTCCTCAGGTAGAGAGGGCCCTTGCATTTGAGGGCTCTAAAGGCCAGAGCAAGGGCCTTGAATTTAATCTGTTTCGCCACTGGTAGCCAGTGTAACTGCTTTAAGTGAGGTGAAATGTGTTGTCGAAAAGGGATGCGTAAAATGAGCCTAGCCGCGGTGTTCTGAATGATCTGGAATCTTAAGGTATAAAAAGCAGGCAGTCCCCCATAAAGGCTGTTGGCATAGTCTAGACGTGATGTCATATGTGAATGGACCACAATTTTACAGGGCGCCTCCAGTACCAGATAGATCAGCTTCCTGAAAGATCTGAGTTTCAGAAAGCAGATTGAGGCGATCTGTCTAATTTGAGTCGTGAAGGAGAGGTCGGAGTCAAACAAGATACCCAAATTCTTCACCGGTGTAGTGGGCATCGGAGGAAGGTGAAGTTTTTCTGGCCACCAGAAATTTGCATGTGTGGGGGCATTCTGGCTAAAGAAGAGAACCGCTGTCTTGTCCAAATTTAGTTTTAGAAAATTAGACTCTATCCAGGCTGCTAAGCCTTTGAGATACTCCTTAAATTTGAGGAGCACTGCTTCTGAGTGCTCCCAAAAGGAAAACAGCAGTTGCATGTCATGCACATAAGAGACAACCTTCACCCCCCAGTTTTTGATCAGGGTGGCAAGTGGGGTCGAGTAAATATTGAAGAGAAGCAAGCTCAAGGCAGAACGCTGAGGCACCCTGCAGACCAGAGGTTTGAGGGATGAAGAGAAAGGATGGAGATAGACACGCTGTGACTGGTCTTACAAGAAAGATTTAAGCCAGGCAAGCTCCATGCCCTGTAAGCCGAATTGGCTTAATCTATTCAAGAGGGTGGTGTGGGACACCATGTCAAACACTGCTGACAGGTCTAATAATACCACATGGCAGAAGAGCCTCTGTCTAGAGTTTCTCTTACAGGCTCTGACGCTTCCAAAAGTGCTGTTTTGGTGCTGTATCTTGCTCGAAAACCTGATTGTATCATGGAGAAGACTGTTAGCCTCAACAAAGGAAGATACCTGGTGATTCACCAGCTTCTCCAGAATCTTAGCAGGGGCCATCAGCAGCGAGATGGGCCTGAAATTACTAAGAACACTAGGGTCAACGTTGGGTTTTTAGGTCTCGCCTAGCGTTGCAGCGTGCATGCGCTGCTCGCGTAGCGAGATTTATTGGGGTAAAAGTATTTTTGGAGAAGGACTTCTGATCCTGCCCATGCTTTCAATTGGTCAATGTCCATATTTATTTAAAACCCTGCATTTCGATTGCTCTGTAGGCTTTTTGGTTACTGCCCTGTGGCTTTTTTTGTACACGCCCTTGGGACACCGAGTCTACGGCTTCCTTCAGCTTTATGGCTTTTCTCTTATCTGATGGGGCGTGTTAAGGGAAGGTTCAGGGAGAGTTCAGCAAGCTGAAGCTCCGTCATGCTGCCTTCATGCCTGCAGCACGCGCCACTCCGGCTCTCTGATTGGGCCTGTAGTGACGGATCACGCGCCTGGAATAGCTCCCTGTCCCGGACTGGCTCGTCTGCTTCACCATCACCCTCTCTTAAGTAACTCCGCTGCCTACTGTTGGATAGCGAAACTCATCCACTCTCTTTCAGTCAGCTCCATTAGAGAAGCGCACAGGCTGAAGAACCAATCTGAGAGAAGTGAAGCAAACCTGGTGCTCCCAAAGCAACCCCCATCGAAGCTGAAGAAGGCATCAGCATCGCCTCACCCCTGCCCTTTTGTAAACCAGGCTCTCTGGATCTAATCCATTTTCCAGCCATTTCTCTCCAGTCCACAACAGAGAAAGCTATTTAATATTTAGGCGTCTCCCAGATTCCCGCCGGCATCCACACGCAGCGCCTAAGCGGAGCCAATGTAGCGCTGGGCCTGGGGAGGGGATACAACAGGATGGCGGGTAGGTGTCTGACGGCTGGATAGGGGGCCCCATGGCGCCTGTACTTCACGCCCCCGGGTGTTTGTAGTCGCCCCAATGATTTGCTTTGCACATACAGACTCTGTGGCGCCCGGGCTGTAGTGCGGGTGTGTGTCACTTCACTGGGCTGTGGGGTTGCCTGCCCTCTGGCTGGAAGGGTGCTGGTGTCCGACCCCCTTTTCTAAATATACTAATACGTTTGCTATGTTTTTCAACTAATGTAGTCCTGCTCAATAAACTCGGGGCAGTGGGAGGGGGCAGCCTGTCAAACAAACCAAAATAGGACAGAACATAGAAACAATGTGCAAACGCCTAAAAACTGGGGGGTGTCGGAGTTCTGGGAAGCGGCCCCCGTGGGCGGTGGAAGGTGTTCCTCTGCGTTACTGTTACTTGTAGCTGTTTTCCCTACATTAACTGTGCGTTGGCAGTAAGCAGTGGTGCAGTGTCCGGAGTCTCGGCTCCACGTGCAGCACGGTGTGCTCTTGGGCACCGGACTCCAAAGTCCTTTTATAAGAGTGAATTTTAACCATCGCCCGCTTATGCAAATGGCCCTCGTGATTTCCTGCACCCCGAGCCATTTGTTTTTCTGTCAACCTCGGAGCCCTGCTATGACAACAGGCCGTGGGCTCTTCCTAGGCACCTCACACACAGCTCCGGCAGAGGGGAGGGTGGCCCCTCCAGGCCGCAGAACAGATTGGCTGGGATGTGTGAAATCCTCTTGGGCAGAGGGTGTCTGTCTACTGTGTGTGTTCGGTGTGTCTGCTGAGTGGATGGGTGGGTGTCTGCTGTGTGGGTGGGTGTCTGTTTATTGGGTAAGTGGGTCGGTTGGTGTCTGCTGTGTGTGGTGTGACTGCTGTTTGGGTGGGTGTCTGCTGTATGTGTGCTCTATATGTTTTTCAGTCTGCTGTGTGTGAACAGCGCACTCTTTCAGCGTTGGGGGACCGGTCCGATGGATCCCTCTCCTCCGCTCCACTGGATTTATGGCTGTTCTTAAAGTCTGGTGGGTGGATGCCTGCCAGGCCGCCACTGCCCCGTCTGTTCTTGGTGTATACTGGCCAGAAGGGCCTGTGCTTTCCTCGGGAGACACCCCCTCCCCCCAGGAACATTAATGGGCCAGCACTCTTGAGGAAAGCCTTGGCTTGTGTAAATTACCCGTATGGCCGGATTTATAGCGCTGTGCTCCATTTTTGTCATCCTTTCTGGCCCCCTCACCCACTTCACAGCCAACCATAAACTTCCGCTACTGAAGTTCACGTGTCTGCTGAATAGCCTACCTTCTAAGAGGCTCTCGCGATATAAAAACTGTACTTTCGTTATGTTGCCAATTATTCTGTAGCGCTAAATTCGGTCAGGATGGTAATCCTTGTTTCCCTTCACTTTTGTTCCGTTTGCTGGTTTTTATTGCTGTGTTATATAACGCGGATGTTCACTTCTGAAAGGGAGCGTGCTTTGTAGTGTAGAAGGGAGTATGTTCTGCTCTTCAGGGGCCTAACTAAGATTCTGTTTTTGTGTTTTTTAGAACAGTTGTTTAGAAACAGAGTAACAGAGTGATCAGTACAGTATTTGCTGGAAGTGGGGTTCTCATGGAAGCTTCCAGTTAGGTGTACTTCACATTTTCTGCACCGTCACCCTGCGACGTGTGCCTCGGTTTCGGAAAGAGGCTCTGCTCACTGGCTCGAGCTGAATTCTCACAGAAATTGACACCGAGTGCGTTTTTACGTGTGACGTTTCTCTTTACAAAGATAATGGTGCGCTCAGTCATCACCTGAACACAAACCTTCCTCATCTTCCTTCTTCTCACCAACCAGTGCTTAATTAGAGCTGGGTTGTACCGTAAGCACAGAAAATGTCCCGAAACCATTGTTTGGCAGTAGAAATTATAAAATAACAAAAAACTGCTATTATTTGGATAAGGAGCGCACCTCATTGCCCCCTCCACTCTGCACTATTGATAGCTGAGCCACTGGTCCAAATATACAGTAAATGCGCACTTAAAATACAATCTTAATGGCCTTTTAAGCGAGTTTCGTGAAATAGCTCCACTGGGAGAAACAGCTGTGCATTCTGGATTTGTTGGGTGCGCAGCAAACAGTGACGGGCACATGCTGATGAGCTTTGCGGGGGTCAACGGGGTAAAAGACATTGTCATTTACAATGCCATTACTTAATGCTTCACGAAGGGAAAAAACAATGTGCTTAGAAGGAATCAGATCGCTTCTTGGATCAAATCAAGGCATGGGAATGGCAAGCTCAGAGTTTACATTGTGAGTGATTGTAGTAATCTCTGTCTTACTTGTCTTGCAAATAAAATAATTTGTACTTTATCACATTTAGGACCCTCAGCCTCTGTACAGTTAGTTGGGCTGGGGCGCAGTCAGCCACATATCTACTAAGTCACCCATGTCAAGTGCTAAACTTGCAGAGAATTCTTGTTTCGTAGCAAATAGCACTTCTCATGTTGAGTCTATTATAGTCGAGTAGATAAAAGTTAGGAAAAAAGCGCTATGACATGGCTAGCAGTGACTCTGTCATAGCGCTTTTTAGGTCTAGCCTGGGCAGCGCATGCGCTGCTCTGCGAGGCATTCTGTACTCGGGTATGGACTTGAAGCTCCACCCACTCTCTGTCCATCTTTTCAATTGGCTCCTGTTACTGTCCTTTCTAAATGGTTGTTTCTGATTCGTTAATAGTCTTGTTAGTCCCTCCTTAGTAACGCCTTGTCTGCATTTGTAACCTCCCATGAGTACCGGACTTTTTTACTTGTGTGGTTACACAATATGTTTATTTAGTCTGTGAGCACTATTTTTTAAAAATTATTTTGTCCTACTGCAGACACAACTTTCCTGCAACGGCTTTTAAGATGTGGGCGAGGCACCTTCAGGTTCGAGAACGGAAGCCGCTTATCTCTTTTGTTATGTGCGGCTGCCGAAATAAATAAACACAAACTCACTAATGGCGCCCGCTGCCCGTAGCCCCTCATCTCCGTCCCGCCCCCGGGGGCCTCGCTTTAGGTTTCAGCACGGCGCCCGCTTTAAGATTAACAACATTGGCGCCCGCTTCAACATTTACACAAGCACCCGCTTTCTTTGCCACCAATACACAAGAAAATGCGAAAATGTAGTGCACGCACTATCGCATTTCCACTGCCCATCGCTACAGCACAGCAGGGACACAAGTTAAATGCTTTACAACACTCGGTTGTGTTGTAAAATCATTCTCATCTCCCGGCTTCCTCCTCCACCCCCTCACATTTGCGAGAGTTTAAGCAATTGGCATTGTAAATAAAAATGCCTTTAAATTATCTGTTTTAAAAAGCAACACATAAATAAAAGGCATTGTCATTTACAATGCCAATAGCTGAAACCCTCGCAAATGCGAGACCTATTGCATTGCAAATGCTTGTTTAAGAAGCGGAAGAAGGAACGCCTGTTTCCTTGTGGCAGGAAAGATGCCAGAATTCAAGGATGAGTTCCCGATTTTGTTAAGGAAAGGATTAACAAAATGCACTATCATTCTGAAAATTTGGGGAAGGCAGGAGTCCGCAGGAGAGCCCAATTTGCATTTCACTAGCTCATTGAGTGGATCACCTTCTGATATCGTACAGAACTTGGAAAGAGCCGGCTTGTGGCTAAAGGAAGGACCGGCGATGCTTCTACACAGGATCCAGGAAGTTGAAGTACAGTTTATGGATTTTCTCATCGAAACAATTTGATAATTTGGTGCAGAGTTCAGAAGAGGGATTAAAAGCACTTCATACTCGGGGAGAGAAAGGACTTCACTATGTTAAATACTACCCTGGAGGTATTGGAAGCAGCCTTTATGCATGACGAGAAGTGCTCTCTCATGGACTTCCGTGGAAGTTTATGAAATTTGATGAGAGCCGCTTTATATAACAGCTTTGCCTCGGGGTCATAAGATTTTCTGCAGCTACGCTCTAGCTTTTGACAAAAGCTGTTCTCTGCTCTTAAGGTGGGGGAGAACCAGGGTGCATAGGGCTTGGATCTTTTAGCTATATGAAATTTCAGAGGTGCTAGAAGGTCCAAGGATTTAGTAATCCATTGGTTAAACAGGGCCACATCAGAATATGGGTTGCCTGTAAATAAAGGAGCTGAAGACCATTTCATATGCCTTCCAAAGGGAGTACACCTTATATGCAGGGCTTTAAGTGGGCCGGGTGTCACCGGGTCTGAGCACCGGCAGTTTTTTAAAGGAGGCCTCGAAACGGGTCTCTATCGGGCTCAGTTTTGTGCCCTGGCACAGGCGGTCAGTTTTTTTCCGGTCTGCAGTGACACTAGGCACATTGATGTGCGCTGCTCACACTGCTCCCTTCTCACTAGTGGAGAAGTTACGGCATGACGTCATGCCAGGTGATTGTTGTAGGGAAGGGAAATCCTTTAAAGAGAGACATTTTCTCTCTGGATTTCCCTTCTCTTTTTGAAACTCAGAAGCAGCAACATTGTCGTAGTGTCACAAGGGCTTTAAGTGGAAGCTTTTTCAATATTCTATACAAGCCATAGTTGCTGCTTATTTATCTTATGCAACTAACAGCCATTGACAAAGCCAATAGTCCTGACTTGTAGCTATGATGTTACTTGTTGCATCATATATCTGGATGCAATGACAGAAACAGCAAAATACAAGTCGGGCGTCACACTATGCTAATTACAGATTTTTGGCTTACGTGTTTTAAGCCATGCCCATAATTACATTGGCTGCGCCCCTTTGAGAGACCCCCCAGTTTTTTTATCCCACTTAAAGCCCTGCTTATATGATTAGTTCGGCCTTCAGGTGCTGTCTCACAAGCAGGGTATTTTTTGGCAGATACTGCCGACTTGAGCAACTAACTCAGAATACCATCTTGCCTTGGCATCCTCGGCACACCTTCCATTGCTTGGCATCCATGGCATCCTCCGCCGCCTTCGACACGGTCTGCCACCGCACTCTACACACACGCCTCCACGACGCAGGGATCCGAGACAAGGCCCTGGAATGGACCACCTCCTTCCTCGCCGGCAGAACCCAGAGAGTCCGCCTCCCACCATTCCGATCCGAAGCCTCCGAGATCATCTGCGGCGTACCCCAGGGATCGTCCCTCAGCCCAACACTGTTCAACATCTACATGACCCGCTCGCACGCATCGCCAGACAACACGACCTCAACATAATCTCCTACGCCGACGACACTCAACTGATCCTCTCCCTCACCAAGGACCCCCTCGCCGCCAAATCCAACCTCCATGAAGGAATGAAGGCCGTCGCCGATTGGATGAAGATCAGCCGACTAAAACTGAACACGGAGAAGACAGAGGTCCTCATCCTCGGCTCCAACCCCTCAGCCTGGGACGACTCCTGGTGGCCAACGACCCTGGGAGCAGCCCCGACACCCACCGACCACGCACGCAACCTGGGAGTCATCCTCGACTCAACGCTCTCCATGGACAAGCAAGTCAACGCAGTCTCGTCCTCCTGCTTCAACACCCTCCGCATGCTTCGCAAGATCTACAGGTGGATCCCGACAGACACAAGAAGAACAGTCACCCAGGCCCTCGTCAGTAGCAGACTTGACTATGGGAACGCCCTCTACGCGGGAGCCCCGGCCAAGCTCATCAAGCGGCTGCAACGCATACAGAACGCCTCCGCACGCCTGATCCTCGATGTACCACGCCACAGCCACATCACCCCCACCTGAGGAACCTGCACTGGCTCCCCGTCGACAGGAGAATCTCCTTCAAACTCCTCATCCACGCACACAAGGCACTCCACAAGACTGGCCCAGCCTACTTCAACAGACGACTCCTCTTCTACGTCCCCAACCGCCAACTCCGCTCCGCCGACCTCTCCCTCGCCACCGTCCCTCGCATTCGAAGAACTACCACCGGCGGCAGATCCTTCTCCCACCTCGCCGCCAAGACCTGGAACACCCTTCCACTAAGCCTACGACAGACCCAAGACCTGCTGACCTTCAGGAGGCTACTCAAGACCTGGTTGTTCGACCAGTAGCAGCACCCCCCCCTTTTCTTTCTTTTTTCCCTAGCGCCTTGAGACCCTCACGGGTAAGTAGTGCGCTTTACAAATTCTGTGATTGATTGATTGATTGATTGTGTCAGTGTTGCTAAGATCTGACAACGGAAGACAGTTTTCTCTTTCAGGAAGCCACTTTGTGGGACAGTAAATTTTAGTCTTCGGCACTGTCTTACTCTCCTAGTATGATTGTCTTCATGCTTTCTGTGCTCCCTGCCAATCCCTAGGTTTCCTGGCTGCACTTTGTGTAGATGTTACTCGGTAATCATGCCTGACCCGGGACAATCTTTTCTTCAGCCCTGTCTTTGGTCTCACTGTTTGATTAACTCCCTTCTATGAATGTGCATGCCTAAATGTCCATGCTGCACTTTGTGTGGATGTCGCTGATCTATCATGGCTTTCCGTGCACTTTTTATGGCCCGCAACTCTGTCTTTGCTCTCAAGAGAAAATTGCTTTACTGTGATGAGTTTATATGGCGTGTACTCTGTGAGAGCAGCAAGCCCTCTTTCTGTAGATGTTGCTGAACTCTGACGAATCATCTTTGAGTTCTTTTGCTGTTCCCTTTCTCATAGCAGGATTATTTATCTGTCGCGTTTGCTTTCGATGAGTGCTGAAAGTTTCATAGGCTGCATGTGCTGTTTGAGATCTATGGCAGCACTGCGTGAATGTCGATGCAATGTAACAGCTGATCCTTGGCTCTTACTATCCAGCCCTTTCTTTGTTCTCTTAGTATCATGTTGTGTGCGCTCGGTGATCACCAGGCATTTTGCCGCGTGGCTCTGGCTTGGTGCTGATAGTAGATTCTACACTTTCTTTAGTCTCCATATCTGTCTTGCCAGTATGCTGCGATTAATAATGAGTGTCATGTGGTATGTTCAAGTCTCACTTTGTGACTGATGCCCGGCTGTGATAGTGGACTTAAGGCTCTGCTCAATCTCCCCGTCTTTGCTCTTATGCTTTGATTCCTCTCCTGAGACAAGCAGATGCATGAATGTTGTTGAGCTTTAGCAGGTGACAGTTTACTCTGTTTAGTTTCCAGCTCTGTCTCTGCTCTCATGCTGTGATTAGTACTAGGCGACGAGTTTCATGTTGTATGCTTAGTGAGATCTCCAACATTAATTCTGAGCAGATGTTGCTTGTTTCTGGCAGCTGTGAGGCTCCTGTGTGCTATTTACATGATACCTGCCTCACAAGTCTCTTTTCATCAACTCAGCGTGAGGTGTCTGCTTCTTGGCTACCCAGACTTTTTCTTTCTGTTATGGGAAAATAATGTGGACCTGTGAGTCCTTTCTCCTGTGAGTCCTTTCTTACTGTTCACACTGGGTGATTTTACTTAACATGCACGATTACTGAAGCATACTACCCATGAGGGAGGCGTGTGTTGCGCCAAAACGCTTTGGGTAAAAAGTTCCATGCTGTATGCTGTTCAAATAATATGAACTATCTGGATTAAACCTTTGTTTGTCTGGAAACCTGCTGTGAGGGCATATGTCTGTTTTTGGTTCGGCTGAGCCAAAAAATCGTGATCGTGCTATGGATAGATATATATGCACACACACACACATTACTGTGTTTAGTTTTGGAAATATATATTACATTTAAATGATTTGTATTTGTTTAAAACTAATTAGCTTATATTTTAAAATACAAATAAACTTATTAAAAATATACAATGTTTTTAATTAATTGAAAGCATAGCATTTACTTAAATTTACAAAATATTATTTAACTATAAAAATGCTATTGAGGGTGGCATTGTTTTCAATTTTGTTTAAATAATAATATTTATACAGTAAATGTATATAATTTAATAATAATTAAACTATTTAAGACTTAATTTGATGAGCTAATGCGCTGTAACAATTTAATTAGTTCTAGGTTACTAATAAATATTTGATTTAATTCACATTTTGATTTTCTGTTGAATGTTTTAAATATTTTTTTAAGAATCAATAAAAAGTATTATATTTCTGCATACTTTACCATAATGATTTTTTCCGCCGCAGTGCTGGTGATCTCTATCTACAAGTGAAAGTTACTAGTAGAAGCTTTACACTAGGAAATTTAGTCTTATACATCTCTACCCACTAGTTTCAGGAGATGGAGACATGCACGTCTACACTTTGGTGTAAATGTACACTTGGAAATGGTGAATAGCAAAAAAGTGTACATTTACACCTTAGTATAGCAGTAAATGCACAAGTCAGTAAATCTACACATGTCAATTTACCTTTGTGAATTGTGCCCTTAATGTTGAGCTATTCATATAGCGCTTGGTATATCTTCTTAAATGTGATAAACAAGTCAACTGATGCACAGTATGGTGACTTGATTTGCCCAAGATCCTACAGTGTGGTCAGGTGGAGAAGGTCAGGCTTTGGGCAATTCACATGATACTCAGACACTGGATAAACTGTGTTTCTTTACAATAGCATTTTGTGAGATTGGCTGCATGCTTTATAATAGCCAGAGAAAAGCTCAAGATGTTTCCTCTGAATCTAAGCTAAAAAATATAGTGATTGCGGCCTAATTAGAACTCTGATACTTCCAGAACTCTGCCACAATCAGAACTATTGCATAATGAAAGTGCTGGCATGTTAATAGATCTTCTGCAAACAGAAAGTTGTCCTAAAACAGAACCCAAATATAAAAATGCTCTCTGTAGACACAGAGAATGTACATATTCCTATATTTGGCAATAATGGAGCCCTATTATGTTCAAAGTCTAGTATAGTCAGAGAGGTTGCATAATCAGAGGCTTGCTAGATGCTATACCATGCATAATATGAGCGGGTCTTTTCAAAATTATAGTACAATGACAATGTTGCCATGATTTGCCACCCCATTGCTTGCCACCAAATGGGACCAGTAGACTTCTGAAGCATTTTGACTGTTGGACAAGTAGACGTTTTATAAATTCCACACTTTCACTGATGGTACCCAAGAAATAAGTTCCAGAAGCAACTTCCTATTCAGGCTATGATACGTGACTAATGGCAAAATGGCTTGGGGGTAATATATTGATCAACTTAAGGTTCAGTGTGCATTGTCACATGGGGAGAGGTTCATTCACATCAACATCCTAAAGAAGAAAGTGGATGGTCCATCTAGTTTCCGCTTTTTTTCTTCCTCCAGTAACATCAGAGGTGGTTTCACTGCAAACAGACAACACAACTTTTAAGAGCTACCTAAACAATGTTTATATTGTTACCAACGCATTGCTTTTTGATATATCATCACTAAATACTTTCCAGCTCCTTTACTACTATGTTGACAAGTTACCTTGTCAATGGCAAGCCATCCGCACTCATACCACGTCCAGCGCCAGAGATGTTGCGTCTTCCTACCCAGCTCCTTCTTCATGGCTTTTGCATGATTCTACAGAACTCCATTAATTTATTGGCAAAAATAAGTGTTGCTCCAAATCTGTTATCACGCTGGAAGGTTCCTTTGCCTGTAGAACATCACTACTTCTCTCTTTATCTGCCTACCACTTAATAGACCCAAATTACACTGCCTGTTCACCAAGGGGTTTTCACACCATCCTATGCTCTTTCATTTACTTCCTTGGGTGCTATGGGCATGACCCTCATGTCCATAGCGCCCCCAACCTGGAGCTATGGACATGGAAGCCATGCCCAAGTACCGGGCACCCAAGCTGCAGTTGTTGTGTGCTGCTTCGGTGAACCTATCTTGTCAAGCCACCCTGGGTCAGAGCACTCACCATCTCCGGCACAGGGGGCTGTGGCTCTTACCCCAAAACGAAATGGACTACAGTCTTTCTGCCCTCTGTGGGGAGAGGCAGTTGCCCAGAATTTGTCCCACCATGGTCAGAAAGCCCGCTAGACACCAGGGATATAAAAAAAAAAAAACAAAGGGGTGGGGACAGCCCACAACACACAGGGCCATGCCTGCTTCCCAAAAAAGCCACTCCAGTTTTTCTGCTTCATTTGGAGGAGAAATTGGAGGCCTTGCTCCCAATCTGCCTCCTCAGTGGGGTCAGAAAATCCACCAGACACGAAGGAAAAGTAAAGAAAAAACAAAAGGGCTCAAGGGGCCCAGCATGCAGAGGGCCCTGCCCCTACCCCAAAAGAAAGCCCTACAATCTTTTGCCCCCCTTGAGGGGGAAGATTCGGGGATTTTCTCCCAATCTGCCCCTGCCGGAGGGGGGCAGAACGCCCCCTAGTCACGGTTAATTATTTATTGTTTTTAACAAGGGGTGAAGGTGGCCCAAGTTGCACAGGGTCATACTCTGTCCCCAAAAAAGGACTTAACAGTCTTTTTGTCCCCCATGGGGGACAAATTGGTAGGTTAGTCTCCAAGTTGGGGGGGCAAAAAGCGCACTAGACACCAGAGAAAAAAAGAAAGGGTGGATGCGGCCCACTATGCACAGGGCAATTTCCCCACCCCAAAAAGGGCCCAACAGGCTTTCCTGTGGGGGGCAGATCAGGGGCAAATCCCCCAATCTGCTCCACAGAGAGGCAGAAAGCAATGAGACACCAGGTAATTTACATTTGGGCATAAGAAAGGGGTGTGGGTGTCCTGCCCTGGCACTGGACCATACTCCAGCACAAAAGGGGCAAACCAGTCTTTCTGCCCCCCCCCCCCCTCCCGGTGGGGCAGAGAGGGGGTTTGCCACCAATTTGCCCCTGTGGGAGCAGAACGCCCACTAGACACCAGGTATTTTTAAAAATAGTGTCAAAACAGACAAAATGATGGGGACAGCCTACCCTAGCTGCGAGCCACACCCCCACCCTAAAAGGGGAAGTGGAGTCTTTCTGCTACCTTGGGGGCAAGTAGGTTGTTTGTCACATTTGGGAAGGTTGCCACTAATGTGCCCACCCGGGTGGTTAGAATGGCCACTAGACACCAGAGATTTCAAAATGGCACCAAAACAAACAAAGGATGCTGGCGGCCTACCCTAGTATCAAGCCACAACCCAGAAGGGACAATAGAGTGCTTCTGTGCCCTTGGCCCCCCATGCCCCCAGGGACAAAAAGGAGGCTTGACCCAACTGAAGAGATTGCGCCTAATCTGCCCCTTGGAGGGGTAGAAAGCCCACTAGACACCAAGGATTTTACATTTGGGCAAAAGAAAGGGGTGTAGCCATGTCACCCTGGCATTGTGCCATACCTCCACAAAGGGGGAAAACCAGTCTTTCTGCCCCCTGGGGGTCAGAGAGGGTGCTTGCCCCAATTTACATTGCAAGGGAGGGCAGAGGATTTGTCTTCAGGTCTGGGGCAAGATGGCATCTGTGTGAGGCCGCAACTCGCCTCTCTCCCCTTGCGCCCCGTTCCTCGAATGAAGGTGTAGGGAAATGCGGCGCAGAGACTCCCTCAGCACTAGGACCCTTTAGGTGGAACGCCGGGACCATTTTTGTAGCTGGAAAATAGGAAGTGTATGCAGACACTGGAAGGTCTTTGGCAGGCTTTTGTTATCGGCGGCTGCGGCAGCTACGGCCGTGGAACATTTATGCTGCCTCTTAGCGGTTAGATTGCGGCAGGAGTCCCAGTGCCATATTGTGGCTGAGGCAATGGCCACACACAGTAAAGGAGGGAAGCAATTCCCGATACTCGTGGTGATCTCTTAGCCGCAACGAGAGGTGGCTATGGACGGCAAAGCCGGCGTGAAGAGAGGGGAACCCCGACATGGTAAGGAAAAAGTAGAGCAGGTCAAAAGAACCTCTCTACAAAATGCCCTACAGCCGGGCGGAGGGGGGGTCACAATCACCTATCACAAGTATATTTTCTCCTGTGGGAGATCTGGGATCTCAAATGGAACTGAATAAAGTACAAGAGGGAATCTTGGGCACTGCTGAGCATGTGGATCATGCAGGCCAGGAGCTTGGCACAAATAACTTGACTCCCATTAGTGAAAGTAGAGAGTCAGTTAATGTATTGGAAATGAATACTGGTCCTTTGCTGCTAAAAAATTAGATAACTACTCTAAGGGCGCCCTTAGCAGCAGCCAATTAAGAGTCAAGAGTGGAGACGGCAGTTGGTGGTATACCTCCATCCATGGTTACGAGGATGGGAATTGTTTGTGAAGAAGAGTTAGTAACTAAGGATCCCCGTGTGGTGAGGAATAAAAATTACGAGGGAAAATCTGGTGAGGGAATGTGCGGAGGGAATGTGCCTGACCCCTGACTCAATGGAGAAATTATTTTCCTTGACGGAGGAATCAGATATGTCAGATGCAAGCATATCAGTGACAAGTAGGGAAGTAGCAGCAGTCTGCAGGAAGAAGCATTTGGCTCTATTAAACAGAAAAGATCACTAACTAAAAGGGGCAGAAAGAAGAAGCTGTTGGGAGCAAAATCCCCGCCAGATGCATATGAAAAGGATTCCCCAGAGAAACTAAGATGGGACTATTCCGCACATAATTGTTACCTGTAGAACAAAAAACAGGAGGTAAAGAGCTAGCCGATGTCGGCCAAAATGGTTTGGATGGTGAGCAACGGCTGCAAGGAGCTGGGCAACCCGGCGAACCCTCGTTAACATTGATTTTGCAATCATTAAAGTTCTTTCAGGAAGAAGTGAAGAACGATAATCGCCGGCCATGTTTGGCTACAAAAAAGCTTCAAAACTCTGTGAGGAAAATTGGCAAAACTTGCTCTGACATTGCTGAAATATTATCTATGGTTGAGACTCGAACAGAAGTTTTGGAAAATGATGTGGGGTCGTTAAAGAACCAGGGTGCATCACAGGAGGGGGTATTAACCAATGTCATGTGGAAACTGGAAGATCATGAGAATCAACAGCGATGCAGTAATTTAAGACTACTGGGGATTTTTTCCATAACCTCTGATTGTACAAATCCCGCCGGCCCATCCCCTTTTCGCAACAGAAAATCTCTCACTTGTAGGTATTTAAAGAAATCCTTCCACCCAAAATTAAATTTGTTTTTCAATTCATCAAAAGAACGTAACATCGAGGGTGAAAAAAACCAACCCACCGAGACACCCCTCCAAGCACCCACTTCTTCATAAGTGAATCTCTAAAAATCACAGGCAGATTTGGTTATTACCCAGAGGAGTAAAAAAGATAATCTACCTTTCCCAAAAATTCTGTGCACGGTACTCCAGACCTTAAATACACCATGATGGGTCTTAAAACTCACTTTTTAATAATAGCTGTCATTTAATTGCTGCCATAGACAACCCAAGGCCTCTTTCCCATCATAAGTTCATATGGAGAGGGTACTTGGAGAGGTGCTTTTTCCGAACTGTCCTTTTGGGACTGGGACAAGGAAATACAGCGTGCTCATAAGTTTCCCAGGGTGTTGGCAAGGAAATCTACCAGTGACCCGGTTCGACCCCGTGCAATATTGGTGTACTTTGGGAACTTTCTTTTACGGCAAGCTGTATATGATCTGCCACAACACAACACTAAAAGAGACTTTGAGGGCATATCTTTTTTTTCTAAGCCTGATTTTGCTCATACTACAGTAGAATGGAGATTGTGACTTAGACAACTTTTTGCCCCTTTTCAGAAAGTGGGGGAAGTGGTGTATCTGTAGACTCCAGCTAGATTGAAAGTTGTTTTGTGGGGTCACAGCTTTACATCAGAGATGCAGGCCCAAAAATTCTTGGAAGAAATCTCAGATGGGGGTCCTGTTAGTAAAGAAGGTAGAATGTGTTGTAGTCCAAGTCCGCTAGAGCTATGGACATTGAGTGATTTTCTGAGGAAAGGGGTAGGGGATAGAAGGTAGAGATGGGGCGGCAGCGGATGTCCTCATCCAGGCTCATGATTGGGCCTGATTGCCATGGTTTTGGTGGGGGGTGCGGGGGTGTAGGAGGGTGGGTGGGGGAGGCGAACCCACATGCCGGTGAGGTGGGAATACGGTTAAATAACTTTATGCTTAGGTTTTTTTAAACAGATCGCTGGTATCGTAACTGGATTTTTTGGAATATGTGTGTAATTATAAGGGTAAAGCTACAGATCCTTTATGGGTAAACTGTGGGTGGCAACTATTAATATTTGTGGACATTATGATGGAAAAAAAAGGCAGAAAGTAGGAGTTAGGCTACAATTGCTTGCAGCAGATATCATATGTATGCAAGAAACCCATATTAAAGGGGCACAACAGCATCTACTGAAATCCCTGGGGTGTAAGCTGATTGGTGGGACAACACAAAGTGTGTGGATGCGGGGTGTGGCTATTTTGGCTCGCGGGGTGGGCTGAAATTTACTCGGATGCGGGCCGGGCCGATAAGTTTGGCTGCTGGGTTATTGCAGAATGTCAGTTAAGTTCCGGGGGGGAAATAACGCTATGTACAGGAGCAATATTGATGACCCTGGAGTAATCTAAGCTGTTTGGAAGGAACTAACACTTTGGCTGCTCCCTATTATCTTATGCGGAGATTGTAATATTAATCTACCAAGTGATTGGTCCCTAGAGGAAGGGTGGCGTTACTTAGGGAGGAAACCAAAAGTTTTCCATGTATTGCGTGGCATGTGTCAAGATCACGCCTTGGATTCAGTTGGAATTTTTTTAAACCATCATGCCCCGGGTGTACCTTTTTTTCTGCTCCCCATTTAACACATGCCAGACTGTATTATGTGTTTGTGTCCAACTCATTAATCCAGGGACGTAGAATAGAGAAAGCACCACAGATTCTTTCAGACCACAATCTACTAGTGCTAGAAGTAGAGGGTGCTGACCTTAACTCAAAGGCGAGATCATGGACCTTCGAACGAACGCTTTTACTGAACAAAGATTATTGTAGCCAGATGAGACAATGGATCCCTGCATTTTTGGGAGACAATCTAGGGAGTACCTCTATTCTATAGAGACGGTCTGGGAAGCCTTGAAGGCCGGAATCCAGGGGGAAACATTGAGGTTCTCCCTGAAATATAATAGGTGTTCTTGACAAATTCTACAGAAGCTGGAGGCTGTTTTAGCTGCCGCTGAAGAAGGTCTTGTCACTGCCACTCAAAGGGGGGGGACGACGACCTGGAAGTGGGTCAATTACTGGTTGCTGCTGCCTAATCTGCTATCAAGAAATTTTGGTGAACAAAGCAATGGATAAATTGGTGGCTCAGAAAGAAGTAGCCTATGAATTTAATGAACAGATGAGCCATCATCTAGCAGTTCAAACTAGGCAACAGGCAATGTTTAATCTAGTCCGAGAGATTAATGACCCAGTGTTAGGCCGAGTAACTAATCCAGGTTAGATTAGAGAAGCATTTAAGCAATATTATCAAACTTTGTATGTGGAGGATAGTGGGAGGTATGTGAATTGTGTTAGGGAATATTTAGATTTAATTCCATGCGTGAAGTTGTCCAGCAAGGATCAGGAGCTATTAGACAGTCCCCCGCAATGGATTGAGATTCTGCTCTCTAGAAATGGCCTAGCAAAGGGAAAAGCTACTGGCACTGATTGCATCCAAACTGAATTTTGTTATACATTTACCCCTCAACTTAAGGAGATTATGAGTGAATTATTTGCCCATATCTTTAAGGGAGGTAGGCCCCTAAGCTCATGGTCCTCTGCTAAAATAGTGTTTTAAAAAAAAAAAAAACCTCATCTTGAATTGGGTTCTTATTGCCCAATAACAATGATAAATGGCGACTCCAAAATTAACTCGAAGGTTTTGGCTACGCGGCTTGCACCTATTATTTATAAAATCCTTTCTGTACAGCAAAATGGGTTTATCCCCAGAAGATTCACAACGGATCATATCCGAAGGGTCATCTCTTTGTTTGATGGTACCAATGTGACAGGGGACCCTATGGCGTTAATTCTGCTTGATGCAGAGAAAGCCTTTGGGGTCTCTTGGCAGTTTCTCTGGATAGCAATGTTAAGAATTGGGCTAGGTCCGGGTTATATTCAGGCGGTTAAAATGCTATATGTTGAACCAATGGCAAGGGTCGCTGTGAATGGCGTATTATCAGATACATTTGCAATTTCATGGGGGACTAAACAAGGTTGTCCCTGCTACCTGTTATTGTTCGCTATTTACATCGACCCCTTTATCCGTAGCTAGAGAGCAATGTTTTAATACCAGCTATTCAGACACAAGGCTGGAAGACAAAAACCCTTTCCTATGTGGATGACATTGCTCTTGTGACCTCTGACCCGGTATTATTGGCCCTTAATGCAGTGGGAAAGGAAGCCGGACAATTTGGGAGAATATCTGGTTATGCCCTGAATAAAGATAAGACCCAGATAATTATCAACAAAGGAATTAAGATGACCGATATTCGGGTTATGAAGAAAGCCATTTAGTTGGGAGTTAGCTTGTCTGCCAGATTGGATAATGTTGTTAGGGATAATATGGAACCTCTTTTAGGTAACATTAAGCAAGACCTTGGCAGACTAGATCATCTACACTTATCCATAGGGGGTAGATGTAATGTGATTAAGATGCTTTTTTCCCAAAAATCCTATACTTCTTTTGGGCCATTTCTCTGGAGTTTACACCACAGTGGTTTAAAACAATGGAGAATCTATTTTCCCTGTTTATTTGATTGTACTCCAGACCCAGACTGAGCTTTTACATTTCTTACACTATCCAGAGAGAGAGAGGGTAGGCACTCCCTAATCTGATATTATATTATTGGGCTACAACATTGATATTTAGCCGAGTGCTGTTGTTAGAAAACGTTGATAGTGGGGCAACATAGCAAGTACCCTCTCCATATGAACTTATGATGGGAAAGAGGCCTTGGGTTGTCTATGGCAGCAATTAAATGACAGCTATTATTAAAAAGTGAGTTTTAAGACCCATCATGGTGTATTTAAGGTCTGGAGTACCGTGCACAGAATTTTTGGGAAAGGTAGATTATCTTTTTTTACTCCTCTGGGTAATAACCAAATCTGCCTGTGATTTTTAGAGATTCACTTATGAAGAAGTGGGTGCTTGGAGGGGTGTCTCAGTGGGTTGGTTTTTTTCACCCTCGATGTTACGTTCTTTTGATGAATTGAAAAACAAATTTAATTTTGGGTGGAAGGATTTCTTTAAATACCTACAAGTGAGAGATTTTCTGTTGCGAAAAGGGGATGGGCCGGCGGGATTTGTACAATCAGAGGTTATGGAAAAAATCTTGGGAGCAAGAGTAATTTCAATTGGGGAAATCTATGGATTCTTCTGTTTTGACCAATGACATGGACAAACACTCTCAAAAATTGCAAGAGAAGGTGGGGATATCTGACAGTACATTCTATCGTTTGACTTGGCACAATCTATTTTAATGTCGTTGCGATTACAAGCACAGTTTTATAAGACCTGCTTTTTCTTATGCTATACACCTGACTAGATTGCCATATGGGGAGAGGATAAAGGTACATGTTGCCCCTGATGTGCTCTTCATAAAGCAGATATTGTACATATTTTTGCTGGGTGCGTTGAGTTAGAAAATCTAAAAGCAGATATATCCAGGTTTCTGCTAGAGGTGTTAAAGATAGGGGTGGTCTTAGCACCAGATTTAATTTTATTAGGGGTATCTGAGATGAATTGGTTGGAACATGGGCACGAGTTGGTTTTATTGCTATGGCAATTTTAAGGCTTTGTATTGCCTCAGTATGGCTGGATCCCTGCCCGCCCCGGATTCCAACAATGGCTGGCCAGGTTTTTAACCTGGAAAAAGCTAGATACATGAGAGAAGGTAGTCGTACGTGATGAAAAGGCCTGAGAATCTGGGCCCCTCTGTCTGAGTGGCTGGGAGAATTAGGTAGGCATGAGGGCCAGCGAATGTTAGACAGATAGTTATTTATATGCGGTTTATTTTGCACATGGCATTTTAGGAGGCGGGGGTTGGTTACCTCTTTGTGGTTATAGTAATGATTTTTTTGTAATGAATTTACACTGCAATTAATTATTTGCGAATTTTTATTGAATGTTTATTATGTATTTGTGATATATCACCAGCTGTGTGTGGGGGAGGGGGAATGGGGGCGGGTGGGTGAGGAGAAGAAATGAAATGAAATAAAAAAAAATATCAAATTATTATTTTTTTTTTTAAAAGCAAGGGAGGGCAGAAAGACCGCTAATGGCAGTAAATTGCTTTTTTATTTTTTTTACACTATAATGGGGTGGTGTCTGGCCAATCAGGTTGTCCCACATGTCATGGTCAATGGCTGCACTTTTTGGCCTTGGGTCGGCCATCCTATGGGAAAACCTACCAGCAGACATTGAGGGGAGTCAAGGGTGGTATGCCTTATGTGGATACGACCCACACAAGTGTGATACTCTTTGTATCAGTAGATGTGGGAGAACACCGGTTGGTAGAAAATTAGTGTATCCCCACATATTTCAGAACTTTCCCTCCCAGAAATGTGTGGAGAATGTGTTTTTAGCCAAAGTGTGAGGTTTGCAACGGCTTCTCTGTATGAAAACCTCATGAGAACCACACAAGTCACACCTCCCTGCCCTCCTCTGGCTGTTTAGTTTTCAGAAATGTCTGGGTGGGAAAGGTTTCACTGCGTGGCAGCTGAGCTCGGACCCAAAAGCTGCAGATACGCACATTGTAAAAAAAGAGTTGATTTTGCTTCTGAAATGTAATGTCTCCAGGTCGCATTTTGGGATTTTTTGTGTTGCTGGGGCTAGCCCCAGCCACACGAATGGAGTACAGTGTTTTTATCAGGAGACCTGGGAAATGCAGAATAGTAGAACATTTGGATTTCTCAGCATATGCGGCCTCCAAATAAAAAACATTTGCTATATACCAAGTGATTCACATGATAGTATGAGTAACCTCTTCCCCATCCAGAGCTCACAGTGGTGATAGATGCATCACTCCTGGGCTGGGGCGGCCTCTGAACTGAGATAAATCTGACTGCATTGCAAGTCTTTCTTCCTTTGATCAAGGAAAGGCTGGTTCAAGTGTTCACGGACAACACCACCGCCATGTGGTACTGCAACAAACAGGGCAGGGTGGGGTTGTGCACCCTTTATCAGGAGGCCTTGCGCCTATGGACATGGCTGGAACATCAGGGCATTTTCTTGGTGGTTTAACGCCTGGCAGGGTCTCTCACCGCCAGAGTGGACAAGCGCAGCTGTCGATGCCTAGCAAATCAAGAATGGTATCTTCATCCAGAGGTGATGCAAGGTCTTTTTCGAGATTGGGGAGAGCCTTGAATAGATCTGTTTGTCAATGCCGAAAACACACAATGTTAGCACATCTGTGCACTGGAGTATCCAAGGTGGCTCACGCTCAGAGACGCATTTTCATCTCAAGTGGAGCTCAGAACTCCTATATGCCTTTCCTCCTGTACCACTCCTGTCCAGGGTTCTCAAGAAGATCAAGAACACCTGGGCCCAAATCATCTTAGAGGCTCCGGACTGGGAAAGGAGAGTGTGGTATCCCAAACTCCTGAGTCTGAGCATCTGTCCTCCAGTCAGGCTGCCCATTCAGGAGGATTTTCTGTTGCAGCAACAGGGCAGAGTACTGCATCCGAACCTGTCAACTCTCCACCCTCATGCTTGGAGATTGAGCTGTCACATTTGAGGGTGTTTGATCTCCATCCCGAAGTATGTGATATTATTTTGGAAGCCGGGTGTTATTCTCCCAAAACCATCTATGCCTGCTGATGGGAAAAGTTTGTAGTGTACATCTAAATCCTTTGTCTACACCCTTGTCTGAGTTTCTGCTGTTCATTTTATCCCTGGCCTGGCAAGGCTTTGCTCTGGGCTCAGTGAAAGGATATCTGTACGCCATTTCCGCTTTTCTGCAGTTGCTGGATCAATCTTCCCTGTTTAAGTTACCTGTTGTGACTAGATTACTTAAAGGCTTGCTGCATATGTTTTCTCGCATGCTCTTCATTATGGCCCATTGGGACTTGAATTACATTTTTACCTTCCTCATGTAATCCCCTTTTGAAGCATAGCTGCTCTCTACGGCTCTTAACTCTAAAAAGGATCTTCCTTTTAGCAATAACATCTGCCAGGAGGGTTAGCGAGTTACAAGCACTTTCCGTTAACCCTCCTTACACTTCATTTTTTCCAGACAAACTAGTTGCTAAGAACTCAGATATCCTTTTTACCAAAGGTAGTGACATCTTTTCATGTCGGGCAAAACATCACTCTGCCTATCTTTTTCCCCTTCTCATGCTTGTAAAAAAGAGGAGAGACTCCACTGCCTGGACCCCATAAGAGTGTTATAGTCCAATTTTGATCATACCAAAGACTTCAGGGTAGACAATCAACTCTTTGTTGGATTTGCAGGGGCAAAGAAAGGGAAGGCAATTCGAAAGAGAACCATCTCTTGATGGATCATCGTCTGTATTCACATCTTCTACGCATTGACCTAGAAAAATCCCCCTGAAGGCTTAGAGCTCACGCCACCAGAGCTACAGCTGCGACCACTGTGCTGGCTAGAGGAGTCCAAGTCTTGGACATCTGTCAGGCAGCTACATGGGCATCGCTGCACATGTTTGCCAAGCACTACTGCCTCAAATGACTGGTCAGCGAGATGGGCACTTTGCCACCTCAGTCCTCCAGGACTTCTTAGTTTGAAACAATCCACAGACCCACCTCCAGCGAGAGATATTACTTTGATATTGATTCTAAAGAAAAGAATCTGTGGCTAGAATATCAGATGAGCAAGTTGCTTACCTTCGGTAACGCTTTGTCGGGTAGAGACTTTATTTAGCTGCAGATTCCTTACCAACCCTCCCATCCTCCTTGTTCTGCGGACTGTCTTCTCGACATTAAGGGATCTTTTTGGTCCTCACATTTGGCACACCAGTCGTTCTTCCTCAGCTTGGCTCTGTGCTTCTGGTGTAGTAAAAATAGTCAAGACATGAGGTCAGCTCTCTGGGTTGGCGCCTATATTGGCACCACGCATGTCACTTCCAGCGTCGACAACGCCACAGATGCCACACGGATCTGAATGACTCCACCTACCGACATGCAAGGGAGATTGCTCAGAAATTTCTGGATCCAGTCTCACGCCTGGGATTATTCTAAGGAAAGATAGTCTCTACCAGATAAAGTGTTACGGAAGGTGAAGGTAAGTAACTTGTTCTTTTTAACCATGTTAACTGTATGAATGATTAGAACTTTCCTGTTTTTTGTAAATGAGACTGCCTTGATGACTAGCTTTAATGGTTAATTTTGACGGTCCAGTCTGTTATGTTTCCCAGGACACATCAACATTCGATGTGCAGTGACTCGTTTTATATTGCATGATGCGAGTCCAGTTGAAGTGTTGCTAAACATGATATCTCTGACTCAGTAGCTGTATGAAGCAGCATGCTTACCACTTTTGTTAGGGAACATTTGGTAGTGTCAGATTGTCTCTCAATATGCTACAGTATTCGAAAATTATTGTAACAAGGGCATTCTTTATTATCACGTTTAAGGCTGTGTAGAATTGTCCTTGTACTTCATCATAAAGGAATGCCTGAGTAGCATTTAGTTAAATAACAGTGTTCTAGTCATCCTCAGCTTCATTTAATTCTATCATGGTGACTTTCAATTCACACATCACAATTTCAGCTTCATTTTTAATGACTGGGGGCCATATGTATGAAGCCAATTTGTGATCGCAAACGCCGAAATTCGCAGAATTTCGGCCTTTGCGATCGCAAATTAGCAGTGTGCAATGTATCACACTGAAACCCCCTCGCAAAATAAGGAATCGCAAATTTAGCGATTCCCTATTTTGTGATTGCATTTAAGGAATCGCTAATTGCGATTCCTTAAATGCAATGTAAGAAGCACAAAAGAAAGTGCGATTTGGGCTTAAGGAATCGCAAATTACCACCAACTTCAAGTTGGTGGTACCTTGCGATTTCACTTAAAAATGCACTATTTTGCATTTTTTAAAGTGCCATGTGGCGCACATTCATGCCCTTAGGGCACGTATGTGTGCCACATGTGCACACATGTACATTTCAGGGGTGCAACAGGGTGTCCTTTTGACACCCTGGTACCCTTGAAATTGCATTCTCAATTTGCGATTCTCTAATTGCTAATCGCAAATTGAGAATGTCTTCGCATTCATTCCTGTGGGCCTCTAGGCCCATAGGAATGAATGGGGAGGTATTCCTTAATTGCGAATCGCAATTTGCGATTCGCAATTAAGGAATATGAAGGATTCGCAAAATCTATTGCAAATCCTACATACATAGCGTTTTGCGATTCTCAAATAGCGATTCACAAAAAATCGCTATTTGAGAATCGCAAAAGGACATTTTGATACATATGGCCCTGGATTTCCTAATGGTACAGGAGTTAATGAGGATGAATGTGAACCTCCTTCGAAGTATGTTTTATTATTTCTGCATATACAAATTGTTATTGTTGAATGTCTTCATTTTCCTTTTTGAAATCGGTTTGCAAACTAGGACAAGCTAAGGTTTCCTTTATGGCTTGAAAAGTTAACTTGTAGTTAGAAAGTTTCCATCCGCACTCGATTATTTAAAGAGTTGAATCAAGCAGAATTAGTAATGTAATGTTCTTTTATAGAAGCATCTTGACAGCTGAATTTTCAATGATTGAATGCATCAGGTTTTCCTCGTCTACCTAAGTTGCCTTCATAATAATTCCACCAGACGTGACGTGAAATTTGGCTTGTATGTTAATTGAGGAGCAATTTAATACAGACCATTGCTTCTAGTGTGAAAGCGCACTTAGGGTACTAGCAGTCAATATAATCATTTTTTTTGTATATACTCAATGTTTGGATTTACTAGTGCTAGTTTTTCAGTGTCTGTAAAATACAGAGAAACTCTCTCCAATGTCGAGGCTGGTCCTAGATGTAGCCATACCGCTTGGATGCTCTTTCTGTAAAGGCTTCCTGTGAGGCGACAAGCTGCTTTATTGCTTTATATGGTCTGCCTATTCAACGAACAATCATTTTCAGGCCTAAACTGCAAATTATCTTGTAGATAAGTTATTTCCAAATTTGTGATGTATGGTATTGATGGAGCAAGGACTCATAAATGAGACTTGCTCGTACGCAATCTCCTCATAGTATTAATTTATTAAACTTGTATTGTCTCTATTAATCGTTGCATACACTACACGAATAGTAAGGATGCTTGCCTATGTGTTTTAATAATGAATAACGCTTGTCTGTAATCCAAAATGGCCGCTAAAGCGTGGGAAACTATCTGCGCATGTCTCAACCATATCACGTGTTGTGACGTCTCTCTTTGCTTGGTGGGAAACTTCTGCTTCTGCGCAGTATGCATTAAAATGGCTGCTTGATGTTTTCACATGCTTCAGCTTGCTCCCATGTCATTATTAAACTGTCGTTTTATAACGCTACTAATGCGGGATAGAATTTATAATTAAATGGGAATAGAGTAGAAAGAGTGGGCATACAGTGAAACATTTTATTTGTGATTTTAATGTTTTCTTCTTTGACTTTTATTAGTTCAGTAAACTTGGGCCTGGGTTTGGTGAACTGAAAGCTCGTGTGACAAAGATTCCGCACATGCGCCTTGCAGTGGCAAACCAGATAGAAAAAGATGAAGTCAACTTGGACATCACCCAAGGCCATGACCTGCTGGCCGACACCACTACATTCCAAGATGTTCTCGCCGAAAGAAACATTTTATATGAATAAATTGTAAATTTTTTCATGAGATGGGTGGGAAATAAAGCAAATGTATTAAATTGAAGGGGCGGTAGTTTAAAAACAATAGGCTTCAGAAATACAAGACAAATCAATATGGTGTGAGAATCCACCCCTGTCCCTGTCCAATCAGAAGTAGTGGTCCCATATTTTAGCAACATTAATGGGAGGTACATGGGCATAGAAGGGTATAATAGATATAGAATGAGCAAATTAGTTAGTGCTAGTAGCTCCAGACTGCCAAGCTGATCGATTGCAGACTGAATCGCTGTCCAGAGAGGTCCTGAGAAGGGGGCGGTGGAGTCCAGTAGAAGGAAGGCACGAGAGAATCGAGGAGAAGTCGAGTATCAGAGAGGGGAACGACGCAGGCGTCGTTGTAGAGAAGTCACCGGTCCTGTCCTGATCCTGGAGGAAGTCTTTGTTCTTCATCCTTCCTGGGTCCTATTTTTTCCAACTCCTTGGCCAAGGGGTTTAGTTCTCGCACTTAGGTAAATATAATGCAACCTTTAGTTGCGCTGCTGTCTCTATCCTCTCCTTTCCTTAGGGACCGTCATTGATTAGTAACAATTATTCTATACTTCATCTTGGGTATGCGATTAAGTACTGTGTGGTTTTGTATTTTACTCTGCTAAATCTTAGATAAACATTTTAAAACTTCTTGACTCAGTGGTTATTTCAGGATTTTGTATTATAATGAATGTTACTCATTTTAAACTTCCCAATTAGCAAAGGATTCATTGGTAAGTCATTACTCTTCAAATCAGAAGGTAATTGGTAGCAGGGATTTCGATACAAGAGTACAACTGATAAAACTCAGCGTAAGTATTAGCGTAGTATGAATGTATGGGCCCAAGTGAGTGTTTTATGTATGATTGCTGTTTGCTAATATCGCGCTGGATCAGTTTTCTGGTAATCAGAGGATGGTTACTCTTTGTTAATTGGGTAATGAGAATTTTATTATATTGAACTAACATTCGTATATTCGAAGTTTTGGTTTTTATGTTGTCTAGAATTCCCGGGGTAAAAAGAATAGCGGATGGTAAGTGGAAGCCATACTGCAGTGAGGTTATCTGCCAGGCTGAAATAGTACTGAAAAGTTAAGCAGGGCTATCAGTACTCTTTAGGGACTCTATGCGTGTGAGTAATAGCAAGAGAGTACGCTGGTGAAAATTTGATGTTATATCACCTAGAAAGTGTAACATTGAAGGTACTTCTGGAGCTTGTTTGAAGAGTAAACAGAAGGGTTTTACTCGTAGTGTATGTTAGTAAACGGAAAGGTTTTACTAAGTGTGAGAGAAACTATCTTTTTCGAATTTAGAGAAACTGGCACGATAGCGAATGTTCTATGTTGTTACTGAAACTTAATTAAGAATTGTAGAGAAAAATAAGTTTGCGTAAATTTTGTAAAGGGAGGGTCAGTTGCCGGAGAGGGAGCTAACGTCACAAAACGCCGCACTGGGATTGGTTGAATCAGCGGGTGTGGAGAGACTCTTGTAAAGGAGGGGTCAGTAGTCAGGAGCAATACAGACGTCACAGGTGCCGCGCTGGGATTGGTTAAATCAGCGAGGGACAGAAAAGTGCAGATTGTAAAGGAGGGGTTGACAGACAAACGTCACCAAAAGGCCGCGCAAGGATTGGCTCGGAAATAAAAGATAGCAGACATTTGATTGGTCGAAATTATAGAAGCGAAATTCTTAGTGGATAAAGGATTGCATGTTAAAACGAGATCCGACTTTAACAGGAACTCGTCCGGATAGGAGATATTTAGGCTTTGCAGAATATAATTTTATACATCGATACTTACCCAAGATGTACGGAGAAAAGAGAAAAATGTCATTTTTACAAAAGATTAAGAATTATTTAAAAAAGGACAAACCAATCAAAACTAGAGAAGGAATTATCATTCCACCAGCTAAAACGCCCACTTCATTCATGATGATGGAGAGAGGTTATCATACTTGTGTATGGATGGAGAATTGGATAGAATATACAAAAAATGATGGAATATTAGCATTTCCCGAGAATGGCACGTTCAATGGGCGAATTCTGCAAAACTTGAGATTAAGGATGAATGACTTAGAACCCAGACCTAGATTAACTCAATATGAAGCCTTAGAGGAATGGGAAACCGAAGCATTTGAGCGTGACCGATTCAGGAGTAACAGGGGTTATCGAGGATTCTTTCCCAGGAACCAACATGAATCTAGGGACAGTCAGATGAAACAATGGAGAAGGGCAATGGTTACAGAAGGACTATATCCATTGTTAACAGCAGAGGAGAAATTAGGAAGTAAATGCACAGAAAAGACAAAACATTTAATGAGAAGTGATGACTCTGAAGACGAATTTATGGAAGAAATGTTAAGGAACCCCCCACCATATCAGGAAGAAAGAAGTGGATGCACCCCAAGTGCACCACCGTTAAAAACTCCATTAGTACCACAGGTAATGCATGAATTCACCCCTAGTAGAATGCTTCACGACAAGGAAAAGGAAGACCTAGAAAAGACCAGAGCAGAATTAATACAGAAAATAACACAGATAAAAGTACATCCTGATTCATTGACCATACCTGTAACAATTGGTCCAGTAGTTCCATTATATGGTACTCAGGGAAACTGTCCTGTAACAATTGGTCCAGTAGTTCCATTATATGGTACTCAGGGAAACTGTCCTCCACCGATACTTGCACCTACTCCTGTAAACGCTACAAAACCTGAAGCAGTAGTAATGGTTGAAGATCACTTTAGTGACAGCGAATCCACAATATCTTTGATGGATTTACCCATTCGAGATTCTGTCAATATTACTCCCAAGAGAACTACACCTGGGTGTTCAAAAGATATGTCTAGTAACTTCATCAGGAGCGAAAAGTGCCACAATAGTCACCCCTGAAGATTTAGAAAGGTGGGCACAAGAATCAGCTAAACAGTGCACACCTCCAAAAATAATAGACATTCATAAATTGAAAGTCGAATTAGAAGAAATAATAGCAGGAAATGTAGGACTATATTGCTTAAATACCCATGATGATGAAGAATTATTATTCATGTGCAGGAGTATCACAAGAAATGTAAGAATATTCCATGAAAAATTATTCAATTTAGCACTACAGATGGGAATAGAAATAGGGAGATCAAAGGTGTTGCAGAAACCCTATAGAGCAGAATTTTCAGACAAAGATTTAGAAAACATGAATGCCTCTGGAAGAAAATTACAAGTAAGGGAATTAATGATAGTTTTACAAAAATGGGGAGACCTAGATAAATGGAGAACTAGGTGGGCCAAGAAAAAGGAAGAAGCACGATCAAGTAGAACAGCATCTGAATATGTGATGAAGGAAACAGGGAAAGCAGACCAAATGTGCCCAATGCGAGAAGTTGCGGGAGGAGGATATGTACATGTCCCATGGAGCAGACAGGATATTTTGTCATTTACGAATGATTTTCCAAAGTTGAGAGAAAAACCAATTGAATGGTACAAGCAGGTTGAAAGGTTTGTGAAGGTGTCAAAGATATTGTTGAAGGATTTGGATGGTTTGTTTGACATAGTGGTACCTGCCGATTTATGGACAGATTGTAAAATTACAGTTGATTGGCCAAGTGATGAGTATCCTAGAGACCCAAAGACAGGTGCCCCGTCAAATGATGTGATGAAAAAGTATCAGCAGGTGATAACTTACTTGAAAGGGAAAATACCACCGAAAGAAACAGATTGGGTGAAAATAGACCGAACTACCCAAGAAGCTAATGAATCGGTACATTCCTACTATGAGCGTTTATTGCAGGTGTTTAAACAGTATAGTGGGTTTGAGGACATTGGAGACAAGAACATGAGTCAGTTTGTGTATCGATTTGTTTACGGTTTGAAGCCAGAGATTTGTCAGATGATTAAACAACACATGCTGTGTTGGCAAGGGAAACCTATTGATGAGATTTTGAAATATGCAAAATATTGTGGAGATGATATTGAGGATAGGCATAAGAAGTTACAGGAGAAGGTAATGTGGGCACAGGTGAAAATGGCTGAGAAACAGGGAATTAATTTGGAAAATCCGAGTGAAAATCAGGGAAAGGATTCTGGAACGAGTGGTGATACTGGGAATGGTGGAAAAATGAGAGGACGAATGAGTAGAGAAGAAGCTAAAAAGAAATTTCCTTGTCATGGATGCGGAAAATTGGGGCATTGGAAGGATGAATGTAAAAAGATCCGGAATAATAATGGCCCAAATCAAAATTTAAATCCACAGACGCAGAATGACTCACAGCAGGGTGTACATCCTCAGAGTCAGTTGCCACCTGCGCCTATTCAGGGTAATGTAAGCAGAGCAAAGCACGGTACAGACATCGGATATCAAGGAGGAAGTGGTAAGAATGATTATATAACATCACAGTTTCTTTTACAGGACGATTTCTGTCAATACAGTTCATGACGGTGCCTAGGAGAGGAGGAGAAGGAGTGCGTACTTGGCGCATCCTTACCGGTAGACCAGTCAGGTCCATATGTTGAAGGAAATGTGAAAGGTAATGATATTACTTTTCTTTTGGACACTGGTGCTACCCGGTCTACTGTAAGATCATCAGACATTCCAGACCTTCCTCTCTCTGGTGAAGATATCCAAGTAGTGGGGGTAGCTAATCAAAGGATTAGAACACCTCTTACCGAACCAATGGAAGTTAAAATCGGAAACTTCAGAGAAATGCATCAATTTGTAGTATGCGATTCTAGCCCAGTAAACTTATTAGGCAGGGATTTATTGTGCAAAATGAACTGAACAATTTTTTGCACACCAGATGGTGTGGCAGTTCAGACACCAGATGAAGACCATGTATATAAAATTATGATTGCAAAACAGGGTACAGAAGTAGATGAAATGTTTTCGTTAATAACAAAAGATGAGCTGCCAGAAGAGTTAAAAACTACAGTAAACCCCATAGTGTGGGATTTCACAGGAAAAGAAGTAGGACTTATGGCTAAAATAGACCCAGTTAAAATTACTGTAAAAGAAGGTGCGATTTTCCCAAATACCAGACAGTACAAAATGAGTGCAGAAGTAAAAGCAGGAGTCATTGAAGAAATTAATCGAATGGTTGAACAAAACATATTAAAAGAAGTAATGAGTAGCCCATGTAACTCACCAATCATGGGACTAAAGAAACCTAGTGGAAAATATAGGATTGTTCAGGACCTGCGAAAAATAAATAAAATAGTGGAACCATGTTGTCCTATAGTGCCAAATCCTGCAGTAATTCTATACCAAATTCCTTGGAGTGCAGGATGGTTCACAGTAATTGATTTATGTCAAGCGTTCTTTTCAATGCCATTGCATCCGGATAGCCAGTATCTTTTCTCATTTAAATTTGAGAACAAAGTCTATGTATGGAATCGTGTTCCTCAGGGGTACACAAAAAGTCCTTCTATTTTCAATCAGATATTGAAAAAGTGCCTTGAGAAACTAGTGATGCCAGGAAGCTCAGTCCTAGTGCAGTATATCGACGACTTATTGGTGGCATCGAACACCAGAGAGGACTGTGTTGTTGATTCCATAGCACTATTAAATCTTTTGGCCGAAGAAGGGCATAAAGTCTCACCTGAAAAATTGCAGTTTTGTACAACAGCTGTTAAATATCTGGGACACCAAATTGAGAGGGGAAAAAGAAGAGTAACGTCTGAAAGAGTAAAATTAATAAAGAAAATGCAAATGCCTGTAACCCAAAGACAAGTAAGAATGTTCCTAGGAATAGTAGGTTACTGTCGGCAATGGATACCAGGATTTTCCCTACTAGCTAAATCCTTAATTAACATGACGAAAAAGAAAGCAAAGGATCCTGTTGAGTGGGATGATGAAAGTGTAGGAGCTTTTGTAAATTTGAGAAATGCCCTTTGTTCAGCACCTGCATTAGGCATGCCTGATTATAAAAGAGTATTTGCATTATTCTGTCATGAGAGAGAAAATTGTGCACTTTCTGTCCTAACTCAGAGACACGGACTAGATAGACGTCCTATAGCATATTTTTCTGCTACATTGGACCCAGTAGAAGCCGCGTTGCCAGGATGCTTAAAAGCAGTGGCGGCTACTTGTTTGAGCATTGAACAAAGTGAGTCAATTGTGATGGGACATCCTGTAAAAGTGTATGTTCCACATGCGGTTGTGATTCTGTTGACAAGAACACGAACTCAGCATCTTACCCCTAGTCGGTTGACTAAATATGAAAGAATAATAATGGGTGCTGAAAATGTGACCATGGTGAGGTGTACCATAATAAATCCAGCAACCTTACTACCAGACCCGTATCATGAGAGAATTAAAGATGACGAAGAAAATGAACATGATTGTTTACAGATTACAGAGCTATGTACGAAACCTCGCCCTGATATTGAGGAACAGCCCCTCAGAAAGCCAGACAGGGAACTATTTGTTGATGCTTCATGTCAAAGACATGAAGATGGAAAACTAACTGCTGCCTATGCGGTATGTGAATTAACTGGAATAGTCGAAGCATCCTATTTACCAGGAGTCAAATCTGCACAAGTAGCTGAATTGATTGCGTTGATAAAAGCTTGCAAAATTGGGAGGAATTAAAAAGTAACTATATTTACCGTTAGTCAATATGGTTACGGGGTTGTGCATGATTTTGGCCAACTATGGATGCAGAGGGATTTCATGACTTCTTCAGGATCCCCCATTAAAAATGGACAGTTTGTAAAGGAATTGCTGGAAGCAATACAATCACCAAAAGAATTGGCTGTGGTGAAATGTGCCGCACATCAGTCAGGAGATGACTGGGTGGTAGTCGGCAACAGATATGCAGATCTGGTGGCACAACATTGTGCCAAAAATAGATTGTCAGTCAATAAGAGGGTGGAAAGAATGGGAATCAGCTGCCAACTTATGTTGTATATGCCACCTGAAACTTGGAATGATGTAAAAAGATTACAAGATGATGTTGATGAAAATGAAAAGAATTTGTGGATCAAAGTAGGTTGTTCCCAAAGACGAGATGATGAAGTGTGGATCAGTGCTGATGGCAGTCCAGTCATGCCAGACTGTTTACTCTCACAAATGGCCAGGATGTATCATGGAGACACACACATAGGGAGAGATGCAATGATTAGGCTCTTCAGACAAAACTGGTATAATCCTAAGTTCAGGGCTGTTGCAGAGAGTCTTTGCCAAAGGTGTTTAACTTGCCAGATGCACAATCCAGGGAGGAAGACAATAATTGGGTTTGGAAAAATTGGAAAGGCAGAAGGACCATTTTATAAGACTTCAGTTCGACTTTATACAGTTACCACCATGCAGAGGGCTGAAATATGTACTGGTCATAGTATGTCTGTTTTCAAAGTGGGTGGAGGCTTACCCTACCAGGAGAAATGACAGCATTACAGTTGCAAAACTGTTGCTACGAGAGCTCATTCCTAGGTTTGGTTTCCCAGTAACTTTGGAATCAGATAGAGGAAAACATTTTAACAGTGAAGTAATCCAAATAATCTGTGAAGCATTCCAAATTAACAGAAACTGCACTGTGCATATCGTCCAGAGGCTTCTGGAGTGGTTGAACAATTGAATGGCACTATAAAGTCAAGATTGGGAAAAATGTGTGCATCAACATCATTAGAATGGCCAGATGCATTGCCACTTGTTTTAATGGGACTCAGAAGCATACCTGACAGAAACACAGGATTGAGCCCACACGAAATAATGATGGGAAGAGCAATGAGACAAACACATGTTCCCACAAACAAATTACTGAATATATCTGATGATATGGTTCTGGACTATTGTAAAGGACTGGCTGACCTAGTGCGTTCTGTCTCTCATCAGGTTGGAGAAGACGCAGTTTCCAGGCAGCCTGAACAAGAACATGATCTGAATCCTGGTGACTGGGTGGTAGTAAAGAATCACACCAGAGAAACGTGTCTATCACCTAGATGGGGCAGTCCTTATCAAGTCATACTGACCACAAACACAGCAGTGAAGTGTGCAGGATTTCCTAATTGGATTCACGTAAGCCACACCAAAAGAGTACCAGATCCTGAAGAAGAAAATCCTCAGACAGCATCAATCACTGAGGAAGCTGAAGGTTGCCCAGCTGAAGAATCTCAGGCTCAAGATTCAAGAGAAGCTGAAGAAGAACAACCGAGCACAAGTCAGGACTGGATACCGGTGGTAGAAATTCCTGAAGTTTACCACAGAACAAGAAGTCAAACAAGATTGGAAAAAATCGAAGAAGAACAGATAGGTGAAGAAGAAGCAGCTCAGGGAAAAGAAGAAGAGACAATAAGAAAACCTGAGCAAGATCAGATAGGGAAAGGAAACTGGGCTCAAATCAACGAAGATCTAATAAATTTTGAGCAGGGACAGACAGGTTTAGAAGAATCCGGTCAGGCTGCAGAAGTACACAGTGCAATAAGCCCTGATCAGAACCAGTTAGATCCAGAGAAGAGTACAGAAGAAGAAGATCATGAAAATCATGAACATGAAGAAATAAATAAAGAACAAGATCCCTTATTGGAAACTCACAGTGGAGCTGCTGAAGAGAAACCAATCAGACCTGAAAAAGAGCAAACAAGAAACACAGTAATTGCAGAAAACAAAACAGTACTAAGCAGTGAAAATAAAAAGATTTCTGAAGACGAAGATAAAGAAACAGTGCAAACAAAGAAAACAAGAAAAGGAGATCATTGGCCGAGTGTCATTAAGAGTAAAATACCACATAACAACCAGAAGTGAAGATCCAGATCAAGTGAATGAAGTAACAAGTCAAACTGAACAAGAAAATAAAACTGAGAAAAGAAGAAGTAAAAGACTGAAACTTGTGAATAACAAATTCAAGGGTCCTGATTGGACTTACATCATTCTTGAAGATTACGAAAGCTCAGAGTCAAGTGAAAGTGGTGACGAAGGAACAAGTGCAGAACTGACGTACGAAAAAGAAACAAAACCACCTTGACTAAGCAAAAGAGTCATATAAAGAAAAAGAGGAAATAGATAAGAAGAGCGATCTTCCTTGTCGAAAATGCCTGACAATAGAGTTGCTGGGAGACCAAAACAGAGATGTTGTAGAAGATGCTGTGCAATATGCATATGTAGTCTAGTAATGGTGCTTATAGTATGGTTAGTCCTGATTGTAGCAGTTCCTTACCTTATGATAATGGATAAAAAGATTAATAATGAAACTAAGGAGAGGACAGCAAACATGAAGGGCAATAGAGTAGAACTAATGGCAGAAAGGGAACCAGAAATTCATCATGAAGTAGCTGACAACGACACTAGTTTAAACGTTTTCACAAAGTTATTGTTTCAATATGTAGACACCATGGAAGTTAGTAATTGTTATGTCTGTATGACGTTACCTGAATCAGTAGCAGAAGGATTAACATACCATCACTTACCACTGACATATGGCATATCATGTAGTGTTTTGTCTAGTTTATTTTATAGAACAGGGAGACTTCAGTATTATTATTCAAACCTAGATGTGATATTTTCCGAGGTTCCGATTCGCAAGAGTATGAACCCAGTGCTTAGTAGTCAAGACGCACAGTTTATGGGAGAATTTTTCTTAACAATGAAATCAATAGACATAACACATGCACATAGACACAATTTAACATGTTCTTTACATGAAGAAGAAAAGATATTTTTGAATTTAGTAGAAGATAGAAGACAAGATTTTCAAAAGAAAGCTTCTGAGCATAAGGCTCATTTACCACCTTGGGCTGAGAAAGAAGGGAGTTACACACCTGGCAAAGCTCAAGCTGCTATGGCTCTGGATTTTGTAAAGACAGGAAAAATTTGTCTTCATAGGTTAAAGACTGATTTTAACAATGTTTTCATCGGTACCAGTGAATGTGAACACAATTTCTTAATTCTTGGAGGTTGGGGAATCAAAGGAGGAACAGATTCAGTTTTTCCTGGAATCTATTATGTGTGTGGGAATAAGGCTTACTTTAGGCTTCCTGCACGGTGGTATGGAAGTTGTTATTTTGGAATAGTATTTCCAAAGATATACCACGTAAAAAGAAACACTGGGAGCAATGAAAACAATAGCGAATTAATACGTAGTAAAAGAGCTAGTTTTTCAGAAATTGTAGGTGATATATTTGGTGCATTGATACCTTCGGTGGGAATAATTCTGAACTCAAGGAAAATATGTAAATTGTCTACAGTGGTTGATCGTTTATCAACGGATACTGCTGGAGGTTTTCTAATGATTAATGCGGAAATGGTTGCGATTAGATCTATGGTGATACAAAATCGACTTGCTCTTGATATTATATTGGCAAAAGAGGGCGGAGTCTGTAAATTATTGAAGACGAAACACTGTTGCACTTATATTCCTGATAAGAGTGCAGAAATTGGAACGTATATACAGAATATAACTAAACTTGAGAAGGAACTTAAACCACTGGAAGTTGATAGTGTATGGGAAAGATTGACAAGTAGTATTGCGTCAATTGGTACCTGGTTTACTAATCTAGGAAAAGGACTTATAGGTCAAATATTAGTACCTTTAGCAGGGATAGCAATAGTAGTACTGTCAATAACAATATGGTTCAAATACTGTAGAAAGAATGGCTCATATAACGTGACAGGAAAAGGAAAGAAGAGAAAATTAGATGAAATCGAACTTGAAGAGTGGAGAAGTGAATTATATAAAAAGCTGAAAGGGGATGTGAAAAATAGAAAGTGTAAAAATGAGAATGAAATGATTTGCTAGAAGTTGGCATCTGATTGTGGGTAGTATTTTGATGGCTCAGAAACGCCATCAGAGAGGGGATTGATGGAGCAAGGACTCATAAATGAGACTTGCTCATACGCAATCTCCTCATAGTATTAATTTATTAAACTTGTATTGCCTCTATTAATCGTTGCATACACTACACGAATAGTAAGGATGCTTGCCTATGTGTTTTACTAATGAATAACGCTTGTCTGTAATCCAAAATGGCCGCTAAAGCGTGGGAAACTATCTGCGCATGTCTCAACCATATCACGTGTTGTGACGTCTCTCTTTGCTTGGTGGGAAACTTCTGCTTCTGCGCAGTATGCATTAAAATGGCTGCTTGATGTTTTCACATGCTTCAGCTTGCTCCCATGTCATTATTAAACTGTCGTTTTATAACGCTACTAATGCGGGATAGAATTTATAATTAAATGGGAATAGAGTAGAAAGAGTGGGCATGCAGTGAAACATTGTATTTGTGATTTTAATGTTTTCTTCTTTGACTTTTATTAGTTCGTAAACTTGGGCCTGGGTTTGGTGAACTGAAAGCTCGTGTGACAAAGATTCCGCACATGCGCCTTGCAGTGGCAAACCAGATAGAAAAAGATGAAGTCAACTTGGACATCACCCAAGGCCATGACCTGCTGGCCGACACCACTACATTCCAAGATGTTCTCGCCGAAAGAAACATTTTATATGAATAAATTGTAAATGTTGTCATGAGACGGGTGGGAAATAAAGCAAATGTATTAAATTGAAGGGGCGGTAGTTTAAAAACAATAGGCTTCAGAAATACAAGACAAATCAATATGGTGTGAGAATCCACCCCCTGTCCCTGTCCAATCAGAAGTAGTGGTCCCATATTTTAGCAACATTAATGGGAGGTACATGGGCATAGAAGGGTATAATAGATATAGAATTAGCAAATTAGTTAGTGCTACTAGCTCCAGACTGCCAAGCTGATCGATTGCAGACTGAATCGCTGTCCAGAGAGGTCCTGAGAAGGAGGCGGTGGAGTCCAGTAGAAGGAAGGCACGAGAGAATCGAGGAGAAGTCGAGTATCAGAGAGGGGAACGACGCAGGCGTCGTTGTAGAGAGGTCACCGGTCCTGTCCTGATCCTGGAGGAAGTCTTTGTTCTTCATCCTTCCTGGGTCCAATTTTTTCCAGCTCCTTGGCCAAGGGGTTTAGTTCTCGCACTTAGGTAAATATAATGCAACCTTTAGTTGCGCTGCTGTCTCTATCCTCTCCTTTCCTTAGGGACCGTCATTGATTAGTAACAATTATTCTATACTTCATCTTGGGTATGCGATTAAGTACCATGTGGTTTTGTATTTTACTCTGCTAAATCTTAGACAAACATTTTAAAACTTCCTGACTCAGTGGTTATTTCAGGATTTTGTATTATAATGAATGTTACTCATTTTAAACTTCCCAATTAGCAAAGGATTCATTGGTAAGTCATTACTCTTCAAATCAGAAGGTAATTGGTAGCAGGGATTTTGATACAAGAGTACAACTGATAAAACCCAGCGTAAGTATTAGCGTAGTATGAATGTATGGGCCCAAGTGAGTGTTTTATGTATGATTGCTGTTTGCTAATATCGCGCTGGATCAGTATGACAAAACTTGATACAACTGTGCAGTTTTCCTGCAACAACACATTCCTTACATCCAATGATGCCTGCGGGACATATTTTCAGAAACAGCCCTCAGAGAATTGAGAGATCTACATATGAAGATAAGCACTTCTAGGATGCAACTGAATGAGAAGGAAAGAGCATGTAGGGACACTATGCTCACATAGAGTGAGAACAAGAATTGTGTTGTGAGAGGGTCATGATGAAGTTGGAAATGTGGTGCTCTGGCTCAAAAGTATCTATATGAAAGAAGCAAATAATCAAATAAATGATAAAAATGTTTATATAAGAGAGTAATTAATTATACTATAATACTACTAAGAATTCATTTTATTGTGATTTGAATATGTGGGGAGAGGAAGGTCTCCTTAACTGGGATGAATACAACGTTTTGAAGAATGATTGTCCAAAGCTGCCAGTTTTTTACCTCATTCCGATAATCCACAAAAATGAAAGCAATACCCCTGGAAGACCCCGTATTGCAGCTATTGACGGACTGTTTAAAAACGTGTCCAGATGGACGCTTTTTCCTTTATCTCTCATCGCTGGTCCTTGTTGAGTGCGGGTCCTTTCTAACAAAGGAATGTTGGATTACCTGCAACAACATGCACATCATTATCAGCGTTCTATAAATTGATGATAAAGAGTCTGTAGCATATGAAATGGGTTGATTCTTCTTTGTGCTTAAGATTGTGTGTTTTGGGGAGACCTCCCAGTAACAATGTCTTACATTCCTTTCTTGTGCAGTTAAATGTGCATGTTTATTGTTGGCATTTAAGTAGTGATTGTTGAAAAACCAAACCATAATTTGGTTAGTAACAAACCATAATTGTAATTCTTTATTCTACATTTCATAAGTAACATTTTTGTCATATTTGCATATAAATTCCACAGTTGAATCATGTGAAACCTCTCCAAGTTGGGCTGCATCCTGGCTCTATAAAATCATGTTAATATGGGTGCTCCTCACACTTGATATTCTTTGCCCACAAAAAATATTTCACTTCTCCAAGGGAACCTACCTACCTTTAACATTCGTGGGGTTACCCTGTGTTTCTCAGAACCCGGGTTAATCACAGTACACAAACTAAATGTGGTTCTGTCGAAGTTGCTCAAAATTTTCTTTGTGCATTTATAGGTGGTCTGCTTCAGTCCTCACCATTAATTAACACAATTGTATTTAAAGCACACAAAAATAAATCTGAATTAAGTTTTCTCAATTGAAGTAGTGTATTTTTGGCAGTAGTTCAATTCACTACATACACAACATTTCATCTAAACAAGTGCTCCGTGCGCAGTGTGAAATGGGCTTGTGTGAACAGTGAGTGCACGTGAAGAGCATAGAAACATAATAATCAATCTGTTAATGTTTTCATTAGTCAGTCCACTCAGATATACAACTTCATTGGTGCTGGATTGATATCGAGAGTCCAAATGTTTCATCCAACCCCTTAAAGTGGTATCAACTCCAAAGTACATTGACATTTCGACCCCAGGAATTCAGTGTGACCATGAAGCTGGATTTACCTTAAGACACTATGGAGACACCCTACTCCCATAAATGTATCAATAGGCATAAAAATGGCTCAAAACGTCACCTAAAAATCTTCAAAAATGCTCCAAAAGGTGGCAAATCTGATGATCGTGGGGTTAAAAGCAGACTAGGAGGCATGTGCTGTAGGAGCGAATGATTTTGAGACATGTTGTGGATGAGGAATTAAAGTATTGAAATAATGTAATACAGACCTGTAGGCATCCCTGCGATTAAAGTTGATACCACTCAATGTGCTTAGGTGAAGGCTGAACCAGACCACCTATAAATGAGTAAAGAATGTTTTGAGCAACTCCGACAGAACCACATTTAGTTTGTTGCCCACATACAATGCACTTTCTACTCACACTAACCTCTTTTTAAGCATACTAAACATCCATTCTGCCTCAATTATTGTGCATGAATATTATTATAACAAATTATCTTCACCATTTTCTAATTAACTCAACTGTACTACTAGATCATGTATATTAAAGCGTAGCCCTTTCAAATTGTAAACTCATTTTAATACTAATTTACATAACGATGTCAGAATAAAAGTAAAAAAATGCATTCACTATAACGACTCTTCATTTAACATGGTAAATAAAAGTGTCTAAAACAAATTAAATTCTTACCAAACCTATTAGCTTTTATTTTTATTTTCATTTTCATTTGATTTATTTCTGTGTGACATATCAAATACTACTTTGCTGCCTGTGCCACTGTTCTTGTTGCCTACGAAATAACAGCACCTCTTTTCATCCACCTATGAGTCACAGTATTACTTAGCACATTTACATAACCTTGCAGAATTGCCTAATACATTTGTTTATGATAAACTATATTGAACCAATACTTTTTGTAGCAAGTCTCCAGTCTTACCAATTTTCCATTCACCCTCTTCCTCTAGGAATGCAAGAGACGTGGTGTATTAATTTCCTTGACCTAAGGACCCTGGTTATGTTATGTTATGTTAGTAGGAACTTCTAGAGCGCACGGTCACCAGGATGTTTCATGGCGCTAATCTTGGACAGTGTTGCGGCGCAATGGACTATGCGTAAGCTTGCTCAAACAACCAGGTCTTAAGAGCCTTTCTGACCCTGGTATGCTTGAGAAGCCTCTAAAACATTCAGCAGTGTCATAAAGAACAACTGTTCAGTAGTTGCTATGTCAGTAAAGCCCAATTATGAAAAAAGAACATTCTATTTTTATAGTGTGCAATTATTAGGTATATTAATTTTTCATCGGTTATAGGTCACAATATTGAGGTCAATAACTCCGACCTGCAAAATATTGATTAGCAATTTAGTATCAAAGTATAAATATATAGGGAAGTATAATTTTACTTTTCCTAACTCCACATTTGTTTACCTTGATCTTGTGTTGGTAGTCAATATTGTGGAGGTAGCAGGTAGATATAAACAAAACTTGATGTTTTGGTGTACAACTTTACATATTTAGGTTGGTTTTAAACATACACTGAACTTATTGAATACTGAACTCACTATATCCCAATGATAATACTAAATGCACAGAAGGGAATAAAATAGCTGGGCTCTCTAATTCCAGTTGCTGATACAAATTACTTAAAAACAATATATTTTGAAGAAGTGGCATATGTATATAATTACTACAGCACTAGCATCCTAAGATGTTGCTGCAGGTATGGAGACATGGGATGTATTGTAGCAGTAGTACCCAAGAACAAGAAGAACAAAAAGCACAATAGCAGTCACTAAAGTATTCAGTGAATGCTCACTCTAAAGCCTTAAGTTTCTCTCTACCTCTCTTTACCTCCTTTATCTACCTTTCATTATCCTTTTTTTCTGTTTTTATTTCGCTTGTTATTCTACCTCACATTTCTCATTACCTCTTCTGTATGGGAGACATCGTTTATAACGAATGCGCTACAACACATTCCATTACAACGAGGTCGTTACAACGACCGCGTTGTTCCATCGCAAACCATTACAACGCAAGTCGTTACAACGACTTGCTGTAGGGGGCAGAAGGTGTTGGATTTCAAATCCAACACCTTCCCTACTGTTGCACAGACTGGAGTTGGAATAGTAAATTCTACTATTCCAACATCCAGCGCCGGAGAGCGACTGAACTATGCTGCCATTTTTGACGTGATTTATCACCATTAAGGAACCTGCTTCATTTATTGCCCCTTGAGTCCAACCCACGGTGGACCATTCCATGAAGAACTTTCTTCCATTAATTCTGGCTGTCCCTTGTATCTCCTTGTCCTGAGGAAGACCCGCCGTGCTTATTAACAAATCACGCACCTTTGGGGTCGAAACGTCGACGTGCTTGCGATAATCCTGACCCTACTCTCTCCGCCGCAAGTGAAATGGAAATTTAAAACTCAAGCGGTTCGGAGCTTCATTTACCTAGGGATGGATTTCCTCTGAATGATCATTTTCAACAATTTATACAGCACTGTATATATCCTGTTCACATTTAGCACCCTTTGTTCACCAATGCACTTGCGCCGTTGGAACAAAGTGTATGTCCATGAACCCTGACAGCTGTGTAATGTCAGTTCGACACCATAAAATGTAAAAGAATTTATGAATCTTTCCTTAAATACAGACTGTGATTGATTCAAATGTGGTGTGCTGTTGATTAATGTTCTTTCTTGATTATTACTGAAAAGTTTGAGTACTGTTGTTTTGTATTGGTTATTATTGAGTATACCAAGAATCAATTCTGTTACCCGACATAACCAAATTTCTCCACATTCTTGTACACCCAGGTTCTGAGGGGCACTGGGTCACCCCATTATACTAGATGAGGTATAACATGAGCATTAGTCTTGGTGACTTGAGTCCCCTATAGATCACACAGAACCACAGCTGAAGAGTGCTACCCAGTGGGACAGAACGTTAGTACAGAAACCATAGGGCTGGACCAAATGCTACTGGTGAGCTCAATCACCCCAAGATCCAGCATCTTGGATACCTCATCCTTGATGCTGGCTCTCACTTTGTCAGACTGCCTGTTTTTGACAAGCATATTTTCCCCTGTAACAATATCATGGGTACATCGATTGCTAAACCCTGCGATTAGTGAGAATTTAGAGGCAAGCTGTCGAAGCAACTGCCAACACTCCCTCTGTTGTGCTTCTGTTCAAGTGGGGGAGAGGTCTACTCGATCCACTGAACAATCTTCCTCTTTGTATTGTAGAAGATCTAGTAGGGGTTCACTTTCCTCCTCCCCACCATCATCTGTCACCATAAGCATGGTTAGTTCGGACCTCTCAAAGTGTGGATTGAGGCAGTTGACATGTAGGACCCTCGAAGGGTCCCTGAATGTTTGAAGGTCTAGCAGTTAGGTGACTTCACTTTTCTTTTGTTTGATCTGATAGGGGCCAGTCCACCAATCCTGGAGGACTCTGGGCTCCATCAGCCATACTTTCCAGACAGGGTAGTACTCTACCAGAGTGTCCTCCTGGTCATACCACTGTTTGATAATTTCCTGGCAGGCCTCCAAATTAATGTTGGCCTCTTTCATGTACTGCCTCATTTTGGTTCTGATGGCTAACATGCAGTTCGCTACATCTTGTGGGAGTCTTTTGGGGGGTTTTCTCCAACCCTCCTTCATAAGACTGAGAGGTCCTCTCACAGGATGGCCAACCAGGAGCTCAAACAGAAGCCAAAAAGGAGCTGAAGCCTTTCCTTTCTGTGGCCCGTCCTGGTAGGGCAGGCATGGTAGTAAGACGTCCCACTTACACCTTAATGGCTCAGAGAGGCCCATGATAATGCCCTTCAAAGTCTTCTTGAACATTTCAACAAGCCCCCTGGTCTGGGCATAGTATGGTGAGAAGAACATGTAGATAACCCCACACTCATCCCACATGGGCTTCATGTATGCTGACATGCAGTTGGTCCCTCTATCAGACACTATTGGAAACCCTACTTGTATAAATATTCCTATCAGGGCCCTGGCCACCACGGGTGCAGTCACTGTTCTCAGGGATATAGCCTCAGGGTACTGGGTGACATTGTCCACCAACACTAGGATAAACCTATTCCCTAGAGCTGTCTTTGGGTCCAAAGAGCCAACAATGTCCAATCCCACCCTCTCAAAGTGTGCTCCTACTATAGGAAAGTTCTAGAGGGGGAGTCTTGCACTTCCCTCCTGAACAGAAGTCCAGCACAGAACATCAGAACCAACAAGCCATGATTCACAACATGGAGCCATACAGAGCAGCTGGGCAAGGATAAAAACCGGGAAGACTCACCTCAACCCTTCTCCCAGCTTCTTGATAGGACTGGAAGCGCAGCCTTAACAACAGCTAGGATAGTGCATGGGATTTTGTCCCTGCTGCTGTATGTGGCTCTGTATATCAAAAGGGTGTGTAGTTCCTAACTGGATGTGTGGGGAAAGGGAGGTCTTTCTTTGTGATGCCCTCACACACCCTGGAGGATGTCATGCTTCATCATTGGGCCATGCTCCTCGTCGGGCCGGCGCTGCAATGCCCGACGGGCTCCCGTAAACAGGGCTCTTTGTCGGAGATCTTTTGAAGAAGCCATTGGGTGCATGCGGGTGTGAGGGCTGGGTAGTGCACGGGTAAGTGAAGTAAAATAGGTCAGGAGCAGTCCTACTCTGGTCTGGTTTTTAATGTTTAGGTAGCTCGAGCCTAATTAAAAAGGTGTGGGTGCCCTAAGCGGATGTGATGTTCCTAAAGGGCTGCCAAAGTGTAGTAGGTCAACATGTTTCGTGCCCTATTTGCCCCCAACGGGTCAAGTGGCACTTCATCAGGACCGGAAAAAACTAAAATGTGAATGGTGCACTACCGTCTGGGTCTATAATTTTTGACTAGTTGCCAGACACGGTAGGGGGTACCCTAGTAGGCTAGTACTGGGGTATTGTAGACCTGGTGAGAAAGGGGAGAAAAAGGAGGAGAAAAAGGGGACAACCAAGTAGACATTTAAAAACAAGAGCGTGTGTCATCGTGCTCAATCGACAGTATTAAAAACAGCTTGATTTAAACTGTAATGAGACATGCACATGAAGATCAATGTGCTCCAGTGTATGAGGAGCTAAAGGGGATTAATTAGAGTGCTCTTTAAATATCAAATGCGGTGGTGAGGAGGACATTTGAGTTATGCATCAAACTTAGTGCCAGTGCCGGTTCGAGCATGGTTGTGGCAAAAAGCAATTAATAATTGACCCCGTAATGGTAACTAGCGTGACCTGATGTTGTGAGCAGGAGCGGTCACGCAAATATCTCTGTGGTAATGCAGGGGGACCGTGCACGCAGAGGGAGACGTGCCTGTGCTGGTACAGATTGTAAGGTATACCTCTGCAACAAATTAACGATAGTGGCGTGACTATAGATGGGTGTTGAAAACATACATAACAGCTGAAGGACATACATACTTAGTCCGGACGGTTGCTAGATTTCGAAATACCGGTGTGCGGAAGTCGCGCTCAAATTGATGTGCGCCGCTTACAAAGGTGCCTGTAGTGGCGTGACTATGCTAGGTGTCACTATGAGCTATTGCTGACAATTGATTCATGCACAGGTTGTCACTATGTCAAATAGCTAACAAGCACGTACTGTGTGGTAGTTGGTAGTGGAATTCAGAAGTCGTTTTTATATACAGTGCCTGAAGTGGAAAAAGCATTGATAAAACACTCACCCCTAGTACTGAAGCCTAAGGCTGACGGGGGAGGCAGAGCACGTCGTTGCTCTAAGGCTGTGGAAAGAGTAGGCATTGATCATGAACGGGCGAGAGGTTTTTGCTTACCGGAATTCCCAGATGTCGATAGGATACTCACTTCGGGTGGCAGACGACTAGCGTTCATCCTACCCATAGCTCCGGGCCCTGTGCCGGTTGCTTCCGGGTTCTGGCTTTTTATTAGAACGTCTGAGGCGTGCATAGGCTGGCGAGTTAACCGGAGCGGCCATCTTGGGTATGAATTGTCACGTTCGCTTTATTCAACCAGACATGGCGAACACTATGTGGGCAAGCTACGGATAGTGTAAAAACGCATTATTTGGCGCTAGGGGTGTTTTGAACAGATGAATGTTTAAAACCAATTAATGATTTATTAAATGCTGAAGTTAACACTTGTGTATGGACCAAACAAGGCGAACACTATGTGGGCAAATTTTGGCGCATGAGGTGTTTTGAACACGTGAGTGTTTAAAACAATTCACAATTCATCAATTGCTGAAGTTAACATTTGTGTATGGATTAGTTGTGAAAGCCACAAGTTCCTGTTATTTGTCTATGTTGTGCTTGACCTGCTGTCTAAGTCAGGGGACTTAAGTGGTGGAACAAAAGGTGACCCCCGACGAATTTCTGTTATAGAGGTAAGGCAGGATGTAACAAGGGGCAAATTAGCGTGACAAGTCCTCTGGGGTCCATGGCTAGGCGCGCAACATGGCGCTCGCCTGTGTGATAATGTATCGGTGGCACTAGTTACTATCTCAAGTGATGCTTTCCTATACAGCTCAGGGTTATGTGTCTTGGTAAAAAGGTATTGTCTATGAGCAGAGATATAGTGCCCAGGATACTGTGAAGTTAGGATGGTTGGTGTAATCATCCCTAATGGTTCAGTTCTGCCCACGGGATATCGTCATTGAGCCCCCTGATGTGCGCTCCCAGTTTGAATACCCAACATTGTTCCTTCCTAAACAAAGCTTCTTTTGTGATGTTGGGGAAAGCTTCAAGGATGGTCCAGTGTAGATCATTTGGGGTATGATTTTGTTCGACATAGTGTGCACACATCTTAGTATTGGTCTTTCTGCACCTGATGTTGCTTCTATGTTCTGTGATTCTTGTTTTCACCGGACGTGTAGTCATCCCTATATACTGAAGGTGACAGGGGCAAGTGATTAGATAGACACAGTTGCGTGTGTTACAGTTGGTATGGTCGTTTTGATTCCATGTCCAGTTATTGGTTAGTGGAATGGTCTTGGTTGCTCGGGTTAGGGGACAGACTATACATTGTCCACAGGGGTCGTGGCCCGTAACTGGTGGTAGATTCCATAGTGTGTTAGGGGCTGATGGTGTATTCCTTTTTGGTCTGGTGGTGATGAGTAGGTCTTTGATGTTTGAGGTACGTTTAAAAGCGAACCTCGGCTTGCTCAGCGATAGTTCTCCTATCTGGAGTATATTCCAATGTTTGTTGATGACCCTTTTTAACATGTTTGATTAAGATGTGTAAGTTGTAACACATGTGATGAGGTCAGACTTAGGTTTGGCGTATGTTTCCAGTAGGGCCAACCTGTGTGTGTTACGGGCTCTTTTCTGGGCACTTTTTATTGTGCTAGGTGGGGATTGTCTCTCAGCTAGGTGTGTACTCCATTCTGACGTTTGTCTTTTGTAATCCTCCACATTACTGCATTATGTGGCTCCTCATTGGCCTCGGTAATGCACAGTCGTGCGCCGTGACAGCAATATTTTAGCAGATTTACTGAGCCCCCTAAGTCATGCGAAGTATATCTGCCAAATAAATTAAGTTGGGCCTGTGTGAGGGGATAATAGTTGAATTTTGCTCCTCAGACATGCACAATCCAGTCATCCACCTACAAAATGCTGTGTTTTAAACAACAGTCTGTAGCTGAATTGTGCCTCAGCTCCCCTTCTCCTGTCATCAGGAACCTGGATTGGCAGAGAGGGCTGATCTGCACACAGGCAGTATTCATGCAAACACAAAAGTCATGTTTTGAGGAACACTAAATTGGGAACTAAGAAGAGGTAAGGACAAGAGAAAGACAGACGATGCACAACTTGTCTTTTACAGGCCTTGTGCACTGGGTTATGCAGGTATCTATGAGTCTGTCAGTTAGAGAATTCTCTATTTAGAAATACATTAATATAAATAGCCAGATAAATAAAGGTATATGTATAATTTGAGAATGATTAGACCCTTCCTTCATAATCAGTAGCGGCTTAACTAATGCTCCAATGGCCACAGCAGTTAATGACCCTAAGATGTATCAGGAAGACCACCCTGAGCTCAGGAGCACCCGGACACCAGAGAAGAAAATACAAGGAGCTATCTGCATCTGCCAAACCAGGACTCTCCCAGTAAGGCAGTGGTCTTCAAACATTTCTATGCCATGCCCCCATGAACAAAATGTTTGAGGATCAGGCCCCCCTTCAAACATTCGAAAGGGCAGATTGCGACACGGGTAAGAAGGCTACTTAAATGGTCGCCACATTGGGAAAACACCCAAGCAAAAGCCCCATCCAGGTCCTCTTTCCAGAGCCCCATCCTGACCTTCCCTGCAAAGCATAATCCTGACCTGTACTTACAATGTCCTGTCCTGAAAGCCTTGTAGATTTGCGCCCAGACTCATTCTCCAGAGTGCTCAACCAGACATCCTCTAAAAAAAGCCCTCAATGGACACCTCTGCAAATCCCTACCTCAACTTTCTTTGAAAAGCACCACAGATCCCACCTACAATATCAGAACCCATGCCTCATTTTTACAAAGCATACTTCAGACATCCTTTACAAAGCCCCATCCAGATCCCACTCTAAAATCCATAATTTAGGAACCTCTTTATACTCCTTTCAGAACCCCTTTTCAAAGCACCACCAACCCTGCTAAAAATCCAATCTAAAACTTCTCTTCAAATGCCCATCCAAAACACTTCTGCAAACTACCATTGTGGTGTCTTGTTTCAAACCACAACCGGCACCCATCTTCAGACTCTCATCGAGACTCCTATGCAAAGCCACTGCAGAAAGCTATATATCGTCACAACTCTACAAATTTCTCACTGTCAGAGCTACTGGAATCATGAAATTCTGTGGCTGCTGCGTTTTCCACGTAATTATAGATTTGCCCCATTTGCCACATAATCCATTATCTACTTCATAATCTACAGATTTTAACAAAAAGTTTGTTTCTAACTCAAATGGATCAAAAGTTATTAAAAATGCAGCAACACATGTTACTCAGTGGAAGACTCTTTTCAATGGCTGACTGGCCACCTTTCAGTTGTTTATTGCTGTATTTGGGTATTAAACTAGTACTAGTGAGGTGAAATGTTTGCCCAGCCAATATTTACGTGTAAATATGGCAAAATAATCATATAATACTATCACAAACTGTGCAACATTACGCTGCATAATTTGCCTTTGATTGCCACATAACATTCTAAATAAATACTCTTCCATATTCTTTCTGGAAAGCCCCATCTTGACAAAGCTCCTAGCCCAATGCATGATAGCTTCACCTCACCGAAAGGGCCAATAGTACAGAATTATTGCCTAATTATAGCAATGATCCTTAGGTGGGTTTACCCAGAGCTACGTGGGCCAACGAGTAGTCGGGAGCAGTAGGGAGGTAGACGCTTCCAAATGGTTAAATAGAGCAATAGAAATCTGTGAACTTGCAAAAATTAAGACAACACAGTGTAGCTATTTTTCCAAGTTTGATATTAGAGCTTGACAAGCACTAGAGCAGCTTTACTAAGGAAAATACATAGACTTCTAAAAGAAATACCAATGTTTGATTTTCTTCAACAGTGTTGTTACGTGGCTGTGTTAGGCCCAGGAAGAAACACTGACATTTTACATTCACACTTTTCTTAAGTTGCCTTCGTTTCTCACATTTGCTTGCGTGACAGTGTAGGATTAGTTTCTCTGAAACCACATTGCTTATAATTCCACTTCGTAAGTACACTATCATAACACCTTGAACATTTAGTATAAGTCCTAAACGTACATTGTGCAAATGTTGTTGTGTGTTATTCGTCCGTGCTAATTATTTTTATCTGCTTCTGTTTATTAATCATTGCAGCGCATTAATTTTATACAAGAATCACAATGGCTCAATAAATATTGAAATGCCCCTTTGTGTATTGCTTGTGTATCTCACTGAGTATGCATGAGTGACTGGGGTCAAAAGGTTCTAGATCTGTTACCACTATTCTTTGGAGAGTCAGGGTTTTCATCTTCTGAGGTTGCCCAATCCATTTGTTACCTTTCTAGGTTTAGGGGTCCTTACGGTGGCACTGTGAGGACTACAGGCCAACATATCCTGAGGAGGTGCATAGAATCAGCCTGGCCCAACCCAATGTTTATGTTGTCCAACAAACAAACAGTTTTTACCGAGTAAGTGGAAACTGTACGACATGGCGCTGCCAACATTGGTAGATTGGGTTCTTATTAAATGGATCACCGGAGTAGTTCTCCTTTATATACCCTAAGACCCCTGCTCACCACCTAACCGGAGACTTCTGTGTTGGTAGGGACTATCCTCCTCAGCTGAGTAGGTAACCCCTTTGTATTGGCTGTAGGTTGTTCAAGCTTGAACATTTCAAAGGATTATCCCATTATGTTACCCTCTCTGAATTCCATTCATTACAATGTCAGAAACAGCCGAACTTAACATAGCTGAGAACTGCATACATGTGGTTACTCAGAAACTATGACAACAAAACACAGAAATTGGTTTGATGGCGCCCTACCACGCACAAGAGAAAACTTTAGACTAGGTTCACTTAGTACTGAGTGAGCAACATGGCCAGTTTTAGCTGGATACACACCACATCCTGATGTCGATAATTTGACAACAGTACAAGTGCGTCGGTTAACTAAAAATTTAGTAACAATTTATAGGTGTTTGACACAGTTCGTTATACAAACATTGATGATAAATCCCTTGATGACAGATCAAGCTGCACAACCACAATTGGCTACACCAGACATCAGCCCACAAACACTAAATGCAGTCATGGGTAAGGTTCCCATCAGATGGGAGGAGATTCTGTTCTGGATTGCACAAAAGACAAGTCATCTTATAGAGGTGTTTCCTCATACGGGATCGCAGGAAAAACACAGGATTTTAACAATATGCTTGCCAATGGGGATGGCTCCACTTGTGGAAGATTGTACCACTTGGGGTACAGTTTTTGCCGCACTATATACCAGAAGTCATGGCACCCCTTCATTAGCTCTTTTGCCACAAGTGCTTAAAGAGATCCAGAATGAGTACGGGGTAGCACCTGCCCTGTATTTGGGGATGAAACTGATGGCCAATTTTGCTGCAGAATCCATTATGCTAAGTAACCTAAAAGGGGAAGCAGCAGCATTGGCTATACGCAAGCATCTAAGGGATTTTGCTCAGAGACAACAGGAGCGCAAATTACCTAAAATTATCGAGACGACCTATGCAACATTAGGTAGAGATAATATGGGAGCCAAATTTGGTAGATGACAAAGAGTCATTCTGAAAAGGATAACTCAAAGCAACCACCTGAGTCTTCTACAAAGAAGAAGCGGGATAATAAGAAAAATGAAGACAAAGTTCTATCACGGGGTGGGTCTCCTCAACAGGAAGCCAGCGAGAAGCGCTATAACCTGCGTAACGGTAATAACATTAGACCACCTGACAGGTATCAGGATACTGAAACACGTTGGTCTTGTTCCTTTCAGGAGTCATCATAAAACATTCGGAGAGAGGTGGACGGTCAGAGCACAGATTAGAGGAGTATGTGAAACCGATGAAGGACTCGCAACATCTGACTAAATAATTAAACAGGAAGAAAAACCTAAAAAATCTAAGCCTCAATTTAAAAAGAAGAAGGTAGCTGGACTTAAGGTCAAGCATGCCACAGATATTGAGGACACTGCTTCTGAACATGGAGTAGGCTCTGACTATGCTGGACAGAGTGGCAGAGTGGTCACAATAGTTCACCGGACCCTTATGGATTGTCTGGCGGCTGTAGCGTTGTGTGACTATATCCAGGTGGAACATCCGATACGTGGGTAAGTGTTCCGCATCGCCAATGCAGATGCAACTCCAGATGGAGGGGGACCTACAAAGACCCATTAAGGTTCTCTCTGGGAGATCCTGTCATTCAGCTATGACATTCTCTTGGCTGAAAAAGATTGGCAACCAGAGTTCGTCATGGACCACCCAAACGGATAAACTGTAATTTATCCTGCCTTTCCAGACCTCATTCCAGAACATGTAAAACATTCATATACCAAGGAGTGGGCGTTAGTGCAAGCTCCTGCGTTATACCGCAACCATGTGGGGTGGGGTGGGGTGACAGTTCCCACTATCATGAAATACCACTGAGGGCGACCCGACAACCTCAAAGACAATACCCAATTAAAAATGAGGCTGAAAAAACAAGTTAGGGAAAGTCTCCAACAACTTGAATACCAGGGTGTAATATATTTTGCACCTCTTCAATGAATAATCCTACATTTCCCGCGATGAAACCAGACCATTCATTTTGTCTAGTATTAGACTACAGACATTTAAACACAGCTACTTGCACATTTGCAGTACAAAACGCGCACAGCATGGCACTAATGAACAACATAGTGAGGAAAAAATGCAAAACCACACTAGATATCTTGAATGGATTTTTCTCGCCATAATATAGCACCTGGAAGCAGGTATTTGACCGCATTTAGCACAATGGGCTCTCAGAGGCAATTCTCTTGATTTTCTCAGGGGTATAAAAATAGCCCCGGGGTTGTTTTCAGCTCGAGTAACAGAACTTTTACAACAGTTTGATGACCAGGCATTGTCCTATGTCGATGACATATATTTGTTGGATGATGACCTTTCAATACACTTGACAAGAGCAGGTCAGATAGTTCTGGGATCTGCTCACATGGACTACGAATTTAATTTAAAAAAATCAAAAATTACCTATCTCAATGTCCTGTTTCTAGGATATGAGCTGTCAAGTGAAGGCAAAAGCCTTGCAACTCTTTTCTTAGAGAAGCGTGAGCTTTTACAACCTCAACTACGTTGAAGGGAATTGCAATCTATATATGAGGATTCCTACATTTTGGCCGAATTTATATTCCAGATTACGCAGAACGAGTTAAATCATTCTACGACCTGATTTGTCCAGACTTTTCGAGCACACACTGGACCACTGAACATACACAAATATTACGTTCAGTACAAGCTGACATGCTAACATCAAAACACTTACACACACATGTTTGAACACAAAAACCTGGTAATCCGTATAATTGCGGGGACATCAAGTTATATCTACATTACATTCAATGAAAGTGACACTGTAGCGATTGCATATGAATTGCATTTATACACCAATGCCAAAATGCATTTTGCACAGACAAAAAAAATACTAACTGAGGTACAGACTGCTGTGGTGAGCGAGAGAGCTCTGGCTCAGGGAAAATGATCATTGTCGTGACCCCGGTGAAGAATTTAGGGCCGCCAAAAGAACAAGCATTCCAAAACGCAAAAGCATTACATCCACGTTGGATACAATGGGCTAACTCACTCACCACAACAGATGTTGACTATAGTTTTGACCCTAGACTACAAACACAAGGTTTTCTGCAATATGAACATGAATAATACCTCTAGCTCAGTACTGTTACACCATATATACGAATGGATATGCCCAGCCTGCCATAGGGACAAAGTACCAATATTCAGCAGGCCGTAAAGGGGTGCATGCATTATGGATAATTTAGACGGCAGCTTAGGTTTAATTCTAGCAGCACACGAGGGTCTAGCATCTGCACATGCAGGGGTGGCTACTACAATTTCCTTAAATGTGACATCTGCCAGCAGATAAAATGTTCCACAGTGGCAAGACCGCCACAAACACCTCTACTCATTTGAAACAAGCCACTCACTTGAGTTTATCTGGACCATTGAGGCCCTTTGTCATCAGATGGTGCTTACAAGAATATCTTGGTTGCAGTGGATTCCTGCTCGCACTTCCTATGGTCGGCTGATGCCCAAACTGTTATAGAAGATATGCGAGTCTTTATCGGGACATATGCAGTTTGCACACTCCATTCTGATCAAGGTCCAGGGTTCGCCTCCAGGGCTTACAAGGACACTATGGGAAGTTTGGGTGTGACCCTGTGGTATTTTTCCCCTTACCATCCAGAGGGAAATTCGGACATGGAGAATAAAAAATGGGACTTAAAGCAGTCTTTAACAGCTAGAGTACTAGGCTCAGGTCGCAATTGGGACCATCATCATTATGGGGTCCAGAGCGCATTGAACAATCTGCCTAGAAAATCCCTGGATGATCGGACTCCCTATGAGATCTTGTTTGGGTTTAAAATGTGGGTCTCTGACCTTGACAGTCCCAGCACAGTGGCGGTTGAAACACCATTTGACCTAAACAAACGTCTGGCTGTTTTACAGGAACTGAACAGCTTCTGGGCCGAACAAAGCAATGTCCAAGTAAAACGCACCGCCACTGGTGAAGTGAAGGAAGTGTCAGCAGCTCCTGGTTGTATCCCAAAGATTGGTGATCTGGTCAGGGAGAAAATGGTGGACAAGAAAGAATTTGAGCCATCCTACAGAGCACTGTACCTGTCCTGGCCGTTGAAGGTCCCAGAACTGTACTTCTTCCGCCTTTTGCCAGCTGCAGAAACAAGAGATTTGCCTACAGTGATCTGATCTAACCACACTATGTGGCCGATACTCAACAGTAAGCCAAGATGGGCTCCTGGGTAGTTACCTGCCCCCTCTCACTACCATACAAGAAGTTCAAATGGAAGCTTTAATAACAGAACGATCCTCCTCTCCCCAGCGGGGGATAGCAGTAACCAACCATGAAGTTTCACTTCTACCTGCTACATCAACAACTACAACTACGTTTACAATCGACTTGTACTGAAACACAGATTTCAATTCAGATTCCTGACATGAATGGTGTTTACGTCAACGTACCACAGATCAAGTCATCTCCCAGTACTATCAAAAATGCAGAGCTGCCAAAAATAGTTCGGACTGTATCTGGCTACTTCGTCAACTTTGATGACTTCTCTTCAGATTCATCTGATCCACCTGCACCTCCTCCTTTACCTTTTTGGTTGAGACTGCGTGTTTTCTATCTTTGGCTGAAAAAGACAAACTTTGTTCCTCCAAGGCTACATCTTTGGATTAAAACTGCGTTACTTTTTCTGGTCCTTTGGATTGGTTTTGTGACAGTTTTTTTTCTGCTCTTGAATGGACACTATCTCCCAGAACGCTCTGCTGTACAACTTGGCTCTGACACCACTTACTTCATCGCACAAAATGGGCAGAGACCTTTCCCTGATGAACGTTTCAGCTGATCCAGTTCCTAATGGGATTGTTTGGGATAGGGTATCGTATGATTTGTATGGTCCTACTGAACCTTTACAAAATCCATATTTGTTGAAATTATCATTGAATGACATTATCACCCCTAGTACTGTCTCTGATGATTGGTATATTGATACAGTGCATAAAAATGCTAGAAGACCTTTCGTCTAATGAACTGTACGAAGGCACATCTAACTGATAAAAATGTTTTGTTTCCAACATTATGGTCATCATTTTTTGCATAAAGTAAATACTCCACGTGCAGTCTTTAATTACACACAATGGGAACATTGCCCTACACCACCACGGGGTAGTCCAAGAACATTTGCGCAGAAGGTTTCTTATTTTTCTGGTTATGATACATTGGATCCAGTGTCTTATTATTATAAGCTTGCACCATCACCTGCAAAGAAAAATATGCTAACAAACACTGAGCTCATTTATTCTGCTTCTTTTCTTTCCAGCTGTCCATACAAGGGTTTTACTTTTGTAGGGACACTATTGATAAATACATTTGGGGGAGAAAAGATTGGCCGGTTCAGGGGAATGAGGCTTTGTTTTAGAGCATGCCTTATACCACAACAGATGGTTTTCCTGAACAGAACTGTGCAACAAACATCGTGTCTTGGTTTAGCTAAGACCAAGGATTTGAACACACCACACGTTTCCACATTTGCATGTTTTGAAAACTGACAGCAGTTTGCAGAATACACGGAGGAAACAAGATACACCATGCTACGTAATGGCATGTACAATTCATCAGACACCAATTAGAGGGGATGGTTAGTGTGGCTGTTAGATGCTAATGGATGTCAGGCACAATTCCTGGGTAAAACTAAGAGTTTCAAGATCAGCAGGCCCTACCTGCGTTTCGTGCGGACAGAACGCTCATGGGTGGTAACAATTTAAAGAGTTGGGAAGTTTTGCCTGATTGACTAAAAACATCAACACTGTCCTAGGTGAAAAAACTCTTGTCCCTTCTTTCTGATTACCTGGAACTACGGGACTTCTTGTTAGGTCCTTTAAACCCACATTAAAAATGCTTCTTGTATCCAAAGTACAAAAAAGTGTGGAATGTTGCTCAGCAGGGAGCTGCTGAAAGGCTGCACAATATTGACAAATTTTAGAAAAGGCTCTAGCAGTGGTTGACAATGGTATGACAACCTTGTTCTCTAGGATGTACTCCCTGGGTAACATAGTGTTGCCAGCAATAGACATTATAGAACATGATATGTCTGCACTACAACATGGGCAGTCACAACTTAGATCGATCATGCTGTTGAGTGGGACACTTCAGACACTTAGCTCTGGTCGCGTACCATGGTGACCTATTACTGCCACAAGCCTGTTTTCACCATACCACCTTACGAAACAGAAAATACTCATGGCATGCAAAGATGCAACATACACTATGTTACACATAGAGAAATTAGAGAAGTTACCTTTCACTGTTGAAATGCCTTCCGTGGATTGGATAATCCATGGGTTCATTACTCTGGCGATTTCGACATTCCACTTCCAATACTGTCTACAACACCATCAAGTGGGCAAATATGAAGCATTGGGGTAAGGGTATGTGCATGAGTATTGGGAATTTTCTTTTAAATTCTGGTGACGGAATAAGGAAACTGACGGTTTTTTTTAGCAGTTCAGGCTGCAAGAATGCTTTAAGTGGTTCCTTAGTGTGCAAGGAAGCTTTGCTTCACAAGGCGTGTAACGCGTTCATGGCAAACTTATCTTGCTACTTGAAAGGTTCCTCAGTGGCCATTATTCGTCCAGCTTTCAGATACTCTCTAATGGGGGATAGATGATGTTGAACGATCGAGGCTGCTACAGCATGAGACCGGGGATAGCCTATTTTGTCACGGTTTCCACCATTTTAACCTTTTGTACTCCAGTACTGTTTACACCTTCCCGTACAGTTAGGGAGGCATCACTTTGGCCTTCCATAAAGCTTTCAAACGTGCACTTTGATGCCTTGAGCAGACTGAAAGCCTTACTGTTTCAGAAAAACGTGGCCTCAACATCTGCAAAGGAGACGTTTGATCTTCAAGTTGCAAGGTCTTCTTCAGAGATACAGTCGCTGCTCGCCACAAATTACCCACAACATTTTGGACAATTGGTGCACCACATTTTTAACATCTCATACTGCGGGGGTAGTGCACTTTTTCAAAAGCTTAGGCTCTGGTTTGGTTAGCATATTTCATACAATCTTCAGAGTAATCCCATCATTCATACACTCCGTGCTCAGAAGCGTCTTTGGAGGTCTTCCGCTGGCCCTGCTCCTGATTGTCGGGACTGTGTTTTTACTTTTCTGCTCTGCAATGGATGTCCCATTTCAAGATCGAATTGAACTGGCACTACCACATGTACTCCTGTGCCTTGAATGCATGGTACAATGTTTCGGTGGACCCTTGCTTCAGGAACTAAATGAGCACTGGTTCTTGTCCTTTCAGCCTGTGTGGCTTCACTGCGTGCAGCCTGTATTCTGCTGTCTGCTATGCACTTTGGAGTGTGCCTTGGACTTGTGCCTAGGAACGCAATTGGTTCAGCCTCTGGACATGGAAGTACTGGTGGGCCCCTAAAAGGCCTATTTGTATCGGTGTCCCTTACGTTGGCAGCTGCTTCTGAATGCATTCTACCAGCCTTCCTGGGATGCTTCTCCTCCTGGTGAATTGGATCCTGGCTCTGGTTCTATGGATTTCTCACTGGCTGCTGTGGGGGTAGAATAGGAATACTTTGCTCTATAAACCTGCTCTGAGGTGGGCCTCTGAGATCATCGTCTGCAGTGGCTGGGAACAGAAATGTTTCATCTACCTTTCGGAACACAAACAATTGGCAGTTTCGATTGGTGGGAACTTTGAATTCTGCCTGTTTTTACATTCCAAATTCCTTTTAAATTGCATTCCTTTTAAGTTTGATGTTCGCTTTTATATTTTTTAATCATGGCTATTTGAATGCTTTGGCGTCAAACAGTACGATTGCCATTTAACATTTTTTAGCATCTTTTATATGGATATATGTATATCACGTAGCATTGCTCTGGATTGCTTTTTATTAGTATTGAATAGCTTTAGCCGACTCACGTCCGAGAGGTGGGTGTCACGTGACTGGGTAAGGCCCAGGAAGAAACACTGTCATTTTACATGCACACGTTTCTTAAGTTGCCTTCTTTTCTACACAATGACTTTTGACACGCGTTTGCTTGCATGACAGTGCATGATTAGTTCCTCTTAAACCACATTGCTTACAATTCCACTTCGTAAGTACACTATCACGACACCTTGAAGATTTAGAACAAAGCCTAAAGGTACATTGTGCAAATGTTGTTTGTTATTCGTCCATGAGGCGACATAGCTATCACTAGAGGATAAACAATGTCAGCCCAGATGAAGCCTCGACATGGAAGCATGGATACTGTTATTTCAAATACACACGCATTTCCGCGTTCAGACGAGAGAAGCACTCTGCTGTCCTTGCGAGGTCGCTGTTGTTGAAGTCTAAGCCCAGCTAAATCCTGTTTTCCCTCTGCGAGGAGGGATGACCAACTTGTGACCAGGACGGGTACCTGAAAACATTCACTCACAGGTAATGAGGAGTTAGATCATCCAGGAGGGGATTCTTGGCAGATCACCCACCCTAGGCAACTAGGTTAGGGAGCGCATAGTAGGAGTACACTGTACACAGTGCTTATATGCCAGCATATACACACTGTTCTAGCACAATGGTGGAATTGTTTGTCCTTTTCACTGTACTTATCCTACTAATTACTTTTATCTGCTTCTGTCTATTAATCATTGTAGGCCATATATTTTATACAAAAATCACAATGGTTCAATAAATATTTAAACACCCCTTTGTGTATTCCTTGTGTATCTCTCGGAGTATGCACGAGGGACTGAGCAAAAAGGTTCTAGATCTATTACCACGATTCGTTGGGGGGAGTCAGGGTTGTCATGTTCTGAGGTTGCCCAATCCATCTGTTACCTTCTTAGGTTTAGGGGTACTTATGCTGGCACTGTGAGCTAGCAGGACTATAGGCCAACATATCCTGAGGGTGTGCATAGGATCAGTCTGGCACCATCCCAACATTTATGTTGTCCAAGAAACAAACAGTTCCTACTGAGAAAGTGGAAACCGAACGGCGGTGTGCGAATATCGAGCCCATGTCAGACCTGCCAACGTTAGGGGAAAAAAATCATTGTGAGGAGGCGCGTAGCCTTGGAGGGACAGGGACTTGTACCCAGAACTACCTAGGAGGCACTTCGGCACCTTCCCCCACCAAACCCCCTCCTCCTAAAAACAAGCCTGGTGAGGCTGGTGCTGAAGTCCTAGGGTGTGAACAACAGCTTTTATAAGTTCTCAAAAACAAAATACGAGCTGGAAATCCACTGTATGCAGTGATTTCCAGCTAGTTTTTCCTGCCACTGTGTGATATTGGCTCCTCACTGTGTGACCGTGTGAAGGGAGCTGATATCGTGTGACACAAGGTTGCAGCGTGTGAGTTGGCAGGTCTGCCATATGCTCACAACCAATGTGAGGGGACATATGCAGTATTAGCAGGATTCCAAAACCAATTCATGCCAGAACATGGAAAATATTAGGAAATTTAGAAAACTGGTATAAAATGCCAAAGTGCAATGCGATTTTACTGTCAAGCAGACTGGAATGTAAACAGGCAGATGAAAAAAAGAATTGTAAAGTGCACAATGCTCCAGTGACGGCTACCATGTACGGAGGGTGGGGGAAGGTTGGGGGTTGACACATTTTTTTTTTTTTTTTAGATAAAACAGACTTACCTTCCTTTGTGACGTCCTCCTTCGGTCTTCTGGCAGGCTCCAACGCGAGACCCAGCAGCAAACTCCCCTAACCAATCCAAGTGCTGCTCTCACCACCATTAGAGCATCGCCAGGACTGGAGGGAGCAGCCTCACTCAGCGCTCCTAAGAGCATTGGAGGCCTGCGCTTTATCTAACCCAGCTGTCTAAGACAGCTGGGTTAGAGAAGTTTAATATGTGCATGTCTGACTGGCCGTCGCAAGACAGCCGGCCAAACAGACATGCGCATTTTAAAGCGCCCAGCTCCCTCATGCTGCCACTTGGCACAGCAGCACTGGCCCTGCCCAGTCCTGTGACTCAGTTCAGGACGGGTCGGTTGCTGAAAAATAAAACTGAAATAAATAAACTTTATTACCGTTTTATTTTTCAGCTCTGGCCTGGGGCTTTCTTAGTAAGGCGACCTCCTCTGCTCAAACGGAGGAGCCGCTCCTGCAATGCTCAGTCTCCCTGTCCACCCTTCACTATCTAAGTGAGTTTCAAAGGCTGTTCCTGCTCCTTCTTACTCAAGAACAAGCTATTTTCAATACAAACCCGGCTGCCTTTAAAAAATAAGGCCTAGCACTCACAATGGTGGGAACGGGGTACAAAACGCACTAATGAAAGCCACCAGTGAGTGCGTTCTGGGGTTGTGCATGCCATTCAGATGACTCCACATCGCCCCAGGAGGCACAACCCACAGTTTGAAGACCACTGCAGTAAGGTAAGACCTCACAGAAGAGTGGCTGGACTAACTCAAGTAGAGTAATCCGATGGAAAGCAAATACAGAGTGAAAAACAGCAAAAGTGCCGGAGGTGATACAGTGAATGAACAAATGCCAGCAGGACCCATATAAACAAGCAGTTTACAATACTGGTGCTTCTTATGCACGTGGTGTGTTCTGTAATGCTGAAGCTTTGGTTGGCCCAGTTGTATCCTTTCCAGGTAAAGCCATCCTCCTACTCAGCCGCAGCCTCCAAAGACCAGTATTCAAATTATTCAGCCCTTCTGAATGTACCGTTGTTTCTGAGCTGCTTAACGTTCGCTGTGACGTGCTCTCTGACCCATGAACTATTTCTGCTGGCTTCAGACAACTTGCACTGGCTGGTATGATTGATATGAACCAACCTGATCAGTTCCTTGAGGCCAGACATTCCTCTATCCACAGAGCAATTGTAGATGGATACTGTACGATAAGAAATTCCAATAACATGAATGCATATGTTTTAGCATGGTAACAGCATAGAAAGGTTAAGGTTTGGGCACAATCCCATGCTTCAACAAATCATCACATTCGATACATTTCACAGATACTGCGAGTTCCCATTCAACATTTTAACAAAAGCTGGTATACTTGACATACACAGGAATCACTGCACCCTCTTCTTCAAAAAGAAGGCACTGCTGGTCTTGCTACCCTCAACTCCATGTTTCAAAACCTCCTTTACTCAGTGGCGGCTCCTCCGCTAAGGGGGAGGAGTGTTGCCCCACTGAGCAGGTCAAAGAGGAAAAAATTAAGTGATAATAAGTCATTGTTATAATCATTTTATTTTTCCCCTTGCTCAGCTGGGTAGGGGTGGTTATGCTCTGCTCACAGAGCAGGGCAGGGGAGGAGTGGTTTGCCCACTGCATGTGCGCAGGACGCTTTAGCCGTCCATCTTGGGCCGGTCAAACCGTCATGACACTTTGTATGTTCTCAATGTAGGCTGCATTACAGCCTACATGGAGAACCTGCCCAGCTTCCCAATCTCTGGCTGAGCGCCGATCCACTGTGCTCAGACCAATCACAATGCTGCATTGCAGCGTTGTGATTGGCTATCGGGAGGCTGGGAGCCGGGTGCTTCCTGCCCAGGAAGCGGGCGAAGAGGAAAAGGAAGAGTAGGCGGCGGCTGCAGACAGGTAAGTGTTAATTTATTTATTTTCTTCATTCCACCCATCCCCCCCCTGGCCCCGCGACCTGCACCCCTACCGCCTTTAAATACCAGCTGCTACTGCATCAGGGTATTGGCAGATTTCCCTAATGGAGGGTGCAAAGGAGAGGTCAGCATTCTTCATGCCAGAGGGACATTTCCAGTTCTGGGTAAAGCCTTTTGGTTTAAACAATGCCCCTGCAACCTTCCAAAGGTTGGTCAACCGGGTCCTGGCTGGGTTGGAGTAATTCAGTGCTTCCTACTTGGATGATATTGCAATCTTCAACTCCTGTTGGGAAGACCGCCTAACCCACCTGAGTGAAGTGCTTCAGGCCCTGCAACAGGCAGGCCTGACTATAAAGGCCAGTAATTACCAGAGAGGACAGAGTTCTGTGGTGTACCTAAGCCACCAAGTTGGCGGAGGTCACGTGCAGCAACTCCAACCCAAAATCCAGATCATAATGGTTTTTTAACCCTCCCCAGACCCAGACCCAGGTTAGAGCTTTCTTGAATCTTACTGGTTACTATATGGGGTTTGTTTAGGGGTACGGAAACATTGTTGCACTCCTTAGAGAGCTTAGATCTACAAAGCAGCCGAGAAAGGTGATTTGCACAGAGGTTTGTCAAAAGATGTTTGACACCCTAAAGGAGGCTAGGTGCTCAGCACCAGTCCTCAAGGCACCTGACTCCAATAAATAATTCTTTGTGTAGGTTGAGGCTTCAGAGCATGGCACTGGGGGAGCTCTCTCACAACTTAATGAGAAGGTCCTAGGCCAATCTGTAGCGTTCATCAGCAGACTGTTACTATCCAGGGAGCAGAAGTGGAGTGCTATTGAAAGAGCATCATTTGCAGTGGTCTGGTCTCTAAGGAAAAGGAGAGCATACCTGTTTGGTGCTCATCTCTGGGTTTAGACACACCACAAGTCTCTCAGTTGGCTCATGCAAATGCGGGGAAAGAATTCAAAACTGTTGAGGTGTCATCTCCCTAAAGGGTATGGACTTCCTGGTGGAATACTGCCCTGGGACTGACCCCGTGAATGCTGATGGTCTTTTCCGGTTTTTCTGCCTTAGTAATGAGAACGCCCATGGGAAAGAGTATTCCCCCCTTCTTCTGGGGAGGAACCTGTGTAGAAATTTAACATATTTTGACATGGTGTACCCTACCCTCAGATTTTCACCCTATGTATTTTGTTAGCTTCGGAACTCTTAGCACTTTATTACTGCCAACCATTAATAAAGTGCCTGTGCTCCCCCTTTAAACATGGTCAGATTGGCATACCCCTAATTGGCATTATCAACTTGCCTAGAAGTCCCTAATATATGGTACAAAGTGAATCCAGGGCCTGAAAGTTAAATGTGGACTGCAGCACCTATTATTCCATCTACTTCAGTGGCAGTGCAAACTTGGCTTCAGGCCTACCATTGTTGCCTGACTGTAGCAGCGTAAAATATGCAATTTGACCTGTCAAACTATTCTGACAGATCAGAACCTTCCTTTTAAATATTTATAGGTCACTCCTATATAGGCCTTGTAGCCTACAAGGCAAGGTGCATGATATTTAAGTAGGACATCTACAAATATAAGGTTAACATGTCCTTACAGTGACTAGCACCCAAAAGGTATGCTTGCTGTAGGAAGGCTGGCTGGCTGTTAGAAATGGGATTTTTGGCAGGCTAGGGCATGTGCCAAAGTCAGGCAGAAACCACCACTCTAGTCAGGATAAGGGAGTTACACTCCTAAAATAACCCCTGCTCAACCCCTTGGTAGCTTGGCACGTGCAGTCAGGCTTATCTTAGAGGCAGTGTGTAAAGCATTTGCACATAACCAACAGTAATACAGCGTAAGCACTACAAAAGGACACCACACCAGTTTAGAAAAATATCCAATATTTTATTATACTTAAGACAAGACCAAAAACGATAAAAATCCACCATACAGTACTTAAAAATCTTCAGTTATCAAAATATGCTTTAAAAACAGTTCCTTGATGTCGATAGCTCCGTCCGGGGCTATCACGGCGTCGTGAGCAAACAAATCCAAACAGTTCTGGCTGACCGCGGCGTCGCGGGCCAGCTACGGTGTCAGGAAGACCCGGAAACAGTACCTTTTAGAAATGCAGGGCGTTGGCGACCTCTCGTTAGGCTTCCAAAAGCACGGCGTCGGTTCCGGAGGTCGGTGCAGGAGTCGTCGGGGCCCTCGAAGTCACACGTGTTGCAGATCGATCTCCTCTCTGTTGAAGTCAGGAGCACTGGCGTCGGCAGGTGCTGGTTGCTGCGGTGCGAAGTGCAGCGTTGCGGCGTGCGGTGCCCTCAGGTCGCGGTGCGAGCAGCTTCGTCGGATGGCGTCGTCGGTGAGACCAGGGTCACGGGGCGAGATGAAGGCGGTGCTCTTCACGGTGCTGGCAGGTCACGGTGCAAGCAGCGGCGTCGTCGTTGCTGAAGCGCTGTCGGCTGACGGACTGGAGTCGATGGCGCCGGCGTCGGTAGGCCAAGGCTGCGGTGCGGGATGAGGGCGGTGCGTCATGTAACTTTACGAGCGGTGCCCTCGAACCACGGTGCAAGCAGCGGCGTAGATTTCGGCGTGGAGCGGCGTCGTCGGGGATACCAAGGCGTCGTCGTGAAGCGAGGCAGAGTGCGGTGCCCACAGGTCGCGGTGCGAGCAGCGGCTCGGTGACGGCGTCTGCAGGCGTCATCGGTGAGACCAGGGTCGCGGTGCGGCGTTGCGGCAGTGCCCTCTGCGGTGCCAAGGCATCGTCGCGAAGCGGTGCAGAGTGCGGTGCCCACAGGTTGCGGTGCGAGCAGCGGCTCGGTGGCGGCATCAGCAGGCGTCGTCGGTGAGACCAGGGTCGCGGTGCGGCGTTGCGGCGGTGCCCTCTGCGGTGCCTTCGGGACACTGAGTCGGCAGCGTCGTCGTCGTCGAGTGGCTTTTCTTCTGTTGCAGCACAAAACACACAGTCCCCAGTGCTGAGGGCAGAAGAGCTTGAAGTCTTTGTTGTGTCTGAGACTTCTTGAACAGGGGGCAATCTCTACCTCAAGCCCTTGGAGAAACTCACAAAAGTAGATTGCAGAAAGTCCAGTCCAGGCCTTTCACTGCCCAAGACAGAAGCAGCCCCTGCAGGCCAACACAGCAAAGCACACAGCAAAGTGGTAGTTCCTCCTCACAGCTTCTCCGGCTCTTCTTCTTGGCAGTCTTCTTGATCCAAAAGAGTTCTAAAGTTCAGGGGTCTGGGCGCCAGTATTTGTATCCAAAAATCCTTTGATCCTCTAGGCAGAGGGTTTCTGTGCCCAGCCAGAACCAGTTCTGCCTTCTCTGGTGTGATTTCCTGGCAGGAGGTGGAGACTGCATTGTCAGAGGCAGACCAGGCCCTTTGAGGTGCAAGGAAATCTCCTCCCCCTTCCCCCCATTGTAGCCCAGGTCTATTCAGCCCTTTCCTGACCCACCTAGACTATCTGTAGCCCTCCTGCTCCCCAGCCTTCTGTCATCCAAAACCCAGACAGGCAATCCACATTCCAGAAGAGGCACACGGGATGACTGAGCAAGAAATACCTACTTTCTAAAAGTGGTATTTTCAAACACAGAATGTAAAAATCACCTTCACTAAAAGATGCATCTTTAGATTCTGAGTTCAGGCATACTAAATTCTATTTTCTTACCGAATTCCCTGGGCCAGTTATGTTTATAAGATGTTATAAACAAACCTCCCATTCTATCCTATGGGGAACTGGTAGCCTTACATTAGTGAAAAACGAAATTGGCTGTAATTCACTATCAGGACATGCCACACACACCAGGGCATGTCCCACCTTTCACTTACACTGCACCCTGCCCACAGGGGTACCTTGGGCCTACCTTAGGGGTGACTAACATGTAGAAAAGGGAAGGTTTAGGGACTGGCAAGTGGGGGCACTTGCCAAGTCGACATGGCCGTCCCAGACTGCATACAAGCTCTGCAATGACAGGCCCGAGACACATTTTACAGGCTGCGTCTGTGGGTGGCACAACCAGTGCTGCAAGCCCACCAGCAGCATTTGATTTACAGGCCCTGGCACACTCAGTGCACTTTACTAGGGACTGACACATAAATCAAATAGGCCAATCATGGAAACACCAATCCATAACACAATTTACACAGAGAGCATATGCACTTTAGCACTGATTTGCAGTGGTAAAGTGCCCAGAGTCCTAAAACCAACAAAAACAGGGTCAAAAACAGGAGGCCAAAAAGCAAAAAGTCTGGGGGTAAACCGGGTGAAAAAGCCAAGTCTAACACTGGCCCATAGAGAAACACTTGGAAACAATATTAAATATTAATTTTGCTATCTCAGTGTAGGGACCAGCTAGAGAAATTATTAAACCAATATTTTTTTTATATTTATTATAATTCTAACCTAATAGTATAGTCAGATTCCTAATAAATATTAGGCAAAAGTAACTCTTAAAAGTTATCTTTTTCCTGCCTCAGGCTCCTGGAGGCTAATTTGCATTAGCCTCCAGCTGCAGCCCTATAAATGCTCAAGCCCTGATGAGGTGTGAAATTTGCTCCCAGAGCAGAGACAAAGGCCTGGATGTGGGAAGGTGTCCAGTTGGGGTGGACACAGGAACTTGATTTACTTCAAAAAGTCCTCTCCTGTCACAGGGAATATCTTAGCCTGAACAACCCCCTTTCTTTGTTCCCCCAGTCAGGCAGCCACCAAACCAGGAATGTGTGCACACAGGTTCTGCACTAGAGGAGCACGGATTCTCTATCTTGAATTGAGGTAGGGGCAGGCACTGTGGGATTGTTTGCAGTAGGACAGACAGAAACTGGTGCAAACGTGGGCAAGATTACCCCTGGGAACCTTTTCCCCATTGGGTAGGGAGGGGCCAGGGGTCAACCATGCCTACTAGTTAATGCCAGTCGTAAATGTGTCATCCCCTGGCACCCAATTCAGAACAATACTGAACCAGAGTAGGAAGAGAAGAGGACCAAACCTGCTGTCTGGAGCCGTAAAGGACTGGACTCTCTTGTACCCAGGGCAAAGAAGTTGGACTCCAAGTTTCAGAAGTCTGACCTCCTGTTTAAGCTACAAGAATACAACAATTTACAAGAGGCCTTTTGCTGAAATTACCAGCTGACCAGCTCCACCTGACCTGTTCTTGATCTGCTGGCGGCCTGTGCTGGAGTGAGTCCTGGCCCCCAGGTGTTGTTACTGAGGGCATGGAACCCTTGGCTGTGTCTGGCTGGACTTCTCCTATCACCCTTGAAGCCGTGGGACTTAGAAACATTCGGAACTTAAAGACCTCCGGAGGACAGGAACAAACCTGCCAAATTGGTCTGCCCATAGTGCGTTGCCACTGGGTTGAAGAATCAGATTTCTCCTGCTCAGAGCTTCTCAGAAACAGCAAATGTGATTCGCAGAAAAGTATCGAGCCATGTGAAGCCCTTGTCAGGTACAGCCCAAAGCCTTGACCTGCTGGAGGATTCTGAGTTCCGAAAAAGAGTCTAAGGCCCAGATTTACTAAGATTTTGCGCCACAGTTCCATCCCTTTTTTGACTACACACTTTTTTGACGATGCAAAATCTATTTGGGGATTTACAAAGCCATGCAAAGCCCAATTCTGCAGCACACATACAAATAGGATATAACCTCAAAGGATAGTTTTTGCGCAGGAATTTAGCTCTTACTGCACAAAAACTAACCTAGCTATAACACAGGCAGCCTTGCGCCATGACACAAGGGTGCCTGTGTTGGCACTAGGCAGTCGAAAGCACACCAGTGCTAGAAGAGAGCAGAATTGTGCCATATATTTGAAAATATGGTGGTATTCCGCTCTTTCCCTTTCACATAACGCAGCAACTTCACATGCTGATGGTGTTCCGTGAAATGTTAGTAAATATGCCCCAAAGTTTGAACGTCGAAATGTTGACCCAGCGAAGGAGCTAAAAGTATCCGATCACCAAGAGGTCTGCCCTGGGTGCAAAATTTGAACTTTCCTCCATGGAGCTTTTCCTGCCTGACCCAACATCTTCACCAGGACCGCCTCCAACCTCATGGAGCCCTCTTCGGCTACAGCCCGCTGTGAGATTTTTAACTTAAATTTTTGAGACTAAGGGCCTGATTTAGATCTTGGCGGACGGGTTACTCAGTCACAACGTGACGCATGTCCCGTCCGCCAAAATATAAATCCCATTATATCCTATGGGATTTATATATCACCAGACAGGATATCGTCACTGTTGTGACAGAGTAACCCATCTGCCAAGATCTAAATCAGGCCCTAAGTCCTAAATATAGTACAAATGCGGACTGGGTCAAACCTGGTTTTTGTTAATGACCTGCACTCCATCGCAGTCTGCCTCAAATCACGCAAAGGTCCTGGTGTACTGTGACTTGTTCACCCGCTTTGGCACTTAGCGCTTTTTGTCGCTATTATCACTTTAAAATGTAAAGATTCATATCACCAGTTCCCCTTATTGGATTTATGCAATGTTTGTCATTTTATTCATTAACATTTACTCTTATTTTTCTGATTAATTTGGGATTTTTATTGTGTTGTGTTTTGACTTAATTGCTGTTTTGGTACTGTAGAAATGCTTTACACATTGCCCTATAATAAGCCGGACTGCTTTGTGTCATAGCTACTAGGGGGTTGAACTCACATTAATTTATGAGCCTTCACCCGTCAAGGCTTGTGATTATTACTTTAGGTGGGTAGTCATCTATCTCAACTAATAATCCAATTTCTTACATTTATTGTCTGTGTGTGCATATGTTTGAATTTGGGTTTTTGTTTGTGGATGTTCACAATCACATATATTTAATACCTTTTTTTTTAGTAGGCATGCATCCAGTGGGCACATCTGTACTCATTTATGTATGTGTTTCTATATTTGAGTGGTTATTTGTCTTTTTGTGCAATCGCATTTTCATATTTACAATCAAAAACATTATATCTCTTAAATGGGTACTTGAGCACCTATTTTCACGTCTTTGTGTGTTTCTAGTGGATACTTATAACCAGAGATTCCACACCTTGTGTATTTCCCCAGTTACTAGACTCCATCTGAACTCTCTGGCAATAGCTCCTTCAAACCAGCAGGTGGCGCGTTGGCCTCCATCGGGACTCCGTCCCACTTCCGGACATGACGACAAGGATTTGCATGAATAAATCCCCCTGCGTGCTAACGTCAGTTCCTCTTTTTCCACACCTGATTATGCGGATACAGAACTCCGCTCATAATGATTTCATTTTTTTCACAGGTGTTTTCAAAATTGTAATGATGGCATTATGCAGAGATGCCACCTCTGAAAACAAAAGACAGGATTTAAACTGTTTTGCAGGACGCCAGAAGTTGATGTCAGTGACAGACTTGCATGACCTCTGCCTATTGTGTCTTCGAACAAGGCATGACTCCAGATCATGCAATAAATGCTCCCCGATGTACCTAAAGGCCATCAGGGAACGGGAAGCCAAGCTCTATGTCTCAAACACTAGTAGCGAGGCTGGTTATGGTCAAGGTCACCTTTACCAGTTAAGTCGAAGTCAAATGACAAGTACAGAGATGAGTCAAAGAAGCAGTAGAAGCTCTCCCAGTCTATGGAAAGGTCACACAGTTGGTGTTCGCAACACTCAACTCGACTCAGATCTGATGCTATATCTGGAACCGGTGTGCCCCGAGTTCCCCAGACAAACGTTTATTCTACAACAAATCAAAGTCTTCAAGGAGGCTACGTTGCAAATTTCCAAAATTGCTCTGGTTCCCTCTGCCATTTCTTATGGCATCATGGATTCATTGGGACTCGCACCGGCGAGACCTTCCATGACACATATTGACTCAGGACAAAATTTAGCCTGTTCAGCTTCCGGCCATAGGCAGCGTCTCTACTCTGCCAGTGGTCTTATTGTTGCTCCCCCATCGGCACATCATCCGGCTCCAGTGGCACCATTCCGGATCGATTCTCAACTCTGGCCTCCGATGCCAGAATCATCCTCAGCAAGAGCATATCCAATGTCCAGGTACACCATTACCAAAGCAAATCCTCAGGTTGACGAGGACTCTCCTGCAGTCCTTCTACCTAAATTGCAATATTTCTGGAGGATGGAGGCCATTTTCGATTAGATTATGGGGCAGTACAAGGCCTTCAACTTGCAGATGATATGCTCTCTCCTCCCTACAAGATGCTAGCCTTTATATTGACTCACAGAATGACAGTGGCTTGAATACCCCTCTAGTGTCCATCCTAAATACTCCATTTGGACCCCCTATACAAGAATGTGTCTCTTTTGCTGTAGTAGTGCAGAGGGCAGCAGATGTCCTAGAGCTACCATTCCCCACTGAGAAGATTTAGGTGATGTTTCTGACAGAAATTTTGCAAACTTGGCCTGCTACCGTTATTGCCTTTCAACAAAACCTTGCCTAATTCAGTTCTGCCTGGTTATTTCAAACCTTTCTCAGCTCCATCAATGAGTCTCTACATTGCCAGACATTCCAGACCATCACCAGGTGACCCAAACAACTCACTTTGGAGAGCCTTGTGGCGTACACCTTTACAAGTAAGGTCAATTCTAAAACTTTCCCCACTTTTTCGAGCAGAGAATCTAAAAGTATTGATGCAAGCAGCAAAACGTATTTCTCGTGCCAGTGTAGCATTGTGTTTCTTGAATGTTCTTTGCCTTTCAGACTGTTACACATGTCTTTTAAATATGATATGCAAGGTATTGTCTGTCTTCCTGTAAGATATGCACATCCCTTTTACTCGAAAAGTGCAAGGTAGATAAGATGCTATGAATTCTATTCTATGTTATGAACTACATACAGTGTATTCTGTTTAATTTGCTATGCGTACTAGTGTCATTATCAGATTAAATGCTTGGATGCACTCCACCAACTTCTCTTGGGACGTCTAGGCTTCTCTAATGAACATGCCCTTTAATGAATCCAAACTTTTTGTTTAGAAGGCTGCTACATTCTTTGAGGGATTCAAAAACAATATAGGGCGGCCTCCTCCTTAGGGTTATTTTCACATGCTTGGATGAACCCTGAGAGGGGAGCCATTGGACCGCTTCCTCTCAGGGGCTCCTGGTAATACAGCATAGCTGGCAACTCTGCTTACAACAAACCCCCACTCAAGCACCCTACTCGCCAGACCTGCCGCTGCTGTGGCTGGAGGTGGTGGCAGGTGGTGGCCCATGATTGAACATTGGGAGGGATAGCAGGATGGACAGAGAACTGCTCCTATTTGAAGACCTAGCAGTGGAATTTGAAATTCCAATGGCCAATTCCTCTTACACCGGGCAATAGGAGCCACGATTAGAAACCATTGGGGAAATGGAGAATCTGAAACCGCGATACATCAATGCTGTCAGCTGCTCTGTACTGCAACGGGTCGCATTAAAATGGTCACGTTCCTCTATCAAACCATTTATACTAACATTTTTACTACCCTAACAGAATTGAAGTTGAAATGGGAGACTGAGCTAGAACTTCAGCTTAGCGATGCGGACTGAGAAAAGATCCTGGCGAACATACCCACCATTTCTCACAAGACCAGGTTCAAATTAATACATTTTTTATTTTCCGCACAGGGCTTACCTTACACCTAGTAAGATCAATAGGTTTTATGCGACAGCTGCAGCAACATGTCCTAGATGTGGGGAGCTAAGTGAGGAAATGTTCCAAATGGTATGGGCCTGCCCCTCCGTGGCGGTGTTCTGGGGAGCAGTAATGGACTGTGTTAACATTACCCAATGGGTGATCCCTTGCACACCCCTGGCTTGCCTCCATAGGGGGGTTGCCACACCCAAATAAGCCCAAAACCACTAATAGATTTACTGACCTGGTATTGATACTATCAAAAGGGGAGTTGATAATGCATTGGAAATCTACTGGAGGACCGAGATTGGTTAAATGGCGAAAAGAACTGGTTAAATGGGAAGGTTTCGAGGGTGCTGTATTGTTCTGAGAATTGAAGAGAGGGCGGAGAACAATCGAAAGAGTTAGGGCATGAGAACACCTAGTGGATAGTCTAGTGGCTCCAGATGCAGACACAGATACAGCAAATAACTCACTTCTATCTGCAGAGGACTCAGGTAGTGGAAGCATCTGAGCATCTCCCAGCCCAGAACGGGGCACCATGGGAGGGATCTGAACACACAGGGGAGAATCCAGAATCTTAACGTCTGGAACGGGATTCTGCACATGAAGGTGTAACCGGGTGAAGGGAATTTGGGTCGAGGGTTTTTTTTATTGATAGCTGAGAAGGACTTATATTATGTTACAATATGTTGTGCACCCTGGCTATACATGATGGAATGTCTCTTTACTAATACAATGCATAGAAAATGTAATACTTCTGATATGTCATATCACGACAGCTATTGTATTATGTTATATGAAAACTATAACATTTTGTTAAAAAAAGAAAAAAAAGAGGGTCTGCTACTCTGAGCTGCTTGGTCTAAGCTTCTGCCCCACAATTCATCTTCCTCTTTAGGAGTATCTGCTTTTCCAAAAGCAAAGTGCTACATCTCAACCTGCACAATTTACACCTTCATGCATGTATATTGAGTGAAAAGCAGAGCCGCTTTGGTTTTCGATCTGAAGCTGTGGTTATTATTTTTGGTGCTGGCCATCCTTCCACCAAGTCCATTTATTCACACGAATAAAGGTGTTGCCTGGAGTGAAGAAAAGCAGATTAAATTATAAAATCTCCTGTCATGGCAATGCAAGGCTTTGCTGCAGCCACTGTTAAAGGTTACTTGTCGGCCTTTTTGGCTTTTCTTCAGTTTCCTGATCAGCCCTCTTTATTTAAATCACTCATTGTGATGCATTTTGTAACAGGACTTTCACCCATATTTCCTCCTGCTCCCTTCATTATGGCAGAGTGGTACATCAGTGTGATCTTTACATTTTTGATGTGTGCCCTATTTGGACCCTTTCATAGGTGTACTCTAAAGTTCTGGACTTTCATGTACCTGTCCTGCAGTCCTACAGGAACTTTGAAAATGGTGTGTTATTGATTCACTTCTGTGCATCGTGTGAACGTGCTGCAAACTTTGTCGGCTCAGCCTCTTTAAACTACTTCTTCCCTGAAACACTGAAACTTCAGACTTGTACATCTTTTCTTCCAAAAGTTCTTTCACCTTTCCGCACGGGCAGTCAGTCCATCATGCTCCATGCTCTCCTTTCTTCCCTGCATCTGATCGTGGGGTTCGGAAGGAAGGTCCGGAAGAAAGACAATTGGCTCTGTGGTCAGCCAGTCCTAAGAGGCATGTGCTATAAATACCTCAGTGTTTGGCTGCAGGAACGCTTTTCCTTTCACTTACATCTAAATTCAATAAAGCCAAAGACCGCCTCACTAATTGCAGCCGTTCAATCTTTATTTCACAAACTGCAAAGTCCTATCTTGGCTCCTCTTCTTGCTATGATAAAAGCCAAACTTATTCCAACAATCAGCTTTGGCACAGTGTTGTTTCCGGGGAAGTTCAGGGCCTTTCTTAACTCACCTCAAAGCAAAGCATTTTGTATTCTTTTTCACCACCCGCAAAGTGCTGCCCCGGCACAATTGCGACTGGAACTTGGTCTGCTAAACCAAGTATTAGTACAACACGATTTTTTACTTGCGAACGTTTCATTACTAAGGCCTTCTGACCTGTCAACACTGCGCCCTGAAATATGGGACGAAATCCAAATGGCAACTTCAAAAACAACAGTTGGGTGCAGGCTCTCGAACTGGCTGTGTGAATGCTCTTGAGGCTAATGATCTATGGGAAGCAACACCGTTGCCCGCCCTCATCAAAACATCCTTAAACAAGCAAATAAAGAAGATCTCATGGATGAGGGACAAGAGAGGTTTTACCAAAAGAAGCCATGCGTGGACAGTCATTGACTCTTACAAACAACCCCACCAGCAACCACACTTAACTGTTTTAATGAGATTTTTTATTAAAAGCAAGTTCCTCCAAGTGTGTTTCGGCTTGTGACAATCTAACGACTGCTTGCCAAAATGGACAAGGAAACCTTTGTGTTCTAAATGTAGGCTTTGTCTTCTCCACACGGAAAGACTGACTCATATCGTGTCAACTTGTCCCAAGTTGCTAACAGATCATAAGGCTTTGTTGATAACCTTTTTAATCGAACGGTATCGAACCTGCCGTCATGCCTTACTCTTCTGTCTAACAGGTGAATGCCTCTGAGTGAGAGCGCTTTTAAAACATTCATCATAAAAGCCGGTAAGCTGCTATTAGATAAAGACTCAGAGGCTGCAGAAAGAAGAACTAACAATAGCTCCACTCTTTTAGCCTCTTCCCACTGTCACATCAGCACTGTATCCTACATAGTATGGTAGCGGCTGCACAGGTCATGATGGAGATCAACAAGGTCCAAAGTAATACGAGGGGACACTACTTCAGAATATCCTGGTCTAACGTTTCTTATTATCTTGCGCACTTTATTGAGACTTTTGCTTCAACTGGAAAAGTGGACAGGCAATTTTTAGACACATATCAAACTGTAGATGTTCCAGGATGAGAGGGGTTGTAGGCAATTGTAGCAAGCTTGATGTCTTTTTCTTACAGTTTGAGTAAATGTGATCACGTCACACCTGCACTTTACATTTGGCATTATGGAAGAGGTCGAGTGAGATAATAAGCATCCATGTGGTACTAGAGAACATGGGGCAACACTGCTGTCCAGAAGAGTGTTTTTTCCCCCTCTTTTCCTGTTTCTCCTTTGTGCCACCCTGCACTATTAGCGCTTCTTGCGCTGTCACATTTGCACTATATATCGGGTTTTATGGAAGGTCACTGTGAGATAAAATGCATACTGCAGTTCTCACCGGTTGGGGGGAGTTGAGCAAATGTTGTTTGGCTGGATGTTGTCTCATATTACTAGTGAAATTTTAACAAACGTTTATCTTGTCACTTTTGCACTTTATATCTGGTAGTACGAAAGAGGCAGTTTAAGTCGATAAGCAATCACGTGGAACAAGAGGGGATGGGGTGTTGCTGCTACCTAGAAATAGTCGACCCTTCCCTTGTTTCTCATTCATGCTACTCTTGCACTGCTAATATTGCCCGTGATGCCATAAGTGCACTTAACCACTGGTTCTCTTGGTAGAGGTACTGCAAGACAGGTTGTGATGCAAATCAACTAGATAATGCAGGCGGTTTCTGTCTTCCTGACCAAGGGTACTGTTTTAATTGTTTGTGAACACTTCAAATCACTTGTGATGTGTCATTTATAGTTTTAATTAACTGAAATAAATATGATTTGATTTATGTTATGCCTTGGCTAAAGAGTACCCTCTTCAGGATCTTCGGCCTCATTCCTCCAGGGCATAAACTGCCCTGCTCAGGGTGCTTCAGTGTTGGACATCTGCCAGGCAGTCAAGTGGGCAAATGACCATTCTTTTACCAGACACTACTGCATTAATTCACACGTCTGTAGAGAGGGATTTTTACCTGCTGGGTTCTGCAAGACGTCCTGGTGTAAAGTCTACCACCTTGGAAGAGGCATTGCTTTGGTATAAATTATTTACCTTCAGTAACGCTTTCTGGTGGCTACTCTACCCAACTACTGAATCCTCACACCGTCCTCCCTAATGTGTGGAGTAGACTTTCAACAATGAATAAGGCCTCAAGTTAGATTCACACACTGCTAGTCAGTAAGCTAAGCTCTGTGTTCTAGAGGCATGAAAAACGAGGATATATAAACTGACGTCATTGTGCAGGGGTGGTACCTTTATGCGACTGTGTTATCATGTCTGGAGGAGGGACAGAGTCAAGACAGAGAATGACTGTGCCACCTGCTAGCATGATGGAGCTATTATTAAGAGTTTCTGGATTCATTCTAATGCCTGTGGGCATTCACACGATGATGAATATGTGGTTAAACAGAATATCCAGTGGAAAGAATATTACTGAAGGTACGTAACCTATTTTAAAATTTGTGAATGTGTTGCGTGAGTCTGGATGTTTGTAACTACATACACCCAATTGTACTTGTGTGCATATGTGTATATATTCTGTGTGGGGGGAGGGGTTGTATGTGTCTGTGTAAGTCTGTATTTTTAAAAGGAAACACACCCCGTAGGAGCATGCACACTTGTTTATATGTGCGCTGTTGTGTATTTGGCTGCATGTGTCTTCCTGCATGTGTGTGGATGTTCACAGTTCCCTATATCACATTGTGTTAAGTAGGCATGCACCTAGAGTGGGCACACACATTTACCAATGCGTTTATGTGTTTCTGTAGGTGTGTTCAAATATATGTGAATCTTCATATATGGATATCACAACATTCGCAAATATGGATATTTACTTTTAAATGGCCATGTGCCATTAGGCACATAAGCACTTGTGAAACTGTTTACATTTGTGTGTCTTTGTATGTGTATTTGTGTCTCTGTGTGCGGTCAGGATGCTTTAATCTTGTATTCAGAATCCAATGGGAGCAATGAACCATCTTTCACTGCCTCCATCAATACCACAAACACTGGAATATGAGTGCCCTTGGTAGAAATCAGGAAGGAGGAATGGGATAAGGGAGAAAACTAAGACACTGGATTCTCATTTTGACTAGTCACTCCTAGTCAGTGATGTCCACAGACAATAGTAGGTAGCCAAAGGCAAAAAGAGATCTTTAGTATCTTTCCATAAAAGTTCTGCACTAACTGTAATAGTGACTGAATATATCTTAGCAGTATCTCTTTGTAACCAACTCTCTGTACTTGTATGTGGAACTTGTAATTTCTGAAATTAAACTTTCAAAAATTTAGAACCTTAAATATATGTTCACTTAATACTTCTCTTTGTGAAAACAATAACTACCTCAAGCTTTGTCACTATGCTCTCTCTGTGGAAGATGAGTTATAGTGTCTCTTAGACTTGTGTAGCACTGCAGTGCAGTTAACAAAGGCTAACTCAGGGGTCTCCAGCGAGTAGCTCAGAAGCTGCTTGTAGCTCACTAGCCCCTTCAAAGTAGCTCAGTAGTGAAGCCAAACCCAGTACTTCATTCAGAGAAGCTGTGCATATTAAAGAATGCAGCACTGCTCATTTCTAGTGACAGCCAGCCAAACCAATGGCAGGGCCTCATGACAACAATCAAACACTCATTGAGTCAGCCTTATGGGGTCTACCCCACGACCATCTGTCTCCACTCTAAATCCAGTCAAGTCACAAGGAGATTGGACATGTTGTATGTTCTACTCTATTAGTTAGACAATATGTGAACAGCAGGCCATGAAAGAAGAGTGCCAGCAGTAGCCTGAGCAGTACCCATAGCTGACCCACTGCAGTGTTGGACTGCAGGAGTCAGAGTGAAAAGACGTTAGTTGGGTGCATAAATCAGCTGAAGAGCTGAGGCGAGGAGGGTATGGGTCTAGAACTGAGACAATTAAGAGCCTCATGTGCATTCATTTGTGGGTGCTTGTATGTGTATATGCATGTGCACATTTATGTGTGTGATTAAGGGCCAGATGTACGACCCGTTTTTTGCATGCGCAAACGGGTTTGCGAACCCGTTTGCGCATGCAAAAACATATTGGGCCATGTACATAGCCCATTTAGCGAGTCGCAATTTTTTTGCGACTCGCTAAATATGTTTTGCGACTCGCTACTTGGAAGAGGCGTTCCCTTCCAAATTGCGAGTCTCAAAACAATATACTAATGTTTTGCGTCCGCAATTGCGGTCACAAAACACTCGCAATTACCACCTACTTCAAGTAGGTGGTAATGCATTTGCAAAGGGGAAGGGGTCCCAGAGACCACTGCCTGCCCTTAAAAAATGAAACGAAAACGTTTAATTATTATTATTTTTTTTAAATGCATCCCGTTTTCCTTTAAGGAAAACAGGCGGCATTTTAAAAAAAAAAAGCTGCTTTATTAAAAAGCAGTCCCAGACATGGTGGTCTGCTGAGCCCAGCACGCCACCATCCCTGGGAGGGCTGGCATTCACAATGGGCTCGCAAATTGCGAGAGGCTCATTAATATTAATGAGCCTCGCAATTTGCGACCTATTGGGAATCGCAAAACAGTGTAAACACACTGCTGTACATTTCATTTAGCGCCTCGCAATTTGCGACTCGCAATGTGTCGCAAATTGCGAGGCGCTAAATGAAAGGGTCGTACATCTGGCCGTATGTCCTTTGTTTCAGAGGGGGTTTAGAGATCGTCAGCATTTCTTTCATTTGGAAAGACTCGGCGAGCAAGTTTAGAGTATCGCTGTCAAGCGCTCACCAAGTTCAAAGATGTTTTCAATACCACCAGCCCTGCTTCCTGATGTGTGTGTATGAGAGAGAGAGACTTGTGTAGGTGAGCTCCATGGTGTGCTTGTTTTGTTTTGGATTGTGCCCTACTTAATGTGTGTGTATACGTTTGTGTATGTGCAAATGCCCTCATTGTTGTGAGTGTGTGTGTGTGTGTGTGTGTGTGTGTGTGTGTGTGGTTTTGGATTTGTATGTATGTTTGGATCTTAGTGTGCCTGTGTGTGTAATTTATATATATGTTTGTGCCGGTGTATGTATGTATATAAAGGAGTTTTAAAATGTAATCAATTGCAATGTACTTTTTCAGTGCACTTGTATCTCGTTGGCACATGCACATATTCTAAGTATCCATTGTTCCGATTATATTATCCATCACTTTCTGACAAATGTTTTACAAAATGCACAGCACTTGACCATGCATTGTGGACTGTTACATTTTGATTTCTAGATTATCAAGTATGTTTATTTTAAATTCAAAACCACAAAACAATTCAGAATTTATCGATTACACAAGAAGATTTTGCAAAAATCTACAACGCATATTCGCTAACAGAAAACAATACAATTTAAGTTGCTGATATCATTTAACTATATTACATGACATTTCAACAACAGCCAGAAGACAAATCACCAAACCAAGATAAGGTTTTGAATGAAGGAAATACCATTCAGATTTGCTGAGATTTCATTCAGCAGTTTCAGAGTTTATCTCGACTAAAATTTGATATGGTGAAACCAATGGTAAAGTGGAACGTGATAACTTTTGGGACCCACCTTAAGATTGTTGAACCATTTCACCAGTATGCACCAGATTTCCCACAATAAAAGTGGTGGGTTTGAATGCTGTTTCCCCAAAGTTTGGTGCAGATTGTTAAGGGGCAAAAAGTTAATCAAGTTGCAAAAACTGAAGTCCCATAGAGTGAGGTGTCAACTGCTCCTTTGTGACATACACGCATGATTGTAAGATAAGTTATTTCTAACCATTATTGAATGTGAGATGGGGTGAAGTTTCAAATGTGTCATCAGTGGTAACACACAGCATATTACTTTAATTACTTTCTAAATTGCATAAATGGATTATGCCATGTTGTTGTGCAGACATTACACCTAAAGACATTTAACCAGATCTCAAGGGTTTAAGTAAGAGCTGTAAGATCCAATATCATTAATTAAGTCTTGTGGATATGGTCTAATTTTATTTTTAACTATTATGATAAAATGGAGTTTGACCTTTGCAACATAGAAAGTTGGGCTCGGATGTGTGCAACTTGTTTATATTCGAAGAAGTCTTTCGAGTAGCGAGTCTCCTCCTATGAATGGCAATGCTCATGGGCATCGGCTCCTTTGTTAGATTGTTTTTATCCCCCCCGTCGGATTCAGACTTGTATCCGCTGAGCTCCAGGTTGACACTTCGCGGTGTTCATCATTGGACGTTTTCAGTTCTTCCTTTCTCATTTGTGATAACAATCATCAATTGTGGTACGTTTCCTTGTCGTTGTGACCTTCATCGGGCTCCATGACCTGGTTCCACTCAATGCCCATGTTGGGGCTCATGCCCCTCCTGGGGCTTTCAACTCATGTTTCCGCTTCGAGAATGCAGACTCCTTAATGGATAGGACTCCCTTCCAGTACTGTCCACCGTGTCATTCGAAATACCCCTGGACATACCACCATAAAGCTTGCAACCTCTGTCTGTCTCCGGAGCCTGACCAAGCCTCCTTCTCTACCTTTCTCACCTATCACTCTAAGAAGACCCTGCAGTACCCATGAGATCTACCCGCTCGACACACCATGGCAAGAGGATGAGACCACTGACCTCTTTCAGACTGGGACATCCAGGAGGAACCAGAGTTCAGACCCTCAGGCAAAGAGGGCCTCCGCTTCAGCCCCAAGGCCAGCTCTCATTCGGAATCTGAGACGGAGATCCACAGGTCCAGGAGGTACAACCACGCAGCAAGATGTCAACCGTGAGGAAGACATCCGTCCCTCCACCACCTCCCCACACCAAACTCAGGCCAAGCACTGCCCTGAGGGGGTCAGACATCGACCCTTGAAGCCTAACATCAGGCTTCCGGTCCACCAGAGTCTGAAGGCCATGGTCAGCACAGACAGAAGATATCAGATCTAACTCCGAGCCAGCCACTGGCGTCGAAACAACTGCATAAGACCCGGCCTTTGACGCTGGCACCGAAAGCAACCTCGAAGTCCTCTTCGGCTCCAAAAACTCCATCGGTGCCGGAAGCCCCTTTGGTGCCAACTAGCTAAAAGACTTCTTCTGCACCGAAGCATCCAGTACTCAAAGAACCGTCCACTGCTAGATCTGAGGACCCAAAGCAGCCTATCCTACAGCATCTCGAAGAGAGCTCAATGTCCAGCAGAAACAGATTTTCAGCCTCCCACAAACTGGGAGGATTGTTACCAAACCTCCTACCAAGGTCCAGGACACTGTCACTCACTAGAGGGAATTTACATTCAAGGAGGAGCTTGCATGGGAGCCTACACTTTCAACCAAGGTCAAGAAGCACTAGAACAGGGGCATCAGTTCTTTACCACTTTGTCCCCATCTTCCTCCTACATCTCCTCTTCCTTTTCCACCTTCCTCTCCCCATCCTCCTCTTCCCACTTCACCAACACCACAGGGACCCACTCCACCACAGGGTTTAAAACATATCTCATACGGGGGGAAGCTCCTTGTACTCATTAGATCCCTACGAGGCCTCATTAGATCCCAAACCTCGGGACGACCATTGGGACGACTAGGATGTCGCCCCACCTGGGAACACTGACCTTTACCCTGCCAACCCATCCCTTCGTGATGATGCCACCTACTATCACAAGGTTATTCAAAGGGCTGCCACTTTCTACAGGGTAGAGTTACACAAGGTCCAGGAAGATGAGGAATCCCTTATCAAAATGCTGTCCACCACTCAGCGTTCAATACAATTCCTCCCCATACTGAAAGGCACGCTTAACAGCACACCAAATCTTTCAAACAGCTTGTGAAGGCCAGGGTAGTCACCTCTAGGGTAGATACAAAATATAAGCATTCAAACTCCGACCCACCCTACAGCCGGGGCCAACTTTCACCTGACTCTTTAGTGGTCTGTACGGCGTGCAAACGTACAAATGCCCAGGGCACTGGTGATGCCCCTCCGCTACTCCAAGGGACTGCTCTCCAGATATGCTTGAGCCCACTGGGATGAGAATAGAGGAACTTTTCCTGCATCTCCCAGGCCAGTATAAGAAATGTTGTCATGAGCTTGTTTCAGAAGCCAAGGTCATCTCAAACACCCCTATTAAGTGTGCCCCAGATGCTGCTGATACTTCAGAGCAGGGCATAATTTCATGTCTCCTTATTAGGTGCCATGCTTGGTATTAAGCCGGAGATTCAGCAGCATCTCCTTAACTTGCCCTTCGATGGGGAGCATATGTTCAGACAGAAGGTTGATCAGATGTTGGAGAAAATTAAAAAGGACACAGATATGGCCAAAGCTATGGGGCAGGGGGCTCTCGAAACCTCTTTTCCATGCGGTTCCTGTCGTAGGCCCAAGTTCAGAGGGATTGCCAAAACTTCCTCCCCCAAAGCAACAACAACATATACCTACACTGGTCTCCTCCAGAGGAGTCACTAGGAATAACAACTCCAGGGGCAGAGGGTTGCGGCTTAGAGAGTCCACCCCTGCAAAACAATGACTCATTGTCCCTCTCCTCGATCACACTACACCTGTTGGGTGAAGACTTCAGGGGTTTCTTTCTGGGAGGGTAGAAATCTCAGACGATCAGTGGGTTGTCTCCATAATCAGGCAGGGTTACTGTGTAGAACTCACTTAAACCCCCACAAAAGATTCCTCCCTGCAAATGCACCCTCTCCCTTGCATACCAGTGTCTCCTTCTGGAGGAAGCAGAGGCACTCATTGGCAAGGGGACACCCACACCAGCGGGGCAAAGAGTTGTACTTCGTGTACTTCTTTAGCCCCAAGAAGGACGGGACGCTCAGGCCTATACTCGACCTGTGGCCCCTAAACTAATATATCCTCTCAAAGCACTTCAACAAGGTCATGCTCCAGGACATCATTCCTCTACTGCAGCAAGTGGACTTCATGGCCACACTCGACCTGAAGGATGCTTATTTCACATCTAAATCCTCCCAACACCATCGGAACATGCAGTTCATGGTAAGTGGCCAGCATTTTCATTTCAAAGTGCTGCCTTTCGGGGTCACCACGGCCCCCAGAGTGTTCACATAATGTCTTGCCACTCATCTCAGAAGGGGTGGCATTCCTGTGTGCCCTTACTTATACGATTGGCTGATCAAGAGCGCTGACAAATAACAGTGCTTCGCACATACCCAGGCAACCATAGACCGCTTGCATGATCTAGGGTTCACCTTCAACACAGTAAGGTCCCACTATCAGTCCCTTCAGACACAGCCTTTCCTGGGAGCAATTCTCAACTCAGTCACCAGTAAAGCGTATCCCAGCCAAGCATGGATTCAAATGTTTCAGTTGTTACACCCTCTTTTTCAGCCAGATCACCACTTAACAATCAAGACAGCCATGCACCTCCTTGGCATGATTGCCTCCTGTATTTCCATAGTTTCCCATGCAAATTTGCACATGCGTCCAATACAAGATTACCTCGCAGCACAATGGCCTCAAGCGAGGGGTCATTGGGAAGATCTAGTGTTGATTTGGGCCATCACCCATCGCTCTCTGCAGTGGCAGACCAGCAACAATCTGTCACGGATGGGCCTTTCTCAACCCAGCTCCACAAGTGACCATCACAATGGACACTTCTCTCATGGAGTGGAGGGCACATCTCCAGGACTTAACCATTCAAATCATGTGGGTAACCCTCCAACTGGGTTTCCACATTGACTACTTGTAACGACTGGCCATCCAGTTGGCTCTCAAAGCTTTCTTCTGCCATCTACAACACAAGGTAGTCTTCATCAGAACAGACAATGTGACCACCATGTATTACCTCCAGAAACGAGGCGGCATACACCCACATTAGCGGTCAGCATTAGCACTGGTCATTTGGAAGTGGACGCTCTACCACATGATCCATTTATTGGTGGAGCACCTACCGGGAGTAGACAACAATTTTGCAGATCTGTTCAGTAGGAGGTGGCAACAAGTCCACAAGTGGTAACTCCACCGGCTAGTCCTATTCCTGCACCTACGTCACTTGGGGGGTTCTCTTACATAGACCTTTTCGCCAACACCAGATGCCAAAGCTTAGCCTCCAGGTTCCCACATCCACAGTCCATTGCAATGCACTATGGATGAACTGGTCAGGGATATTTGCCTGCGCTTTTTCTCCTCTACCACTCTTTCCTTATGAGGTCCGGAACCTTCGGCAAACATCCCTCACTCTCATCCTTGTGGCTCCCATATGCGCCAGACAACTCTTGTTCACCACCCTTCTTGATCTGTCCCTACCTCCCCATGAGAAGCTGCCCACCCAGCCAGAACTTCTCACTCAGAACCAGGGCATAGTCAGGCACCTGAATTCCAGGCAGCTCAATCTTGTGATTTGTCTCCTGAAGTCTTAGAATTTGGCTACCTCGGTCTGCCTTCTGAATGTACGTCCATCCTTAAGGAGGCCCCCAGACCCACCACGCGGGCCTGCTATGTGGCCGAATGGAAAAAGTTTGTGCACTACTGCCTTCCCAATCACATTGACCCTTTGAAACCAGTGGTCCAAGCCATAGTTTTCCTCCTTTTTCATCTGCAGACGTTGGGCCTCGCCTACACATCTATCCATCTCCACTTAGCTGCAAATAAGGAACATTCTTTCTTTTTCAAAGTCCCTTTATGGAGGGATTTAAACAGATTATTCCACCTAGGGTACACCAGCCACTGTCTGGAACCTCAACATTGTCCTAACTCAACTCATGGGCCCTCGTTTTGAGCCCCTTCATGTGTGCCCCCTACAGTTTTTCTCTTGGAAGGTGGCCTTTCTAGTTGCAATAACATCTCCCAGTCGAGTGAGTGAAGTTCAAGCTCTTACCCTTGAGTAAACCCTTCCTCCAGGTGCACAATGATAGAGTTGTCCTTAGGACTAATCCAGAGTTTCTGCCTAAGATGGTATCTTCCTTCCACCTTAACCATATCATTGAACTGACGGTGGTCTTCTCACATCGAGACTCTGTGGTAGAGAGGGTGTTTCACACAATAGACGTCGAAAGAGCCCTCATGTACTCCATTGATAGGACAAAGCCCTTTTGCAAGACACAACAACTCTTTGTCCCATTCACTAAACCATACAAAGGCTAGCTCTATCTAAAGCAGGCAAAGCCAGGTGGCTGGTCAAATGCATTCGGACTTGCTATGCTAAAGCCAAGAGGCAATAGGCTGCCCCACCCAGGCCCCTCTCTACCTGCAAAAAGATGGGCCTCCGTGGCTTTCCTTGGTAACATTCCCATATCCAACATATATAAAGCAGCTACTAGGTCCACTCCACACACTTTCCCTAAGCACTACATTGTGGATGTTTTTGCATGCCAACAAGCTAACGTTAGCCAAGCTGTGTTACTTACAGTTTTCCAGTGCTCTGCAACATCCTCCGGCTAGCCACCACTTAGGAGAGAACTGCTTTACAGTCTAAGCCGAGCATGTGTATCTACAGCTACACATGCCACGAATGGAAAAGGTTACTTACCGCCTCAGCATCTGTTCATAGAAGTAGTTCTGTAGATTGGCATGCGTCCAACCTCCTCCCTGAAAGCCTCCAGTTGATAGAGATGCCTTTCATTTTTGTTCTTTTGCATGGTCATCTTCTGCTTTCTATGTTCCATTTTCATCCTCACCCGCAGTGCGGAAAAACAACTTAACAATGGAGCTGATGCCCATGCGCATTACCATATGTATCAAAAACAATGGTTCCAGCGGAAAGTTAGGTTAATCTATAGTAATAATCAAATGCACAATCGCAATCAAAAAACGGGTTAGAAGTGATGTCAGAAAGAAAGAGGGCCTTGCAGACTTTATGTTCACAATAATTCTTTTTATCCAATTTGTACAATTCAAATCAATAAAAACACAGACCAAGAGAAAACAATAGTGCTTTTGTGTCCCCAAGTGAAATGGAACCATAAAACAAACAGTGAAAAAACATGTAATGTGTACAGCTTGGTTTCCACAATTTTTTTGAAAAAAGGCGACCAAAGAGTAACTTATTAATGATTCCAGCTTCTGTGTACAATAGTCAGAGCTGTTAAAGTGGTTCGCTTTCAAATACAGTCGACGACGTTTCGACCCTTTTACAGTGTAGGGTCTCCTCAGGACCAAGGGATATGGGGACAATCTGATGGCGAATGTACAGCCTCGTGAGACAGTGAAAAAAGTGAGACACCGGTAAGGTGAGAAAGAAGAAGGGGATACTCACACGGGGACCCGGTCGGGTGCCCCGTATGAGAGACGAGAAGGGCTGACAAACGGTCTTAATCATGGGTTGCTCAATCGCGATGAAGGGCAGAAGTACATGACCTCCACTTAGTGTAGTGGTGCAGGAGCAGAGTCTTCAACTTAATTGTGCCGACCGCGGGACCAATCGTGCCACGGAAATGGTATTACTCTTTTTGAAATGTAGCCATAAATTCGAACTGCTCCGGTCGTCTGCCTGGTAACAGCGAACCACTTTAACAGCTCTGACTATTGTACACAGAAGCTGGAATCATTAATAAGTTACTCTTTGGTCGCCTTTTTTCAAAAAAATTGTGGAAACCAAGCTGTACACATTACATGTTTTTTCACTGTTTGTTTTATGGTTCCATTTCACTTGGGGACACAAAAGCACTATTGTTTTCTCTTGGTCTGTGTTTTTATTGATTTGAATTGTACAAATTGGATAAAAAGAATTATTGTGAACATAAAGTCTGCAAGGCCCTCTTTCTTTCTGACATCACTTCTAACCCGTTTTTTGATTGCGATTGTGCATTTGATTATTACTATAGATTAACCTAACTTTCCGCTGGAACCGTTGTTTTTGATACATATGACATACCCTGGTTCCTAGTGAGTAGGGTCCCCCTTGTTCTTGGTTTCGCCATGCGCATTACCAGTCATAGGAAGAGTCACTATACCTTGTGACTCAAAAGACCTCTTCAAAGAAAAACAAGTTGCACATGTCCAAGCCCAAAACTAAATGTCAGGAATATGCAGGGCATGTGTAGCTATAGCACTACATGCCACGAACAGATGCGTACAGGGTAAGTAAAATTTTCCTTTCACATGCATGGCATACCATATAAACAATAGATGGGTTTGTAGAGTATGTGTAAGATTTCTGAACATCTATTAATTGATTACACATGTAATTGCAAATTTGCAGTCAATTGGTTTTTCATTCACTTACATGAACGTGATGCATTATTGCTTTTTTTCAGCTTGTGTATGAACTTTTTTGGTCATGATGGAATAATAAACATAAACAAACTTAAGCGCGATCGACCAGATTTAAAGATTGTGACAAGAATCGCAGAGGATGAAGAGGTGCTCCGATACACAGAAGAGAAAGTAAAGAAACTGCTTTCAAGTGGATCGAATCAATACAAAATGGCATGGCTCGTTCAACTCCTACAAGAAGTGCTGAAGGATTTAAATGATGATGAGAACACGCACAACTGTGTTGAAAACGCAGTGAAGGAGAGAGTACAAATATTGAAAAATAATATTTCACAAGTTCTGGGAGAATATTTGACCCACCAGTCGACTCTGAAAGTTTAACCTGGATTCCAAAAACGACTGACAACGCCAAGACGTCCAATTTTATTGCGCATAAACATGCATATCATTGTTTTGTGCAAAACAAGGAGAAACATAGACAAATACTAACAGACACAGGCCAAAAATGAATACATAATGATTCACAGACACATAGGCATACAAACATATAGGTAGGGTACACATTCACAGGTAGTACTCTTGTCCATGTTGCTTGCACAAAAAAAACACACACAACTGCACATACACATCCACACACAAAGCATATAGACAAGTGCAAAAATGTCCATACATGCACACAAGGACAGAAATACATGTACAGGTATATAGACGGGTATTTAGTTTCACATATATGCACACTCAAAGCATCGTTACTATTCACTCGTTCTCATCCTGTTTTCCATCCCATCTCTGCTTTCTCCATTACTTTTTCAGTTCTCTTTATTTTCTGTCTCTCACTTTCTGTGATCTATGTGCCCATTTCTTCTCTATGCCAGTGTCTCATAGAGCTCATTTTCGAGCCCTTTTGTTCGGGCTTTTTATGAGCCTGATCTCTGCTCAGTTTGTTTTTCGCATTCTGCCTTTCTTTGTCTGCCTCTCTTTCTTTGTACCACCTATTACTCTACCAGGACAGTGTAGCCTCTGCAGTACAGTATCTTATTATTAGAGGTAATGAATGGGGTAAGCCCACTAGATAAAGTTCAAATTCACTAGAGCCTTATGAGTTTGCATTTTATGAGAGTTTAGTTTGAGAATTTTTCACAAGCAAAACGACCAATAATGTGTCTGTTGGTACCTATGAAGACAGTGGTTGGTTTTCATACAGATGCCCATTTTTAGGTCTCGCCTACGCAGCGCGCATGCGTTGCTTAGGAAAAAGAGTAGTAATCGCTTCGGCTTTTCAGCCAAAAACGTGCACGCATTGCATTGCTTTCAATGGCAATGCGTGCACGTTTGGCGATTCCCTTGCGGGAGCGAGCTTTGGCAACATATGTTTGCTCGCTCCCGCAAGGGAATCGCTGTGTGTTCTCTCGCATTCTCCCCACCCCTCCCACTTGCTAGCCCAGTAGTTTCACTTTCGCTGCCGCGGGGCCGCGTTTGTGTTTCAGCGCTTGTTTCATTTGCCTCAGGCTCGTATTTTAAACTGGTGTTTACTGCCTTTGCGACTGCTGTAAGCCGACAGCTGGTTCTTCTCCCGTCACCCAATCACCCTTCTCCCGCTGTTCACTGTTTCTCCTCAACTCTCTCCTGTCCCAGCCTGTCATCTCCTCAGCCCTCTGCCATTTTCACCCACTTCCCTTGCCGCTCTCTCCTTGGCGCTGCTCGCTTGTGGCAGCAGCTGTTCCAATTAAGTTTATATCTGCTGTTTCAAAATCTCACACACTGGTTTTATTGTTTATTTGAAAAACAGGATTATAATTAACCAGCATTGCCTCTTTAACTGGTCCCCAGAAACCACCTACAGCGGTGGACCCGGACGCTCATGTTCCCATTTTAATGACGTGTTAGCAATTCAGGGCTCTGCCACCCGTTGCGGCTTGCAGTTCACCTTCCCGGCATGTTTGTCATATAAATACAAACAACACATGGCAACTGAATGGTTTCACTTCGGTGCATGCCGTCTGGCTACAGTGCACCCTAAAAGCTCAAAAGGCTTTTTCACTCCCAACTTAAAAGTGGATAAAACCGGCTACATGTCATCCAATCGCCTCTGAGAAGGGGGGGGGGTGGGGGTAGCATCACCTCTTCTTCTTTTGTTGCTTTGCTGTGACAGCCACCGCACTCACCCAGACAAATGGCGTTTTATTTTACTAAACAGTTTTACTGACTTGGGTGTTGTTACCAGTGAACAATCGGGACGTCATTCACAATCGGGACGCATTTAATATGTAGGGTGCTAAATTATTAAGGGGACTCCTCGTTGTCCTGAGAGATTGCTGCCATGGCCACGCTGCCCGGTTTCTTAACCACAGACTTTGGTTCTGGCATGTGCCTTTGGCCCCCCCCCGAGACACCTTACAACTTTGGCTCATGTTAACCATTTTGCCACCCCTTCAATGGCAGGTGCTCTTAAACAGACCCAGCACCCCCCCCATTTTTGCAATTTAGCGATTCTCCTGCAAAAGTCACACTGATGCACTGTTAAGGAGCAGCTAAAAAACAGGAAATTTCTTCGTTTATTTCTTCAATGATGCATGGCTACTGGCTCTTGGCACAAAGCACTTCAGAACGTGTCTGTGAGTGCCTCCGACGCATTGCATCAGTCTTTGATAATATATTCCCTGCCCGAATTGTTTATGAGGTATCTGCAAATCATGAGATTGCCCTGATGCACGTGTGATCTACGGCAGTCTGGAACCATTAGATTTGGCAACCATGTTTTCAAAACTTCCCACCCTCACATCATTGTTTTTTAATCCCCAACACCCTCCTATCACTGCATTCAATTTCCTTCATCCTCCCAACGTTGCTTTCAGTTCTATTCCACGCTCCCGTAGTTGCTTCCCATTCACCCCCACCCTCCCATGGCTGCTTTAATTCTCAAATGATGTCCAGGAAAAAGAAGCACGCAGCAGAGGCAAGCATGTATTCTTGAATCACAATGCATGGCCCATTGTATAGTAATTGTATAGTTTTTCAATCCCTAGCACCACATGATCCAGGATAATATTCTGCCTGGCTAAACACTTATAAGGTCCCAAAGGCAAGAACTAATGGCTATGCCAACCCATTTTTCTGGCCATAGCTCCCACACACTACTGCTGCTGCTGTAGTAGCTCACTGTACATCCACCCAGCAGCATGACCTTAGCTGAAAAGTGCCATCCTGCTCTTCTACCAGTGTTGGGGGAAGGACATCTCTGCTCACAAGCAGCACGGAGATGCCCCACCAAATGGACAATAGATAATTTTAGATTCGGGCAGAGGTGTGGCCTAAAGTGGCTAGAGAGGGCGTCTTTGAAGTGGCGAACCAGGTACGAGTCCCTGAAGTGAACTTAACATGATTCTGGGAAAATCACTTAATCTCATTCTCACTGTGGGGGAAATAAAAAAATGATCTCACCTAGTGTAGTCATGTAAAGCACTACAATACCATTAGGCCGAGTTTGTCCTTATAAAACTAGAAAAAAAATAGAACAACAACAAGCATTGGCATAGCCAATAGGTCTCGCCTTTGTGACCTTATAAGTGTTTAGCCATGCAACGGTTGATGTTGTTTCACCAAGGACATTGTGCTGCATAACTAAATACTTGTAAGGTCCCAAAAGCGAGACCTATTGGCTATGCCAATGCTTGTTATCATTGGGATGGCAATATTCCTCAAATAAGAGGCCCAACGTGGCAGCGTTATATGTTGATGATAGGAGTGATAGGTGCCAATATTTAGTCAGTATATTAGCATTTTGTGCTCAGTTTCATTCATGTCCATTGTTTATTCATTCTGTTAAGCTGGTAACATCCTGTTTATAGGACTCCCCTTTTTAGGATTTTTCGCCATGGATAGAGCAGTTTGTGGATGGATGCTAATCTCAGTGTTTGAGGCACTACTTAGTTACTGTGCTAGAAACCTGGGCTTTTTCAGGGCGGAAACTAATCTGAAGTGTAACACAAGTGTGCAGGATTTGTCTGCATAGTGTTGAAGATATATATTGAAGGCATGGGAGGCCAGTTGCTTCTTATCTCTGAAAGTGTTGAAGACTCATCTCTGCTATTGCCTTGAATTTTCTTAAACCTAGTATGTGCTAATTACGAATGTTTCTTGTGGTCAGCTATACGACAGTTATATATATAAGTTAAAGCTATAAACAATAGACTTACATTTGATTTTTGTAGAGCCGCACTATCAGTATGGAAGGAACCCGCCTGTGAGACACAAGAGCATACTTTCGAAAGGTTAAAGGAGAATGTTTCTTGCAAGTTAAATTTGGGGCCCAGATCTTGGTGGTAGATGTATCCCTTCCCAAAAGGAGACTAACTGGGTTCATGAAATGAGTTATGTTGGTGTCCTTGGACATGTATGAGGGGTCGTATGAATTAGTAACTGAAGGTTCTCCAATTTCAGTATAGCTGTGTGAAATCATAAGAGATATATGAGCCCTGTGAAAATTAGGAGCCATGAAGTGGCAGGCTCTTACGGAGAGTCCTGCCCACAGCCTATTTCTAGAGAGTCTCAGTTCAATATAGAGGTAGTGCTTGCATACAAGAACATCATATCAAATAAACAGACACTGCAGAGATTAATTGTAAGAGAAACACAAATGACTAATGCAAGGTTTCTAATTACAAAAATTTTTCTAGTGCTCAATTTGGAACATTTGTGGTTGAAGCATACTGGAAGAGTACGACCATCGTTTTGGAACTTAAACAGAGGAGTAAGATTTGATGATGGGTGAGAGTTATACTTTAAATCAATCAATCAATCATGTCACTTATAAAGCGCACTACATACCCGCGAGGGTCTCAAGGCGCTGGGGGAAGAGGGGGTGGTGCTGCTACTGATCGAAGAGCCAGGTCTTGAGGAGTCTTCTGAAGGCCAGTAGGTCTTGGGTCTGCCGAAGGTTGGTGGGGAGGGTGTTCCAGGTCTTGGCGGCAAGGTGGGAGAAGGATCTGCCGCCGGCGGTCGTTTTCCGGATGCGGGGGACTGTGGCGAGGGCGAGGCTGGTGGAGTGGAGCTGGCGGGTGGGGGTGTAGAAGCTGAGTCGTCTGTTGAGGTAGGCTGGTCCGGAGTTGTGGAGTGCTTTGTGTGCGTGGGTGAGGAGCTTGAAGGTTATCCTCTTGTTGACAGGGAGCCAGTGCAGGTCTCTCAGGTGGGGTGTGATGTGGCTGCGTCGGGGGATGTCGAGGATAAGACGTGCAGAGGCGTTCTGGATGCGTTGCAGCCGTCTCAGGAGCTTAGCCGTCGTTCCTGCGTAGAGGGCGTTTCCGTAGTCCAGCCTGCTGGTGACGAGGGCCTGGGTGACTGTTTTTCTTGTTTCGGTGGGGATCCACTTGAAGATCCTGCGGAGCATTCGGAGGGTGTTGAAGCAGGATGAGGAAACGGCGTTGACCTGCTTAGTCATGGAGAGGGTGGGGTCGAGGATGACCCCTAGGTTGCGTGCGTGGTCGGTGGGTGTCGGGGCTGTTCCCAGTGATGTCGGCCACCAGGAGTCGTCCCATGCTGAAGGGTTGGAGCCAAGGATGAGGACCTCCGTCTTGTCCGAGTTCAGCTTCAGGCGGCTGGTCCTCATCCATTCAGCGACGGCCTTCATTCCTTCGTGGAGGTGGGCTTTGGCGGTGTGAGGGTCTTTGGTGAGGGAGAGGATCAGCTGGGTGTCGTCGGCGTAGGAGATGATGTTGAGGTTGTGCTGTCGGGCGACGTGGGCGAGGGTGCCATGTAGATGTTGAACAGCGTTGGGCTGAGGGAGGAGCCTTGGGGTACGCCGCAGATGATCTTGGTGGCTTTGGATCGGAAGGGGCGAGGCGGACGCTTTGTGTTCTGCCGGAGAGGAAGGATGTGGTCCAGTCCAGGGCCTTCTCTTGGATCCCGGCGTCGTGAAGGCGTGTTCGTAGTGTGTGGTGGCAGACCGTGTCGAAGGCGGCTGATAGGTCCAGGAGGATGAGGGCTGCTGTTCCTCCGTTGTCTAGCAGGGTCCTGATGTCATCGGTGGCGGCGATGAGGGCGGTTTCGGTGCTGTGGTTGCTGCGGAAGCCGGACTGGGAAGGGTCCAGGATGTTGTTCTCCTCGAGGTAGCGGGTCAGTTGTTTGTTGACGATTTTCTCGGTGACCTTCGCGGGGAACGGGAGCAGAGAGATGGGTCGGAAGTTCTTGAGGTCCTTGGGGTCTGCCTTGGGTTTCTTGAGTAAGGCGGTGATCTCGGCGTGCTTCCAGCTTTCGGGAAGGTTGCTGTCTCGAAGGAGATGTTGATTATTTTCCGGAGATGGGGCGCGATGGCTGTACTGGCTTTGTTGAAGACGTGGTGAGGGCACGGGTCTAGCGGTGAGCCGGAGTGGATGGTGTTCATGATCTCGCTGGTGTCCTCGTCGTTGATGTTGGTCCAGGAGAGCAGGCGGTTGGTGGTTGTGGGGGCAGTGGTCTCGGTGGTTGCCGGGGCGGTCGTGGTGTTGAAGCTGTCGTGGATGTCGGCGATTTTGCGGTGGAAGAAGGTGGCCAGTGAGTCGCACAGGTCTCGCGACGGCGGGATGTCGTTGGTGTTGGAGCTGGGGTTGGAGAGTTCCTTCACGATGTTGAAGAGCTCTTTGCTGTTGTGTGCGTTGTTGTCTAGGCGGTCTTTGAGTGAGGCCCTTTTGGCGGATCTGATGAGGTGATGGTGACTGCGGGTGGCGCTCTTGTGGGCGGCGTAGCTGTCCGCTGTCCGTTCGTGGAGCCAGATCTTCTCCAGTTTTCGGCATGTTCGTTTGGAGGCCTGGAGGTCTTCGGTGAACCAGGTGGCTTTCTTGCTGGTGTGGCTGTTGGGCGGATTCTTGAGCGGGGCGAGGGTGTTGGCGCAGTCGTCGATCCACTGTCTGAGGTTGCGGGCGGCGGTGTCAGGGTCGGAGGGTTCGGCGGGTGGGCTCAGGACGAGGGTTGTGGTTAGCTGGTCTTCGGTGACTCTACTCCAGCAGCGGCGAGGCATTTGTTCGGTGCGGTGGTGCGTGGTGGGCTTCCTGTAGGTGAAGTGGATGCAGTGGTGGTCAGTCCAGTGGGGTTCGGAGGTGTGGTTGAAGGAGACGTGTGGGCTTGCGGAAAAGATGGAGTCTAGCGTGTGGCCGGCGGCGTGGGTGGGTGTAGTCACGAGCTGTCTGAGTCCGAGGGTGGCGAGGTTGTCGATCAGGGTGGTGGAGTTGGTGTCCTTGTTGTTCTCGAGGTGGAAGTTCAGGTCCCCGAGGAGGATGTAGTCCTTGGAGGCGATGGCGTGTGTGCTGACGAAGTCAGCGATAGAATCTGCTGAACTGTGGTCGGGGTCCGGGGGTCTGTAGATGAGGGTTCCTCTGAGGGTGGTGTTGGGATCGGTGTGGATCTGGAAGTACATGTGTTCGGCGGTGCTGAGGGTGTCGTCGGTGTTGGTTGAGACTCTGAGGGTGTTCCTGTGGACGATGGCGATGCCTCCTCCGACTCCGTTGGTGCGGTCCCTGCGGGTGATCTTGTAGCCGTCCGGGATGGCAATGGCGATGTCGGGGGCTGAAGCGGGATTCAGCCAGGTCTCCGTCAGGAATGCGACGTCTGGGGAGGTTGAGTCGAGAAGGTCCCAGAGTTCGATGGCGTGTTTGCGGGCGGAGCGGGTGTTGAGGAGGATGCATCTGAGGTAGTTGGGTTCTTTCCTGGGCGGTGGTTTGGCGGGGCGGGTGCTGGCGAAGCTGCAGTTCCGGCAGGTGAAGGGCCCTTGGGTGCGCTTCGGGGTGGCCCGGTAGCAGGCGTGATCTTTTCCGGGGTTGAGTGCGTGGAGGGTGCTGGCGTCGTATCGGCGTCTGTTGATGTGGCGGGCGCGGGGGATGCCCGGACCAGGGGTTCTGGCGCTGGGCGCGGTCCCGGCGCGGACGGGCGCAGACGGGCTTGCCTTAGGCGCGCCCGCTGCGCATCTCCGCTGCGCGGCCGCCCAGCGGCCGCCATAAATGGGGAGGTGGGAGGGAGGAGCAGGGAATGGGGCAGCGAATGGGCAGTGAGGGGGTGGGGCCGCAGGGGCGCAGCGGCGGGAAACAGGCACGGAAAGGAAAAAACAAGCACAATCAGGGCAGCAAGGGGGCACAGAAAGGAAAAAAACGAGCACAATCAGGGCAGCAAGGGGGCACAGAAAGGAAATAAAACGAGCACAATTAGGGCAGCAAGGGGGCACAGAAAGGAAAAAACGAGCACAATCAGGGCAGCAAGGGGGCACAGAAAGGAAAAAAACAGAGCACAATCAGGGCAGCAAGGGGGCACAGAAAGGAAAAAACGAGCACAATCAGGGCAGCAAGGGGGCACAGAAAGGAAAAAAAACGAGCACAATCAGAGCAGCAAGGGGGCACAGAAAGGAAAAAACGAGCACAATCAGGGCAGCAAGGGGGCACAGAAAGGAAAAAACGAGCACAATCAGGGCAGCAAGGGGGCACAGAAAGGAAAAAACGAGCACAATCAGGGCAGCAAGGGGGCACAGAAGGAAAAAAAACGAGCACAATCAGGGGCAGCAGCAGGGCACACAGACGGAGCTGTGTGGTGGGGGAGCGACCTACCAGTCAAGGTTGTGTATCTACAGATGTACATCAGATTTATTGATCACATGTTTTCATGTAGGATATATATTGGTGAACCCAGGTTTAAGGTAGATAAGAGATTTAAGACTTAATTTCTTTAGAAAGCTCTAAAGTAATGGGACACCGTTAGGATATTATCTGCTTAATATGACATTGGTGTTAATAGTCCATATCATGATTGTACTTGGTTAATATTGTAAATGTAATTATGAATAATTGTATTCTGTGTAATGTTAGGGATTATAAGGCTACAGGCCATGAGTTAGGAGTCCAGCAGTGGGTAAAGTGGGTAATGAAGCCTAGGAGGATAAAAGGGGTTGGGTGGTGTGATTGTATAAACATGTGAAGATCAGTGCTTTATTAAAATATAATATTTTCTTTAGTTGTTATATGCGGGGGAGAATTCCTAAGGTCTGACTTGAATGCTGATGGGAGCATAACTGTAACACATGTGTATGGTAAATTATCTGTCTTGAGAAATGTATAGTTAATGCATATGTACCATTGAAACACAGCATCAGCTGTTTGATTATTAGATTTCTGTTGACTCTTTCTATATATTGATCAATAAAATAATCACAGGTAAGACAATGATGTAACCAGACTAAATCTGAATCAAATTTTTTTGTTTTACGTATGTGGCAGGTAAAGCGTGTAGAGCAAGTTTGTGGTGGCAGAACCCACAGGAGACCTTGGAAGACCAGCACCTCCACAGTGTAAAAGGGGAGAGAGGAGCAAGGTATAATATAGGAGACATGCACTTTCCACATTGAAGGCACAGGATATTATCCTTGGATGTTACCCCATTATAACCGGGGATTGCGAAGCCAGCAGCACCCTTCAATTAGGAGTGCCAGCTCTAACAATAATCCTTATAGAAGTAAAGAACTAAGGGCCTGATTGAGATCTCGGCGCATAGGTTACTCCGTCACAATGGTGACGGATATCACGTCCGCTGACATAAATCCTATTATATCCTATACAATTTATATTTCGGTGGACGGGATATCTGTCACCATTGTGACGGAGTAACCTGTCCACCGAGATCTAAATCAGGCCTTAAGTTTATTTAGTGCTGTGTCTGCTTTTTCGAGGGACTTGACTGGACGACTCTCCTGATGGTGACAGGAGTTTACGTCCACCCAGAAATTGGAGCCAATGAAGGGAGTTCAAGTAAGAACAGGAAGACCTTACATCATTCACCGAGGGCATTTGCTGTGAATTCAAGTTCTAAACGTATGTAATTGACTAAAACAAAGGAAAATGCAATAAAATCATTGCATATCAGTACCAAAAACCTAGTGATGTTTGTGCTTAGATGGGACAATTGCTGAAGCTCTCAGTTTCACTTTCCACCCACAGTACAACTGGAATCCCTGCTGCCTTGAAGCTTGACAGCTGAGCTATGTTTCCCATTGTCCATCCTTTACACAGTTCTGTAAAAAAAAAATGATAATATTTCATTGTATTTTCTAGTAGAGAGATATTTCAGTGAGGTCACAGAGAGAACATCTGTAAATTAGATGTGTATTTCATTTTGACTTTTCTGTGTGCAATTTGAAACACCTTCAGAATACCACTTTACTTCTGATTTCCATAATCTAATTATGTTTTCTTTTTTGTAATTGGTATTTATTTTTATACAGCTCTTGATACATGCCAACATCCCCAGTCTAGTAGGGAAACTCTCTATTCCTTATGATAAAATGACATTATTTTAGCTTTCACCCTCCGAAAACCTCCTTGACTCTAATAAAAGTTAATGGGGGAACAAAATCCCTCCCATTTTATTCTCTAAATCTCACATTAGGTATTCCCAAATCACAGTGTATATGACGAGCGTTTTCTCTGAGTTGTGACTTGCTTTGATTTTGGTCTGGCATATGTTGGTCTTTTCCAAAAAAGCACATACAAAATACCTGTTCATAGGTTTCAATCCTACTTGGTAAGTAGCCACATTCATTTGCGACACCTTGAGCCATTCCTGACTTTTATTTAGTGAAAAGCACTTAGCACACTAGGGGGCAGATTTATGAGAGCCTTGTGTTGCGTTTGCACCACGCAAAGTGATACATGCGTGACGCAAGGCTCTCAATCAGATTTATGAAGTCACATCAAGCCACATTGCATGACTTTGAGTGGCCTCATAAATCTTGAGTAAGGCAACGCAGCACAAATCTCTGCGTTGCCTTACTCTTCGCAAGGGAGGCGTTCCATTGGCGTTGCAGTGGGTGTTCTTACGCAACCCTGATGGGTTTTGATGCATTCCCAGATTTACAAGGACTTGTAAACCTGAGATTGCGTCAAAATCTTATGCTTCCCCAGGTCAGGCGTAACATCTTTATGTTCGAAGCATGTGAGCTGTAGATCAAATGCTATGCATAGATCGCCATCTAGTGTTGGGTCGGGATGTTTGCACTTTGTTTTTGTTCGAAGAAGTCTTTCCAGTCACGAGGTTGGTGACTCCTCCTTTCGGTGATAGTGCGCATGGGCATCGACTCCATCCTTAGATTGGTTTTTTCCGCCATCAGGTTCGGATGTGTATTGCTGCGCTCCGGTTCGGCACCGTTTCTCAGACCCCTTTGACGCGCAATCCATACCCTCGGCGGTATTGTTATTAATCGCGGTTCACCCCCGATCATTCCACTCCTGTCGGGGGACGTCTCTCCCAATTTCTCCCTGTCTGGAACTCCATCACTTCAGACAAATGGGTACTACAAATTATCCAATATGGTTACTGCCTGGAACTTACAGCCAATCCCCCAAATATCCTTCCAAGACCACATGCAAGGTCACCGGAACATCTCTCACTCTTAAAGCAAGAGGTTCTCTCTCTCCTAGAAAATCAAGCTATAGAACCAGTCCCATTACAATACCAAGGGACCAGGGTATACTCCCTGTACTTCTTAATTCCAAAAAAGGATGGCTCTTTAAGACCTATATTAGACCTCAGACAACTGAATCTATACATCCAATCAGACAACTTTCACATGGTCACACTTCAACAGGTTCTCCCGCTCCTTCAGCAAGGCGACTTTCTGTCCACTCTGGATCTAAAGGACGCCTATTTCCATATTCCCATTCACCCCGCTCACCGCAAATACCTCAGGTTTATGGTCGCCGGCCAACATTATCAATTCAAAGTCCTCCCATTCGGAGTAACTACAACACCCAGGGTTTTCACAAAGTGTCTAGCAGTAGTCGCGGCTCATCTAAGAAGGCAGCACATTCACGTCTTCCCCTACCTAGATGACTGGCTAATAAAAGCCAGCTCGCAACAGAGCTGCCTACCCCACACTTGGAAAACAGTCCAACTGCTTCACGACCTCAGGTTCACTGTGAACCTCACCAGGTCTCATCTCCAACCATCCAACACACGAGTGTATCTAGGAGCCACAATAAACACTCAGAAAGCTCTAGCGTGTCCCAACGTTCTAAACGTATGTAATTGACTAAAACAAAGGAAAATGCAATAAAATCATTGCATATCAGTACCAACATGCAACATGCAGACTCTAATATCAAAGTTTCAGCCTCAACACTCATTACCAGCTCCAGTGTTCATGCAACTGCTAGGAATGATGGCATCTTGCATTTTGATCGTTCCTTACACAAGACTCCAAATGCGTCTCCTACAGGAATACTTAGCACGTCAGTGGAACCAGGCTCAAGGTCAGTTATCAGATCTAGTGTTGGTGGATGGCCGCGCCCATCGCTCTCTGCAGTGGTGGAATATACAAAACCTTTCCAAAGGGCGGCCATTCGTTGATCCGGTTCCACAAATAGTGCTAACGGCAAACGCATCGCTCACTGGTTGGGGAGCTCATCTTCTAAAACATACCATTCAGGGCATGTGGACTCGGCAACAGAAACAACTCCACAATTTTTCTAGCATTGAAAGCCTTTCAACTTCATCTAGTAGGCAAAGTTGTCCTGATCTGCACAGACAACATGACAGCAATGTACTACATACAAAAACAGGGGGGAACACACTCTCTCCAGCTCTCTCATCTAGCCCAGAGCATCTGGAGATGGGCCATACCTCAAAAAATATATCTCTTTGCAGAACACCTCCCAGGAGTAAACAATCAGATTGCAGATCTGCTCAGTCGTCAAAGACAGCAGATCCACGAATGGGAACTCCACCCTTAAGTTCTCTTCCCATTCTTCCAAATTTGGGGCTTCCCAGAGATAGACATGTTCGCCACCCACCTAAACGCAAAATACCCAAACTTCGCATCCAGGTATCCACACCCATTGTCCAAAGGCAATGCTCTATGGATGAATTGGTCAAGGATATTTGCTTATGCTTTTCCACTTCTCCCACTCATTCCATTAGTGGTTCGGAAACTCAGACAGCAGTCCCTGACACTAATCCTAGTTCCTCCCACATGGGCCCATCAACCCTGGTTCACAACCCTGTTGGAGCTATCAGTAGTACCTCACCAAAAACGACACCTGACTCCCAATCTTCTCACTCAGAACCGTGGAGAGATAAGGCATCCAGATCCCAGTTATCTCAACCTTGCGATCTGGCACCTGAAATCCTAGAGTTTGGTTATCTTAATCTTCCGCCAGACTGCATGAATATTATCAAAGAGGCTAGTAGTCCTACCACAAGAGCATGCTATGCAGCAAAGTGGAAAAGGTTTGTCATTTACTGTAACAACAATAAAATCAATCCACTAGATGCTTCAATCCAAAATATCATTTGCTACCTACTACATCTACAGCATTCCAATTTAGCGTACACATCTATATGCTTACATCTTGCTGCAATAGCTGCATATCTTCAAAACAGACAACATTTGTCTCTTTTAGAGTCCCCGCTATTAAGGCATTTATGGAGGGACTTAAAAGAGTCATTCCACCTGCTCCAGTGTGGAATCTCAACATTGTTCTTACAAGACTCATGGGAACGCCTTTTGAGCCATTGCACAGATGTGAACTACAATTTCTCACATGGAAGGTAACCTTCCTCATAGCCATCACATCTCTAAGGAGAGTGGGTGAGCTTCAGGCACTAACCATAGAAGACCCATTTTTACAAATACACCAAAACAGAGTGGTTCTAAGGATTAACCCCAAATGTTTACCTAAAGTCATTTCTGCCTTTCATATCAACCAATCTGTTGAGTTGCCTGTGTTCTTCCCTCAACCAGATTCAGTGGCAGAACGTGCTCTTCACACCTTAGATGTCAAAAGAGCATTACTTTACTATATAGAAAGGACAAAACCTTTCAGGAAAACCAAGCAACTTTGTGTTGCTTTTGCTCCACCACATAAAGGCAATCCAATATCAAAATCAAGTATTGCACAGTGGATAGTTAAGTGCATTCAAATATGATACATCAAAGCTAAACGCACATTAACAATTCCCCCTAGAGCGCATTCTACACGTAAACTAGGGGCTTTTATGGCATTTTCAGGAAATATACCGATAGATGACATCTGCAGAGCTGCAACATGGTCTACACCACACACATTCACAAAACACTATTGTGTAGATGTGTTAACAAGACAACAAGCTAGTGTGGGCCAGGCAGTTTTACGTACACTATTTCAGACCACTGCAACAGTTACAGGTTAGCCACCACTTTGGGAGATAACGGCTATATAGTCTATGCATAGCATGTGACCTGAGAAACGGCCACTACAACGCGGCCGTTTCCACGCAAACCTTAACCACGCATGCATTACAACGCATGCGTGGTTACCACGAAAGCCTTTACCAAGCATACCTTTACTACGAGATACGTAGTAAAGGCATGTGTGGTAAAGGCTACAATTAGAAAAAGGGGGCTTGGGGGGTCTCCCCCCAAAAATAAAAAAAAAAGCGTGGGGAAAAAAAAGGGGGCTTGGGGGTCTCCACCCCCCCCAAAAAAACGAACCTGATATCACGTCGCGAAGTGGAGGCAATCGGCTTCGTTTGAGAGGAAACGGAAAGAAACTTCCGCTTCCTCTTTACGACGTCACCAAGGAAGATGAAGGAGAGGAGACGACGTGAAGAGGTAAGGGGAATTTTAGTTTAAAAAAATATATATATAAGGATTGAGGGTTTAGGGCAAGGGTAATTATAAGAAGGATTGGGGGCTGGGGGGTCACGTAAGGGTACAGGGGAGGGGTATAACCTTTAACAAGAGTATGCCCTTACCATGCATAAATTTACAACGAAAATCGTTGTAAAGGTATGCGTGGTAAAGGAATATTCGTGGTAAAGGTTATGCGTGGAAATAGCATTCCGTTGTAACGCATGCGTGGTAAAGGCATGCGTTGCAACGGAATGCGTTGTAACGACATACAACCATGTGATCTACAGCTCACATGCCTAGAACGGAAAATGCTACTTACCACAGTATGCATCTGTTCTTCGCATGTAGAGCTGTAGAATCTCATGCGCCCGCCTCCCCGGGAACCTATACCTGTTGCAGTACTATCTTACTTAGATACAATATACATGGACATCTCTCTTTTACTACTCTTACTAACTCCATCATCACCCTCTGCGGCAAAACAATCTAAGGATGGAGTCGATGCCCATGCGCACTATCACCGAAAGGAGGAGTCACCTACCTCGTGACTGGAAAGACTTGTTCGAACAAAAACAAAGTGCAAACATCCGGACCCAACACTAGATGGCGATCTATGCATAGCATGAGATTCTACAGCTCTACATGCCAAGAACAGATGCATACTGTGGTAAGTATCATTTTCCTTTTCCTATTTCTTTCCTCTTTCTATGTGTGCTGCTTTCTGCAGCACACATAGAAAGAGGAAAACACCTCTATGGATTGTTTCTGTGCACTTAAACAATCCTGCCGACTACACAGGCACCCTTCACCATGGTGCAAGGGTGCCTGCGTTGGCGCTAGGCTGCCGAAACGGCACCAGCGCAGGGGGAGAGGACAGGAATGCACCAAATTTGATAAATACGTGCATCCATGCCCTTTCACTTTGACATAAGGCAACGCAGCAAGGTGACTTGCTGCACTGCCCTACGCAAAACACCATAAATGAGGGCCAATGATTTTTTAGGCCATACTTAAGTAAGCATGTTTTTACTAATTAAAAAATAATGCCTAAATTAGAAGTGGTTCTGGTGCGTGACTGAGGCTGTTGGCCTCCATTTATAACTACTCATATTTGCAGAATAATAGTGCACATTTATTTTATACAAGCAGGCTTTTCTCTTGTTCTGTATACTTGTTTTTCCATTTCAGCAAGTTATTGATAAACCTCTATATTTGTTAAAAAAATATTGTTATTGGGTTTGAGAATACTCAACACAATGTAGTACAATACGTCTTTCAGTTTACATTGGTACTTTTCGCAAAGCCTTAGACTCAAGTGTGAAGTTCGACAACTTGTACACAACTGGCATATGCACGCAGTAAACCTCCAAAAACATTCGAAATGGTGCTAAACCACAAACTGCCCCCCAATGGATCCCCTCGATGAGAGTCTGATTTAGGTCTATCTGCTAATGATCACGGCATCAAAGTGCCTGAGCCCACCCCCACACGTAGTGGCAGTATAAACCATGGCCAGGGGTATATCGCCTGAATAAGGTCTTTTGCAGTGGGGTTGGGGATTCCTTGGTAGAAGGTCTGAGCACTAGCTGACTGTAGCCCATGGGGGGTATTTCATGTATTTGCAGCTTGGATACGTGGCTGAGTGCCTAACACAATATCTAAGATGGTGGTCATGTCTCAGGAAGAAGAAGCCTCATTATGTGGTGTCTGTAATGTAATATTTGTGTTCAGCTCGAGAAAGCAATGTGCAGGATATTCCTGTCAAATCCCATCAGGATTCGCTCCCTACAACGGCTTGAACACTGCCATATCTCAGTAGAAACCTTTCTGATAAGAGGGAACTTCAACTCCCATAAAAACTTACAACTGGTAGTGACGCGCAGGTATTCAAGCGTCAACCAGTTTGCCGATATAATCGCTTCCGTGTCAGCTGAAGTGGCCGATTATTCTGAACATTTCCCGGTGGAAGAGGGAGACCTGCGGTAGCGGTCTGGTAAGGCCGTAGGGTGACCAGAATCTCAAAACAAAAAACGGGGACAGGTCATAGACATAGAAGTAGGACTAAGGTTTGCAGTAACCATCGACATAAAAGTAGGACTATTTGACAGCTGTCATAGACATAGAAAAAGGACTACAATGACAGCTCCCTCCACAGACCGAGATGAAGCATTACAGACGACAAATCAGAGGTACATTGTTTTTACATTCTGTGTGGGAAACTGGCTATAGAAATTCAAACCCTTAAATAATTCCCCATTATTATAAAGAACCCATTAAAAAAAACTTCAAATTTATGCAGGAGTTTGCCAAGGTCATCACCGGGCCTTATGTATAATAAGTTGTCCTCCTCACAGAGCCTGTGTCGGGAGGAGTGACAGGCTTAGTGAGGTTAGAAGAATACAAATGCATCAAACTGCACATGCTGGGAGTCCAGCGAATTAAAGATGAAGGGGGAGTAAATGGTCTACCTTCTCTACAGCTTGGAAAATCACGTTATCAGTGGTTGGCTTTCTCTTCAGTGACCAACTGTTCTAAACTCATACACAACAAGCATTGGCATAGCCAATAGGTCTCGCTTTGGGACCTTATAAGTATTTAGTTATGCAGCACAATATCCTTGGTGCAATAACATCAACTGTTGCATGTCTAAAAACTTATAAGGTCCCAAAGGCGAGACCTATTGACTATGCCAATGCTTGTTTCTAGAGGCCTGGCATGCAGTTTTAAATGTAGGCTGGTAAGAAAGGTGCCAACCCGAGGGGCAAGGTCTAGAGAGAAATAAGATAGGAAGAGAGGTGAGTTATAATGAGATAGCACAAATAGAAAGGTGAAGCACAGAATGACAGGTGAGGTAAACAAAGTAGCGAGGCAGGTAGAGCCGGTGGGATGAAAAATAGAAAGATATGAGAAGTAGCGAAAAAGAGGTGCAGATGAGGTAGAGAGATGAGGCTAATACAGAGTAAGTGCGAGGGAGAATTAGAGAATGGTGAAATAGGGAGAGAGAGAGACAGAGGTAAGACAGATGTATTAAACGAGCGAGACATTGGAAGCAGAGAGAGTGAACGGAAACAGTGAAGGAGATAGAAAGAGAGATGAAAGCAAAGGGAGTGATAGATGGAGTGGAAGAGGTAGGGAGAGCATTGTAGAGAGAAAGAAATAAAATAATGGGAAAGGCGAGGGAAAGAGGACATCAATAAAAAGAGAGACAGAAGGCCAATAGGTGATGTAAATTGAGAGTCTAGATAGTGTATGAGAGGTGGGGAAGAGAGAGATGAGGCAGTGAGTTGTGAGTCAGAGCGAGAAATAAAAGAGAATGGTGAGGTAGAAAAAGGCATGCGAGAGGTAGAGAAAGGTAAGGTATAGATGGCAAAAATGATAGAAAGGGTAAGATAAAGAGATGAAATTAAGAGGGAGGGGAAGTAAATGGAAGAGAAATGAAGGGGGATGAGATGCAAACAGAGCAGCAAGATGCAGAAAGAAGAGAAAGTAGAGAGAGAGAGGGGCACTTGAGGAGAAGAGAGGGGCAGAGAGCTGACCGAGAGCTAGAGATAGGATCGGAGAGAGGTGGCAAGTTGAGGTCATGAGAGGTAAGTGCTGTGGGGCACTGAGGTTTATTGAAAGAGAGGTGTGACGTACAGAGAGAGAAGACAAGGACTGGAGAAAGTGTCCACACTGAACTAGAGGTTGGTGATCACCCTAAATATATTTATTAAAATAAAGCATTAAGAGAGTGCACTTTTACGGATTTCAGAGTGTGCACCATCTTGCATTGCTTTTATTTTAGAGCTTTGAGGTTTCAAGAAACTAGCTTTCGAATGTATAATTATGTGACAGAATTGTACAATGACGTCACACGTTAGATGCGCTTCATTTGGACCTCAGAGCAAGATCTGGAGGTAATATCCGTGGCTGTATTTATGTTACCGCTAAGCATTACCTCCGGTTTGTAGAAAATGGAATGGGAAAATGTGACTAACCTGCGGTATCACCAGCGCTCTATGATGCGGTGTAATTGCGTGCCTGACGCCTTGGCCGTATTACCACCATTATTTAAATGCGGTAAAACATATAGTGTCTCCTAAAGGGTGGGTGTGCCAGACGTCTGCTGCCAAACAAAGGTCAAACGCGAACAGCACAGGCACAAACAAAATACCTGAGAGACACCCATACTAACAATCAGAGATAGGCAAAACCTCCAACAAGAAATATCATATATATCAAGATATCAACTACTACAAACATAATACCGAGAATGGACTGAAGCTCAGAGTGAGACAAACACAAGCTCCAAATAAAAGCAGAAAAACATGAAAAGCACAAGAAGTGTCAAATATATTAACTTAGACTTATGGATGGCTGCACACGTTTAAATATAACATCTGACAATCAAGCAGCATTACAGTATTCTGCAGTGTTGTTATACACGTCAAATAATCAAAAGTGCCCAAAAGAGTCAGTCCCAACAAAAATATAAGAAAAAGTCATTTAGGCAGAAGAGCCAGTGATAAGAGTCCCACAGAAAATCCAAAGATCGTAAAACAAAAAATGAAATCCACCGAGTGTTGCAATTAAACAATGAGAGATGAACGAAGAAATCATAATAACCCAAAGTAACAAACCACACACCCATGTGATAAAAGAAATAGTCAAAATGAGTTGAAAGAACTGGCAACTCTAAAACGCAAGCAATTCTATTCTATAAATACCTTATATTACAAGTTGTATTTCAGCAAGTACACCCTTTCTTCTCACATATATCAATAGTCGAGGGTACGAAAAAAGCCATCCAAGTTTGTTAGCGTTGGTATTTCATGCCTGCTAGAATTAAATGCAACGTTAAAAATAAAACTCTCAGGGTTAAAATACTTACGTTCCGGGCTTGCAGGCTGGGAGGGCAAGTCTTGTGTGGCTTCAGAGGATCCTGGATGAGGCAGCTCTGATGCGGAGGCAGGGTCCCGACGGTGCTGGTAGGGCTGGGGAAGCCTCACGAAGCTGCTGCTGGATTCTGTTGTAGTCCGAGACTGTCCGACCCTCGCTCGCTTTAAGGCAGAGCAGGGTCACACTGGAATCTTGCTGCAGGCCGTAAAATAAGGGTCATGCCGGTCACAGGTGGTTCTAACCAGCTGCACGATGACGTAGGTGGCGCTGCGGCTGCGTGGACAAGAGAAGGGAAATCCCGAGAGAAAATGTCTCTCTTCAAAGGATTTCCCTTCCTGCTACAGCGCTCACCTCCGTGACGTCACACACGCAGTGCAAACAGAGCATGCGCGCAACCGGAACAGTGAAAAACCGGGACATTTCTGTCTTTAACCCGGACACTGTTCTAAAACGGGGACATTTGACTCACTTGGAGTAAAGTGTCGGGACACGGGGACACTTCACCAAAAACGGGGACCGTCCGGGGAAAACCGGGACGTCTGGTCACCCTAGGTAAGGGTGCTCCGTGCACCGTCTAGTTTGCTCTCTCTCTGTGTGCGAACCTCCTAGGAATACTGGCGGTGAGGTAACTGTTGGTTCGTTTTCGCTTTGCTCCGAGTTCCTCTTTCCCGTTGGGGAGTTTCGCATTCGAAGCTCATGCGGGAAAGAGCATTGGAGATGCAATAGTTTCAGATTTTCTTTGTTTTTATTGGAACCCTATGCAATAGTTTCAGATTTTCTTTGTTTTTATTGGAACCCTAATGGTAGCGCTGTATGTCTTCTCTATTATAATGGGAAAACGACACTCGGAGATTAACGGGAGAAACTGGATCCTTTCCGTTTATCTGCAAATTGGTACAACTTTTATATTTCTTCATATATATACATTTGGCAGAACATTTGGATGCAACAAAGTGATGGATGCTTGAAGTATTACTTATGTTGTCGAATACGTGAGGAACTGGTATCATCCAAGGAGAAAATTATGTGAATAAGGAAGTAATTTGGATTTATGTGTTTATGTTTTGTCATTTTTGCCTGTTAACAGGGGATTGTGTATTGGCCTATTGGTGAGCATTGCTCCACCTCCCCTGTGATTTCTGGCTTATCAGGATTAAGGGCAGGTAGGAAGAACAGGAAAGAATAGAGCAGAATTAGAGACATGAGTTACTACTGATATGATAATTGTTCTTTTCCTCCTTACAGCTTAGCCAAGTACGACATCCAAACTGATACGATCCTCATTGCAGTTTTTGCTTATTTAGTGCATTTTTATAAAGCGCGACATTACCCGAAGGTGTCAGAGCGCTGTACAATAGAACCAGCTTAGAAGGTGGAATCTTATTTTATTTTACAGGTACTTTTGTGCATGCATGTCATGTAATAAGTTCCAAAGAGATAGCTTGGGGTTTGTGTATTAAAGTATGTTCTTTCTTCCTACAGATCTCCCTCCCTGCTGATCCCTACCCTTCCTTCCCCTGCTTAATCTCTTCAAGAGTCTGTGCTGAAATAGCAAGTCAGACTTGAAGCTATTGAGAGGTGGACCATTATTAGCATCATCCCGATCCCAAGGATATGGGGACCAGGGCAATTCCTTTATTTGTAACTTTTAAGGTTTCATGCCGAAGCTTTGTGTATCATATTCATTAGCTGAATGGACTGCTGTACTTCTGTATTACATAAATTGTCAATTAATTTCTTTAATTAGTTATGCATAGATTAACCAATGAGATGCTTTAGGAAGTGAGTGTCTGTACAAGTATCTTATTTACCAGAATGATGATTGGTCTATATTGTTGGTTCAATTCTGTCATGCCATAACAAATCAGGAAATGTGTGTGCCTTCTGTTCTCCGAAATGCCTGAAACGTTAATATAACTTCTGTATTTTTAAACTGAGCCAGTCCTTTGACTTCTTTCGTTGACTGAGACTCAGCACTAGTCTGTTTACTTATTTTATGCTTCGTTCTTTCTTTGGGTTGCCTTCAGCCGCTGACCTCATGTTAGTCCTCTTGCATAGTTGTACTTTGAAAATGTTATTGATGCTGATTCCCAATTAGCTAATTACTTTTTGTTTTCTGTGATGATTATATTTTTGAAGGCACCCATGAAGTTTAAACCTGGCATCCCTGTCTCGCAGGTTTGTTTATTAGCCCTGGACAAAGTCTTATGAAGATCTAATGAAGACTCAAAGTCCTGGTCTTGCACATTAACTCTCTTAATTAGTTAATTAGAGCATCAACAGATTTTTGGTGGAGAGTGTGGTCATTTAGCTCATTAATTAAGCTAATTAACATGAATTAAGCTAAATAAAGAAGATTTTAGTTGACAGAAAGTTGGAGATTTTGGGATTTTTGCCAGAGTACCCATGCGTGTCATCTAATGAGTGGATTTGGTGAGTATCAAATGGATATTTTGTCCATGTGAGATGTCATGCAACATACGATATATTAATTTGGTGTTTATTTTTATGTTTTATTATATTCATGCGCCACAAGCAAAGTTGTGATGCATTGAAATATCGTGCGTCATTGTAATGTGATGTGGATTCATATTTCATTGAAGATTTTATAAGATCTATGCAAAGATATTGGATTTATGGAGAGCTCGAATTAGATATAAAGGTGTCAGTTGAACAAGTTGTGGTGCAAGAGTAATTTTAAGTTTGAAGTTTTGCGAATGAGTACTAATTAGGAATTGTGACTTTTTTCTGTGCAGGAGGTTTGTTGGGTTTGAATCGCCTGTCGATAAACTTAGCTTAAAGAACATGTAAATAGTATTGTGAGATAATATATCCCTTTCAGTGATGTGTTTGATTATTCCCTTCCCATATTCAGAGAAAGGCTTATTTGTTCATATTGTGCATTGTGTTTAAAATTTTTGCTTTAAAATTGTATTGTTATTTATTACGTATATTGTGAAATTTTGGTTGAATCAGAAATGGTTGCGTATTGTTCTGTGGTGGGAAAGTCTCTCCTCCATTGGGAAGTACTGCAAATGAGATTGTGCTGAATCATGTTATTTATATACATGTCTGTGGATTCAAGAATGGCATGAGGCTACAAAAGGTGACAAAACGCTGCAATTTTATGAGAATGGCACATTTGATGGGAAGAAATTTGAGTATTTGAGGCGTGTTGTGTTTGATATCAGAATGCAAACTTCAGTGGGGTTCAACAGGGCCCGTGCACAAAAGCTTTCATTTTTACAAGTTCACGTTTAAACTTGCATCTTTTATTAGAGAGTGAATTCTTAAATACCATTAAAGTCCTTTTTGGGAAAATTTGACACTAACATATGATATTCTCTTGGCTGAGAGGGATTGGCCATGTGAGTTTGTTAGAAAAGTCCTACAAGGGGAAGACATAATAATATCATATTTCTCTGTCCTCATTCCTGATGGAGTTAAACATGCCTATGCCCCGAACCCCCTACAATTACACAGAATAGGACTGATTGCTGACCCCCCCCTGTTTGCGCTGCTGCGAGCCTAGCTCCACATTTCTCCACCTTGCATGGTCTTGCCCCAGAGTGGTGAATTTTTGGTCTGAAATTTGATACACAATAGGTGCCATTACAGAGTCACCACTCATGCACGACCCCATGATCTGCCTTCTCTGCTACGTGAAGGTCACACCCAACACACACCGACGCCTCACTGCGATTCTACTCCTTTTAGCGAAACAGAGTGGCAATGCACTGGGGCAGGAAAGCGGCCCGACTATTGGAGCTTGGCTAAGTGATGTATCCCACTGCCAGAAACAACTCTCTGCATTCTGGGATCTTGTGCCATCGAAAACCCAACCCAAAGATATTTGGGTGCCTTTTGTCACTTACCTTCGACAAACAGCCGCTGATCAGTTAGCCACACAAACACCAACCCTTAATTGTGTACAACAACCCTAATTGGATCAATCCCTCAAACTCATTCCCTTCCAATATCAGCCATAGTACAGGCTGAATATTTCAGTTAACCACATTTTAGTCACTGTAACCACAGCATCATGACTGACTACATAGTTTTGTATTGTTTATTGTAAAATGCCAATAAATAAAAAACATGCATATGCCACGTAGTGGGCCCTTGCACTAGCCCCGGCATTATATCGCAACCATATAGGCCGGGATCAAGATTCACCTCTTCATGTCATGCCAGGTAAGCCCACAGGTGCAACCACAATATACTATTAAGCATGAAGCTAAATGCTCAGTTAGGGAAATTCTATCACAGCTTGACTATCAAGGCATAATTGAACCTTATATCTCATCAATGTATAATCCTTTGTTTCCATTAGTGAAACCAAATCATTCATACCGCTTAGTCTTAGACTACAGAAATTTAAACAGTCACACACGCACATTTGCAGTTACAAATTAACACAGCACAGCACTAATTAACAATATTGTGTGCAAGAAATATAAAACAACATAGACATTTCAAATGGCTTTTTCTGCCAAAACATAGCATCTGTAAGCAGAGATCTAACCGTGTTCACTGCATTCGGGCCACAGAAAAGATTTTGCTGACTCGCACCGGGGTATAAGAACAGCCCAGGCTTGTTCTCTGCCTGTGTTACATCAAATCTACAAAATCCTGATCCATAAGCATTGTCTTACGTTGATGACATATACCTTATGGATGATGACTTAAATACACATTTAGCCAGAATAGATCTCATTGATGTGGGATTTGCTGAATTTGGCTACAAATTCAACTTCCAAAAACAAAAATTGCCTATCTCAGTGTCCTGTGGTGGGAAAGGTCAAAGCTTAGCGCTACATTTCTTAGAGAAATGTGCACTCTTACAACTACCAAATACAATAATAAAAAACCTACAATCACATTTGGGCTTTCTCAACTTTGGTAGAACATACATACTACATTATGCACAATGGGTGAAACCATTCTATGAATTAATGCACCGGTCCCCTCCACATGGAAAGGGGCAGAGATAGTCCCAATCTATAAACAAGCATTGGCATAGCCAATAGGTCTCGCTTTTGGGACCTTATAAGTATTTAGTTATGCAGCACAGTATCCTTGGTGCAATAACATCAACTGTTGCATGGCTAAAAACTTATAAGGTTCCAAAGGCGAGACCTATTGGCTATGCCAATGCTTGTTTTTTCAGTCGTTTACTCAAAATCTTTTTCTGTTTTCATTTTTTAAAGTTCAGCTCACACAGGCTGAGTAAAAATATTGGCGAAAAGAGGCTCTCCGTGCTCATTTCAAGATTAGGAGTAGGGAGTTTATTGCAAACTCTTGGTGGCCAGTATGAGACGGACTAACATAGGCTGAAGGGAAGCTTAAACATAAATACAAGAGAATTATTGAAGGGGAGGGCATTGGATAAAAGCCTGGATAAGGGACCTGTATGTGTTCACAATCTGTTGAACAGAAAACCTCATAAAATCAGTGAGGGGTCAGGACAGAAGAAATGAATGTACTGCTGGGGAAACATTAACCTTTGCACTTCAAGTCTGAAGGTTTTGAAATGTGTATTAGGTTCTTTAAAAAGCGTAGGCGAACCTTCTGTAGCTCTTGAGAGACGTCTTAGTGCAGTCTGCAAATCTTAATGCCTTGGTAGAGGTATTTTAGTGGTTTTCTCTTCTCAGCCATATATAATAACTAGAGTTACAATTTTTCAGACTTAAAACTGTTTGGGAAAGCACATCATGAACCCTTACTGTTGCTGGCTGAAGCTCTGTGAAGCTTTCTTCCTGACATTCTCCTTCAAACTCCCAAACCTTGTTCATCTGGAAGGTCTTTACTTCAGTGCCTCTTCTGCTGGGATTTGTGGTGTAAAGGCAACAGGATTGTGCCTGTGTACTACTGCTAGTCTTGCAAAATCCTCTACAACTACTTTCTTACCACTACTTTCACAAGTCCCTTATGTCTGAAGCAACAAGTGGCGGGAGTGAAGGGGGCAAAGCAGTGTCAAGTTGGAGTGGATATAGGAGCACCTGACACAGCAGACAGTTGTTTGTGGGGGGAATGGGGAGCAGTCCTTCTATTCACCTATATCTGCAATGTCGAGGACGTCATCTTAAACATGTACCATCTTGAATGCCATTGTGCCCCTGTGCTCTCTGTTGATCTCCTCCATTGCAGCATTCTCAGCAGGGGATTTGGGGGCACTTAGAGAGTAATGGGACCAGGACCATCAGACCACCAGAACTCCGCTACCTTGTTATTGTATGACTCTTCCACTTTACCATCTTGCCAGACCGTTCCAGAGCCAGACACTGTCAGCTTCCTGGTTCCGTATCTTATGTCTTGGCTGTCAGCATGCAGCCATCCAGAAGCCCGAGAACGGAGGTGCATCAGGGAGAGAGGGAAGGCCAGCACACTCTGGCACGGCTCCATCAGTCACCTCCATAGCAGCCTTTCTTCGAAGCATGTCTCTACACAACACTGGAGTTTGTTGTTTTGTGTCACACGTTTGTACTTCATGTCGACATTGTCATTCCAATTTAAACTTTATAGCTTTGGCTAAAAGGAACTTTAGCTCTTTCCCAGACGTCCACATCAATCCACTCAAATCTGTACATTCATCAATATTCACAGGTATCCCCATCCACCGATTTATCCACCTAGCCATCCATCCATGAAACATCCCAAACTTTAACCTGTGCCAGTCTCATATATCCATGAATGACACTCTGTGCGTGCACGCGCTTGCCTATACCCGAATTTTCTGTTCCTACAGGGATGCCTGTATTGATCAAGGCGTGCACAAACGAAAGGCAAAGGTATCATAAACACATACCCCAAGTACAATACAAGCAGATACAGTTGTATGTTAGCAGAAGATGCAACGATCCACTAGCCCACTCCTCCCAGACAGGACAGCGCCTAAGCCCGAAACTAGTTTGAAGTGTAAGTTCTGGAACGAAGATCCCCCTGGCCATGTTCTGGAGGATTGCGCCATTCGTTTCATTTGCTTCATCTGCAATGTTTGTGCCCGAACTGAATACTGATAAAAACGGGCTGAGTAAACCATTTGCCTGTGGAATTTTAGCCTGAGACAAAAAGACAGCAGGCTTTAGGATGGATTATTTTTTTAATAAAATCGGGGTTATTTACCTGTCTTTAGAATGTAAAACAGCCCTTCCTTCGCACGATATGTGAACCTCTCTGACTATTTACAACAAGCGCGCGCGCCTCGCATGGCAGCAGGGGGAGAGGAAGGGGGCTGCGTGATTCCCTTGCGGGAGCGAGCGGCACCAGGAGCGATAAATGCTACCATATGGCGCCGCTCGCTCCCGCAAGTGAATCGCCAAACGTGCACGCGTTGCCATTGAAGGCAATGGAACGCGTGCACGTTTTTGGCTGAAAAGCCGAAGCGATTCCAAAAGGTCTTTTTCCTATGCAGCGCATGCGCGCTGCGTAGGCGAGACCTAAAAAGGGAGTAAGTGCACACCTGGGAACTATAGGCCTATTAGGCTTATAGATGTAATGCAGAAGATCTATGCCAGGCAAGTCCTAAATAGACTGAAGGACTGGATAGACGATAATCATATTTTAACAGCTTACCAGGCAGGGTTTAGAACCCGTACAAGTATAATTGATCAAGTCTTCAGGCTCTAGTGCATCCTGTGGACATAAAATAAAGGCAGCCACATTTATATTGCATCTGTAGACCCAAAGCCAGCATTCGATCTTCTGCCAAGAGGGTCCATGTGGGTCTCAATAAAGAACCAAGGAGCACCAAAGGACATCTTGAACCAGATAGTTAGGCTACACCGAAGCAACTATGTCAGAGTCCACTGGGGGGTGAATGGCGAGCTTAACGGGTTGATCGCCATCAATAGAGGAGTGAGGCAGGGCTGCATGCTTGCACCTACCCTGTTCTCACTCTACATTAATGTCATCGACCCTCTCGAAATTTTTTAACATGATTCCACAAAGCTCTGTGGAACCTCTGTCCCCGTGTAACTTTTCGTGGACGATACCATCCTGGTCTCACAGACGCCAAGGGGTCTCCAACATCTACTCGATGACTTAAACACTTATTGTAGTGAAAAGGGTTTAGAAATAAATATTGGAAAGACTAAATATATGGCCATAAAACCCCATAGGAACTTTAGGAAAAACATTGAGGTTGGTGATCAAAATCAATGTATCCAACTTCACCTTTATGGGTGTAATATTTGGTTCTAGACTGTCTTGGAACCCCAAAATAAACCAAGCTACAGTGGTGCTTACACGCGGGTCAACGGCAATTATTTGCAAATACAATACGTTCATGACCAAAATAATCACTCCGCCCTGGAGATCTACAAACATAAAGCTCAAGTGGCTGCTTTATATGGGGTCAAGCTGTGGAGCATAGGTAATGTTAGTCAGCTTATCCTTGGCGAAAATACGTTTGAGAGGGTTATTAGGCCTACGGGCGTAGACGCCACTTGTACCTATGTACGATGACCTAAATACCACACAGATAGAGCATATTGTAGTTTTGCAAGCAATGCTTTATTGGATAAGATTGTGGACGACACAGGAATTGGTACATTACAGAGAGAGCATCAGGTAATTACTTGGTAGGACCCTAATTTTCCCTGGCTTCGACATGTCCAGACATGGTTTAGTAAGCTTGGTCTCTCTCTGTATTGGAATGAGCCACAATCATTGATGCAAAGCTCAAAGAAGCATTTAAAACAAATATACTGGGAACATATCCTCAATACCCTTCATATTAATCCAAATTTAGGAAAGCTGACAGCACAATTCCTTGCTGCTAAACCAATACCATGCTTTGAGGAATTCCTAGAAACCATTGAACCCCATTCGGCGACCTCATTAAAGAACCAAGGAGCACCGGAGGACATCCTGATTCAGATAATTAGGTTACACCAAGGCAACTATGCCTGATTACGCTGGGGAGTGCATGGCGCGCTTACCAAACCAATCACCATCAATAGAGGAGGAGGCAGGGCTGCGTGCCTGCACCTATCCTGTTCTCTAAATTAATGATGCCATCGACCATCTAAAAAAATGTAAACATGATTCCCCGAAGCTCTGTGGAACCTCTGTTCCTGCGTTACTTTTCGCCGACGATACCATCCTGGTCTCACAGATGCCTAGGAGCCCCCAAAATCTACTCGATTAATTCAACACATATTGTAGTGAAAAGGGTTTAGAAATAAATATTGGAAAGACAAAATATATGGCCATAAAACCCCATAGGAACTTTAGGAAAAACATTGAAGTTGGCGATCAAAATCTAGAGCATGTATCCAACTTCACTTATACGGGTGTAATACTTGATTATAGATTGTCATGTAGCCCCCAAATAAACCACGCTACAATGGTGCTTACACACGGGTCAAGGCCAGTTATTAGCAAATACAATACGTCCATTACCAAAATAATCACGCAGGATGTGGAGATCTACAAACTTAAAGCTCATACGGCTGCTTTATTCGGTGCCGAGCTGTGGAGCCTAGGTAATACCAATACCATACTTCAAAGAATACCTAGACAACATTCAACCTCATTTGGCGAGAATCCTGTACATGAAATTTCGTTATGAAACCCTCCAAATTAAAGCTTATGCTACAAAATGGGAGCCATCTGACTTTTGGTTGACTGCTTATTCAGAGTTTGGCTCACTGCTTCCCCACTCCTGCTGTTAGTTTCCCTGAACTCCCTCCTCCCGGCCAGCTCCTCCCACCTCCCAGGACTACTTTTGGAGGCCGCTGCACAGCCGTGCCGAATGCGCTCCAAAGGCAAGTCCGTCTCCGGTTGTCCGCACCTGGACCGCGCCCAGGGCCAGGACCTCTGTTCCTCCTACCATCCGCCCCTACACCACTAAGGGGCTCCAGGCTCTAGAACGTCCTCCCCGGGAACAACCAAAGGACCCTTCACCTGCCGCCACTGCTGCTTCTCCTGCTACACAGCACCACCTGCCCTCACTGGACCCCACACTGCTTTTGCGCAGAAGACTACGAACAACCCTGAACCGCTCCATTGCATCCTGCTCAGCGCCTGCTCCCTTTGCAAGCACGCCATGGCAGTCTGGGACCCCATCACCACCCTCTCCCCTGACGTTGCTTTCATCACTGAAACATGGCATATCCCTCCTCGAACCCCTGCATCACCACTGCCACTCCAGACGGCCACAAGATGATACACCGAGACCTCACCAACAAACACGGTAGGGGCATCGCCAACATCTTCAAGGAGACTATCCGATGCAGCATCACCAACAACGACCCAAAGCCTCTCATGGAACACCTCAATTTCCGACTACAGACCAACGCTAAGACCACGAAAAGAGGCACTCTCGCCTACAGACCCCTGGGACCCCGACCGGCTTTCAGCTACGTCATCTTGAACCTCATCGCCCCCCTAGCCATCGACTCTCACCACTACATCCTACTCGGCGATCTCAGTTTCCACATCGACTACCCTAACAACACCAACTCCATCACTCTCCTGGAGAACCTGAACAACATTAGCCTCACCCAACTGGTCACCGAACCCACGCACAAAGCCTGACACACATTCAACTCCATTTTTACCTCCAGCATCAGAATCAAATTCACCCACATCACAGAACTCACCTGGACCGTTCACTTCACCATCTCCGACGCCCAGCATACCATCGGCAAGCAGCATAGCTCCTCCCACTGCATCTGAGGCAAGGTAACTGAGACACAGTGGACACAGACCCTCAGCACCACCCAACCCGAAATGTAAACAGACCTTGACAAGGCCATCCAGAACTTCTCTGCGTAGATCACCAAATGCACCAACAGTCGCCCTACTCAAACCAGAAAAAGCCAACAAAACAAACCAGCTGGTGCACCCCAGAGTTCAGACTGCTACCAACTCGAGAAGTGATAGCATATCACGAAGAACCCCTCCGACAGATTCTCACAAAACAGCACTCCGCAACTACCACTTGCGCATCAGGTAAGCCAAGAAAGCAGCCATCGCTGCCTGCATCGATACCGCGGCCAACCACATGAAGGAACTCTTGAAAATAGTCAAGGAATTCTCCAACCTGACAGCCACAGAGAACACCATCCACTCTTCCCAAGAATTCTGCGACACCTTCTCTGACTGCTGCCACAGCAAGATTGCCACCATCTACAGCAACTTCAACCCCTGACCCACTACTCTTAGCCTCGACAACCTCAACCAACCAATGAACACCAGCCCAGCCATCATGTCGTCCATCCACTCTGGGGCCCCCACTGACCCATGCCCCCACCATCTCTTCAACCTCAGAACCAACCTAACAATACAAGAGGGAGGTAGTGATGGTATACAAGGTAGCACATCAGTTCTATTCAATGTAAATGGATGAATCCATAATTATCCACAAAAAAGGTTCATAGTAATGGTGCCTCTCAAGGTGAAGAACCGACACCCCACTACCAAGGATGTCCCTACAGGGGAATTCGAAAAATCCACTGTTAAACTTAATTAATACGATTGCACCCTGGCACTCTTGATTTATATATTTTCATTCATGTATAGTAAAACATTTCTTCTAAATACAAATCGACTTAAGCAACTCACAGGAAAAACAATTTTAAATTCCTATTTATTCCCTATCAACAATGTTACACTCCAGCAGTGGTATGTAGAAGTACAATATACAACATAAACCAATTCCACACACAAAGATCTTAATCTCAAATCTTCTTGGTTGACATATGAAGATGGCAGCCGACACGTGTTTCGTTACATAAGTAACTTCTTCAAGGCTTATATTTCTTGACACTCGTCAACTTGACGTGAAAATAAACAAAAATTTGTTGTTTCAAGGAAAAGTCCTGTTGATCCGGATTGCAGATAACTATTCATACACTGAAGGGCATCCACATCATATACTGGTGGACCCTGAGAGCGAAATAACCAGCCTCCAGTATTGGCCAAGTGTTCCTGGGTGTTCTCATGTACGGTACGTTCCTTTCTTTAAATCAGCCAATGGGGAACAGTTCTCACGGACAATTCCATGTCACAGAAAATGTGTAGAGTATATTAAACCTGTTAGTCCAGGTAGCTGATTTCTATTCATCCCCTATAGAACATCCACATCCAATAAAGGTGGATCCTAAAAGCGAGGTGACAGGCCTTCAATATCGGGCAAATATTCTTGGACGTACTCTTGTATAGCACGTCCCTCTTTAAGTCTGCCAACAAGTAACCATTCTCAGGAAAAATCTGTATCACGGAAAAAACGTAGTATACTTCTATTTCAGTATATAGAAGTTAATAGGCTGTAGTATGCCCTTCCAATAAATCGTGCATGTATGTGGGCTATGTCGCGCCCCTGATTCCGGCACTCCCGCCGTATACCCGTGTCTCTCCTTGGATTCAGTAAAAGTGAAATGCGGTACCACTCCGCATTTAAATGTGCCGGCTAATGCTTCCATAATCGCCGACAGGTGGGAGGAACAGAACAGATGGGAGGAACAAAACAGATTGATTTGCTTTCAGAACCAACCTAATTAGCATGAACTCACCAGCATCCTCAACACCTCAATCTCCACAGCAACCTTCCCTGACAAATGGAAACATGCAGAGGTCGGACCCCTCCTAAAGAAACCCTCTGCCGGCTCAGCAACCTCCAAAATTACCGACCGATCTTCCGGCTCCCCTACCCAGCCAAAGTACTCAAGAAAACCATCAACAAACAGCTCACAGAATACCGGGAAACAGCGTTTACAACGCTGTCATTCCATCGCGTTCCTGTTCAACGCGATCGCTACAACAACCGCGTTATTAGAACGCGATGCCTTTACAACGCAAGTCATTAGATCGACTTGCTGTAGGGGGCGCTCTAACCTATGGAATAGTATCATTTACTATTCCAAAACCTTCCCTACTGTTGCGCAGGCTGGAGTTTGAATAGTAAATTATACTATTCCTAAGTCGAGCGCCCACTACAGCAAGTCGATCTAATGACTTGCGTTGTAAAGGTATCGCGTTCTAACAATGCGGTCGTTGTAACGACCGTGTTGTAAAGGAACGTGATGTAATAGCATGCGATGTAACATGCTATAGTCCCGAATACCATGAGCAAAACCACCTATTCGACACCTCACAATCAGGATTCCGTGCCAACCACAGCACTGAGACCGTGATGATCGCTGCCACAGATGACATCAGAACTCTCCTCGACTGTGGAAAAACTGTGGCCCTGATCCTCTTCAACCTCTCTGCAGCATCTGACCCCGTCTACCACCACACCCTCATCGACAGACTCTACATCATCGGCATACAGCATAATGCCCTCAAGTGGATCACGTGTTTCCTTACAGGGCGCACACAAGTACATCATATGTGGCGTACCCCAAGGATCATCCCTCCGCACCCAAGTACATCATATCTGAGGTACCTCAAGGATCATCCCTCAGCCCCACCCTGTTCAACATCTACATCACCCCCCCTCGCAGACATCGTTAGATCCCACAAACTCAACATAATCTCCTACGCAGACAACACTCAAATAATCCTCTCGCTCACCGAGGACCCTTCCAACACCAAAATCAACTTCTGCAATGCCATGTTCAACGTAGCTAAATGGATGAGAGACAATTGCCTCAAACTCAACTCCAACAAAACAGAAGTACTGATATTCAGGAAGAACACCTCCATGTGGGACCACAACTGGTGGCCAGCAGAACTTGGACCAACACCCACATTGACAGACCATGCACACAACCTTGGCATCATCTTCGACAACCAACTGACCATCAAACAACAAGTCAACAAAGTGGCCTCCTCCTGCTTCCACATCCTACACATGCTCAGCAGAATTTTCAGATGAATCCCAATCAACACCAGAAAGACCGTCACACAGGCATTCGTCACCAGCTGCCTCGACTACAGCAACACTCTCTACATTAAAATTTCCACCCAGCTCCTCAGAAGACTCCAGACCATACAGAACAGTGAAGCCAGACTCATCTGCTAATAACTCACATTATTGTGTAATCCCATGTTTTTTTCTCCTATGTCTTTACTTGTCTATGTAATTATGTAACCTGTAACTCACTGATCCTCATGTAAAGCGCTCTGATACCTCCGGGTCTAGCCAGCGCTATATAAAACTTTGCAAATAAAATAAAATAAATAAATCCTGGACCTTCCCGAATGGACCCACCTCACCCCTCACCTCAGAAACCTCCACTGGCTCCCCATCCAGAAGAGATTCCAGGTCAATATCCTCATGCATGCCTACAAAGCTCTACACGACCAAGGACCATCCTACGTCAACCATCAACTGAATTTCCATTTGCCCGCAAGACACCTGTGCTCCACCTCACTCGCCCTCGAACACACCTCCTGCAACTGTGGCAGCTGCAGTGCGGGCTGCACCTTCTCCTGCATCGCCGCCAAGACTTGGAACGACCTGTCTCTCCATCTCCGAACAGCACCCTCTCTAGCAGACTTCAGAAAGAAACTCAAGACCTGGTTTTTCGACGGAGACATGGCACCCTCAGTGCCCAGATACCCCTAGGGGTGATGGTGCTGCGCTATACAAATGCTGATTGAGTGATTGCTATAAGTCAAACTATGAGTCTATCTGCACTTCATATACTTTAGGCCACATTAAAAATATTGCACGTCTTGTTTTTTTGTACGGTCTATAACAAGATGAGGAAGAAATGAATCCGCCCACACAAAAAAATTTGGGCTCAGGAAACACCAGGAATCTTTATGAGTATTGGAATATGACACAACCCCGTAGATAATTTTTAGCTTGAGCAAATATTTACTAGCAGTAAGATTTGCACATGACAAGGTGGGCTTGAAATTGTAATAACGAAAAGAATCCGCATTTAATTGGTTTTAACTGAACTAAGTACTGTATTCTTGTTGTCGGCTGCTATAATGACCATATATGCCTGTATTTTACTTGTTCTTTTAAAGTATGAAATGCAAATTTTATGTATACTGTTAATGGTTTTTAACCAAAATAAGGTTACTTGAAAACTAATACGCCCAGACTTCTCAAGCACACATTGGACACCAGAACACACATACATTCTGAGATCAGTGCAAACTGACATGCTTGCTTCTAAACACTTACACACACACATTAACACAAAAAATTTGGAGGCCTGTGTAATTGCGGGAGCTATAGGCTCAACATATGTCACTTTCAATGAAGGTGATTGTGGGACCTGACCCTTTTTGCAGGTTTATCCCCAAACGTTTTGCCTTTTGCCTCCTATTTTTCAGACCCTGTTTTTTTGGCTTTAGGACTCTGGACACTTTACCACTGCTGGACAGTGCTAAAGTGACATGCTTTCTGGGTAAGTTATGATTTTAATTGGTTATCCATGATTGGCATATTTGATTTACTGGTAAGTCACTACTAAAGTGCACGGTGTGTGCCCAGGGCCTGTAAATCAAATGCTACCAGTGGGCCTGCAGCACTGATTGTGCCACCCACATGAGTAGCCATGTAAACTTGACTCAGGCCTGCCATTGCAGTGTCTGTGAGTGCAGTTTTAAACTGTCATGTCGACCTGGCAAGTGCACCCACTTGCCAGGCCCTAACCTTGCCTTTTCTACATGTAAATCACCCCTAAAGTAGGCCCAAGGTGCCCCCATGGGCATGTGAAAGGTAGAACATGTGCTGGTGTGTTTTACATGTCCTGATTGTGAAATACTGCCAATTTCATTTTTCACTATTGCAAGGCCTGTCTCTCCCATAGGTTATCTTTGGAGCTTCTTTGTAACATCTTACAAATGTAACTTTCAATTGGTAAGAGATAGAGATTTGGAGTTTGGGATCCCTGAGCTCAGAATTCAAAAATACATCTTTTAGTGAAGTTGGTTTTTAAATTGTGGGTTTGAAAATGCCACTTTAAGAAAGTGGGCATTTTCTTGTTCACCATCCTGTGCATTTGCCTGGCTGTGAAATCCACATCTGGTCTAGACTGACAGGGGCCTGATTATGCATTCACTTTAGGCAGTCACACAAACGGAGCTGAGGTGTGCCCCGCATATCCTGACGGCCCATCACCAGGCTGATGGGTTTTCCTGAGCTAGAGTGGTGGGAGGAGTTCTCACTGACACCTGAATAGGGTTGTGCCTGTCCTCTCACAATGCTGTCTCCATCCCCCTGGAGTGTGTCTGGAGCCAAAGCTGGGCAAGGCAGGATCTTGTGAACAACAAATACTTTTTTTAAACTATGCCTACTTCAAAGGCCAAAAGGGGTATACGTATTAGATCTAAAACCCCAGACTTTTAAAATACTTCTGGATCAAGAGGAGACTCTGCCAAGGAGAAGAGCTGTAAGGAGGAGTACTGCCCGTTCGCTGTGTGTTGCTTTGCTGGGTTGGTCTGCAGTTGCTGCTTCTGTTTTGGAGAGGAAAAGGACTGGACTTTGCTGTGTATCCTTCTTGAGAAGTTTCTCCTAGGGCTTGTGTGTGCTTGCCTCCTGTTAAGAAGTCTCAGGACCATCAAAGACAACCTGCAGCAGCCCTGAACTTCACTGCTGGGAGTTCTGACCTGCCTTGTGGTGCCAATCCCAGTTCTGGGCCCTTGGAGGTTGTTCTTGCTGCAAAAAGCATTAAGAAGAACTGAAAATTGACACATCGCCCTTCCAGCGCCTGTTTTTCTGACGCAGCACTGCTGTGTAGGAGAAACCTCCATGCACTACCTATTTGCAGCTGAAGAAATCAACGCAGTGCATGTCCATGGCCGAAGAAACAGCTGCAGTCCGAGTTCAGCTCACCATTTCTCTAAAGTCCAAGACCACCACACTGACTCTGATGCAGGCCCTACGGTGCGGCTGAACGAATCGACGCATCGTTGGACCACGGCTGAAGAAATCGATGCAGCGCTTGTTTGCCGCTGCCACATCGACTTCCAGCGAGTCCATATTGCCACACATCGCACCTGTGTTTTTCCAACGCATCACTCGCAGACCAGAACCGTCTTGGAATTCGACTCATCGCTTCCCCTTTTAGTCCAGATTCGATGTAACATTTCTCCTGGGTGCAACAGAACTGATGCATCGCCCCCCCCAAGGACTTAGCAACCGACGCATCCCTATGCTTTCCGACGCGTCCCTCCTCTGCAGCTTTTTTTCTTTGTGGATTCTGAGGCATATATACAAATACTTTACACATTGCCTCTGAGATAGGCCTGACTGCCTATGCTAAGCTACCAAGGGTATAAGCAGGGGTTATCTTAGGTGTGTAATCGCTTTATCCTGACGAGAAGGAAGGGTCACTAATTGGACAGGGTGCATACAACTGCCAACTAGAGACCCTCATTTCTAACAGTGATACTGTACCAATTGCATATAAATCGCATTTATATTCCAATGCAGAAATGTATTTTGTACCTAATGAAAAAATAGTGACTGCAGTTCAGATGGCTGTTGTAAAGGAAAGATCTTTGGCTCAGGAGAAACACATTAGTGTTGTCACTCCCATCCCAGCTTTAGAGGCTGTTACAAAGGCCAGCGATCCAAACGCAAAAGCCTTACATCCTAGATGGATATAGTGGGCCACCTCCTTAACAGCTACTGACATAGACTATGTCTTTGACCTTACTCTACAAACACAAGAATACCTACTATATGAACAAGAATACCCTGTGCCCAATTACATTTTGCCTCATACAACTTCATTGTCTATACTGATGGTTCTGCCCAGCCCGCAGTTGGAACTAAACAACGATACTCTGCCGCTTGCGCAGCGGTACGGGGAAAAATTAGAGATGGAGTCTTCCAACCTCGAAAAACATTTACAGAATTACTAGGTGATTGACCTACACAACTGGCTGATCTCAAAGTTCTAATTCTGGCACTAGAAAATACCGATCCTGAATTCCCCACACTGATAGTGTGTGATTCGTATTATTGTGTCCAGTCTTTCAATGAGCACTTACACTATTGGTGCCAGAATGGATTAGGAGACTCTACAGGGAATACTATCAAGCGCAAGTTGCTTTGGGAAAGGTGGCACATTTTCAAGCATTATTGCCAAAGGCTCATGTAGTTCATACATTGAGTCACCAACATGTTGGAATACACATTGCTGGGAATTCACTGGCTGGTGAAGCAGCAAAGGCAGCAGTTCAGACTGCTGTTATAGCTGCAATTACTCATTCCCATATGAGAGTAGATGGAGACATCATGGTAGCTGTTACAGCTTAATGCTGTGGCACTCCATTACCTAAAAAATATCCAGCAAAATACTCCTTTTCTGAGGTCTCAAAACATACGTTTTGCTCATATTCCCGGAGTGGGGGACAGAGTGATTCCAAATTCAGACCTTAGACTAGAATTAATCACAGCTTCTCATGAGGGGTTAGCTTCTGCCCATTCACTACTACAGCAGCACTATTGGTCGCATTGACTACACAAACAGACTAAACGTAGCTGTGACATTTACCAACAAATTAAAGCTTCTACCGCAGCATGCCCACCGCAGACACCTCTCTTAGTTTTAAACAAGCACTTGGTTTGTGTGTATCTCGACCGCTGCGGACCACTAAACTCAGATGGTTCCTTTAAATACATACTATTAGCAGTGGATTCATGTTCTAGATCCTCTGGGTATGGCCGCAGCAAATGGCTGACAAGCGAACTGTTTTTAAGGATCTGCAAGTCTGCATTGGAACATATGCAGGAGCTGCATTCCACTCGGACTAGGGACCAGCGTTTGTCTCTAGGGCTTACCGAGATACCAGGGGCACCCTAGGTGTGGTTGTGAATTGTTCCTCCCCATATCATCCTGAGAGAAATTCGATAGTGGAGACAAAACAACATAACTTTAAGCAGTCTTTAACAGCTTGAGTATTAGGTTTACGTTGTAGTTGGATCTATCACTTATATGCAGTCCATAGAGCTTTAAAAAATCTGCCTAGAAGATCCTTGGGTGGCTAGACTCAATATGAAGTCCTGTTTGGCGTCCAGATATGGGCTCCAGATCTTGATAACCCTGGTGCAGTGGCGGCAGATACGCCTTTTGACATCAATGAATGTTTGGCTGTCTTACAGGAACTAAAAGACTTCCAAGATGACCATTCGAACAAACGCATAAAACGTTCTGCCACTGAAGAAGTGAAGGTGCAACCAGCAACTCCTCTCTGTTTTCCAAAAATTGGGGATCTAGTTTAAGAAAAGATTGTGGAAAAGAGAGAATTTGGCCTGTCCTACAGAGCACCGATGCCTGTCCTGGCTGTTGAAGGTACCAGAACAGTACTTTTTCCATCCCTTGCAAGTTGCAAACACAAGAGATTTGTCTCCATAGATCTAATAAAACTACATCATGTGGCCAGTCCTTCACAGTAGGCCAAAGGCTCCTGGGTAGTTACCTGTCTCCTCTCACTACCATACAGGAAATCCCTTTACAGGCATTAAATAATACAGATGTTTCTACTCCCCGGCAGGGGGATATCAGATACTGAAGTTTTGCTACTTCCAGTTACAACTACCAACACAACACACACCATATTCTTTGACTGCCACTCCTAACAACAAAGTTGTTTATTATGATCCACCTTTGGCGGTATCTACCAGTTCTACACTGCCCTGTGAGATCCCAGTTTTTGCACAGACTGCTTTTGGCTTTTTTGCAGACATTGATGACTTTTCCTAGGATTCATCAGACCCAATATTTTGGATGTAGGGATTGCCTTTAACAGGATGAAATGGGCCAATTTGGTTAACATGTCTACAACAACCAGGAGAGTTGTGTTCCCCTGTATGGTTTTTGGTAAGTCCACTATGAAATCCATAGAAACAGTTTGCCATGGTCTCGGTGGCATGGGTAAAGGAGTCCGTAATCCCAGCGGAGTCTGATGTGACGGTTTCCCTTGTGCACACATATGGCATGTTTCAATAAACTGACATTGTTTGCCATAGTGGACCACCAAAAGTATCATTAAAGAAGCTCTATTTTATTTTATACCCATGATGACCAGAGAGGGGATGGGTATGACACCACTCTAATGCTTGTTGCTGTAGACTACGGGTAAGAAGCACTGATCCCCCTTGCACGTATAATAGGTTTTGGATCTTAGTGACATTGTAAGATTGAACAAACTCCTCTATTTCTGTAGACCCTTGTGCCTCCTCGACCGCTTTCAGGAACTCTTCTTCAGAACACACAACTCCTATGATACGTTCCCTGGCTATAATAGGGGCGGGGGGTTCACACTGTGATTCTTCCAGGCCATAACCGAGATGGGATAGGGAATCTGCTTTTCCATTCTTTTTACCTGCCTGGAATTGAATAATTAAATCATAGTCACTAAAAAACGGTGTCCAGCGCAATTGTCTCATTGACAAAGCCCTAGCTGATTTCAGAAAGTGCAAATTCCGGTGGTCAGTCAGTACTGTTACCCTGTGATTAGCACCTAATAGGTTTTGCGCCATTCTTCAAAAACCTTTTTAATAGCTAGCAGTTCTTTGTCCCCAATGGCATTATTTTTTTCAGCAGGAGTTAATTTATGCGAGTAGTATGCTACTGGATGAAGACAGCCTGTACTTAGGTCTACTTGGGAAAGAACACCACCTACTACCATTTGCGAGGCATCTGCCTCAACTACAAAGGGTCGAGAGGGGTCTGGATGTCTCAAGATGGGTGCTTGAGTAAAGGCTTTCTTCAATGTGCAAAAAGCCTCTTCGGCCGCTGGGGTCCATAGAAACTTAACTCCTTTCTTCAATAGTTTGGTAATAGGGGAGGCTAGATCAGAAAAACCCTCAATAAAGCACCTATAAAAGTTGGCAAAGCCAAGAAAACTCTATCTCTTTTATGTTCTTCGGTGTCTGCCACTGTAGCTTCCACCTTCTGTGGCTCCATGCTGATTCCATGGGGAGACATAATGAACCCAAGAAAACATACTTGAGAGGTATGGAATAGGCATTTGTCTAATTTGCAGTATAGATGGTTATCCCGCAATCGTTCAAGCATTCTTCTAACGTGAACTTCATGCTTCTGCACGGAGAAAGAATAGATCAGAATATTATCAATATAAGCAATGATATAAAGGTCCAACATGTCACCTCATTGATAAAGAACTGAAAGGCTGATGGAGCATTGCACAAACCGAATGGCATTACTTAGTATTCGTAGAGGCCGAACTTAGTACAAAAGGCCGTTTTCCACTCATCCCCCTCCTTAACTCTTACTAGATGGTAAGCTCCACGTAAATCCAGCTTAGTGAAGATTTTTGCATTCTTTATTTGGTCAAGGAGGGAGGATATCAGTGACAAAGGGTACCAGTTCTTTATTGTTACATCATTGAGGGCTCTGTAATTGATACAACACCTAAGACCCCCCCTCTCGTTTCGGTATAAAAAAGAGAGGCGAGGAAGCAGGTGACTGGGATGGTGGAATAAAACCTATCCAAAGCATCTCATCTAGATAGTCACGTAGGTATACGTTCTCTTTTCCTGTAAAGGCATAAATTCTGCTATAAGGTATGCGGGCTCCTGGTACTAAATCAATCCTACAGTCATAAGACCTGTGGGGTGGCAGAGTTGTGGCCTTTTCCTGGTCAAAAACCTCCTTTAGATCTTGGTAAGAAGAGGGTAAGTCTGGGGTCTCTGACTTAGTGATCATCGCTACCTCCCCCTGGTTGTTCTGACCTTTTAGTACAGTAGTGTGCACAGAAATTAGAGCTAAAAACCAATGACCACTCTGTCCAATTGATTAGAGGGTTGTGTTGACATAGACACGGGAGACATAGTATGGCAGGAAACTGGGGAGACTGAATGAGATCAAAGGAGATACTCTTATGATGGATTCCTTGAATCACAAGCTTTAAGTCAATTGTAACATGTGTAACCGGGCCTGACTTAAGGTTTCTGTCATCTATGGTCTTAACTTCCTCCCAAGAGGTCTTAGTGGCAAAAGGAATCTTCTTGTTTTTTGCCCATCTTAAATCCATAAAATTGCCGGTGGCACCAGAATCTACCATCAAGTGAATGTCTAATCCCTGATGTTCCCATTCCAACCGGGATGGAAGGAAAAAATGACGGGACAATGAGCAGATAGCATCTTTTTGAATAGGCTGTTATTAGACCATTAACACTGACCCACCCGAAATCTTTGTCTCTTCAGACTTCGGGCTTGTTAGTTTTCCTGGTTGTTTCTTTTCTTTGGTTTCACAGGGCATTCTCTAAGAAAGTGGCCCTGTTTTCCGCAATATAAGCATAATTTCTTGTCACGTCTTCTCTGTCTTTCCTCATCGCTAATGGGACATCGTATGCTTCCTATCTGCATAGGTTCTTGTTCTTCTACAGTCTGGTTTCTTCTCTTTATACACTATCACGCAGCCTTCTGAACGCCCCTTCTCTCTTTTCCTTTCACTAATCCGGTGATCTAATTTTACCACTAAATCCATAAGGGTGTTACATGACTCGGGAGGATCGACCACTTGTGCTAACAGATCCTTCAGTTAATCTTTCAACCCTTTATAAAACGGCACTACGTTTCTCCTCCGGCCAACTAGCTTCGGCTACCAATCTATTAAATGTAGAAATATAAGTCATTAAGTCCTTTGATCCCTGTGTTAGATTAAGGAATTCTGTGTCCACTGACTGCATGAAAGAGTGTCCATCAAACAGTTTTCTTAACTCTCCCTAAAGGCTGTTTAATTATGTATAAATGGGTTGTTCCTTTCTACGAGAGGTATAGACCAGTTTGCTGCTGTTCCTCCTAAATAAGAAATTACAAATGCCACTTTAGCTTGATCATTCGGAAAACAAGAAGCTTTACACATAAAATGGAGTTGGCAATGATTGATAAAAGCAGCAAATTTAGTAGGGTCCCTCATGAACCTTTCTGGGGGAGCCAAAGGAATAGACGGAGGAGTAGTTACTTGTATGACAGGAACATTTGGGCTGGGGGAATGGGAGGGAGACGGAAACGGAACCCCTGCCCCACCTGCCATGTTCCCTAAACTAGACTCAGGTCGCATGCCCCAATGGATGGAATCTACTTGGGCTGCTAGTGCTTGGGTCTCCTTCTGAAGGTTACCAAGCATGTGGGCTAAATCTGTGAGTGTTACGTGACTCATTTCCATGGCATTCGGGCGGAATATCTGACTTGGGATTCGCGTTCTGTCAAGACTGTCAAATTCCTACTCACGTTTTCCGCAGGAACGCCATGCAAAGATGAGAGGTCCCAACCTCCCCCGATTACTATCGTACCCAACTCCAAGTCAAAGCAACAACAGTAAACCAGGGAAAGAAGGGGAAAAAAACAAGGAAGGAAGAGGGTGTCCCAGGATGCCCCCACTCTAGGACAGGACCAGGAGAAATCTCTGAACAGTTCCCTTCTTCCGCTTAGTGTTGTTAAGCAGTGTAGGTGGAGAGGGGGCTAATTCCTTATCTATTGACTTGGAGTGGAGAACTCTAAATTCACTCTTAGAGCAAGTGCCTGAGATGTGGGACTTAAGATACTTCCACCTTAAAGTCAGGCAGAATAAACTAGAATTCATTTTAATTCAGGAATGGGACTTTAAAAATAAAGGCAGAAAAAAACCACATCTCCATGACCGAGGAAATCAAATAGATAAGTAAATTAAAGAATTAACCAAATGTTAATTATCTGCTCAGCGCTAAAAGCGCTATTACCGTAGTGGAGGGGTTAATGGTAGTTCTTTTGTTATTTTTTTTCCCATTCGTGTAGAGTCCGAGTTGAAATAGAGGGCGTTGCCGTGATGCAGGAGCCGAAATGAAGGAATGTGGGAGCCTAGAAACGGGAGAGACGGAAAGCCGCCAGGATCGAGCAGGAAACACCAGGGAGACAAGCGTAGAGCTGGCGACACAGAGAAGAAAGAACGCCAGCAACCCGACGGAGAAACAGAGGACACCGCTGTAACGTGACCCGGAAGCTCAAGGGAGTGAACCGGAAGGAACAGGAACAAAACCCCGAAGCTGGAACGCAAAGCATTTCAGTACGGGGATAGAGGGGCTTTATGCTCCTCTGTCGTTGCCTGCGCATGTGTGGCAGCGGAACAGGTAGGAGTTGAAGGTTGCCGGTGCCCCATTGCTCTACAGGCTCGAGAGCGGGACCGGCATTCCTGACACAGAATGGTACATACAATTCTTCACATTCCAGTTCAGATGGGTGGCTAGTTTTGCCATTGGACACTAATGGTTGTCATGCACATTTTTTAAACAACGTGAAGGGTTTCAAAACAAGCAGACCAGACACACATTATGTGCAGACAACACTCAGGAGTTGTCACTACATACAGTGTGGGAAACTTATGAATGCAATGGTTACAACATTCCACTTTAAATGAGGTGAAAGAACACTTAAGTCTCCTTTCTGATGACATGGATTTACAGATTTTGTTTGTTAGGTCCTGGAGCACCATGTCATTAATGTGTTTTATATGCCATATATAGAGAACTTTGGAAAGTTTCCCAGCAGGAAGCTGCTGATCTCATACGAGAAATTGACAGGGCTAATTTAGAAAAGGCATTGGTTGTTGGTAATGGCATTACTATATTATCAATTAGAATTTATTCTCTGAAAAACATTGTACCTTCAGCCATTCACATTATACAAAGTGACATGTCCCTCTTACAACACGGGCAAAGTCAGCTTAGATCAATTATGCAGTTGAGGTCAACATTGCAGACTTTAGAATCTGGTCGCCTGCCTTGGAAATACCTGTGACTGATTTATTTTTACCTTATAATCGGGGCCACTGGAATTATGCAATTGTGCGGCCGCAGTGATTTTTGCACGATTATAAAATTGGCACATAATCTGCTGCATAATCTGCAGATTTAAACAAAACGTTTTCCTAGCTCAAATCGTTCAAAAGTTACTACAAACACAGAGACACGTTGCTGTACAGTGGAAGGCTCTTTGCAAAGTTTGATTGGTCATCTGTCTAGCTTATTGCTGTGTTTGGGTGTTATACTGGTACTAATGAGTTGCAACTAATGCCCAGACAGTCTTAACAAGTTCAAAAATGACAAATAATGAAGTAATACTATCACAAAATGAACCGCATAATGTTGCATATTTTGTGTTTCTTGCTGCATAATTTACTTAACTCTGCCACATAATTTAAACTTCCCCTGCTGCATAATTCCAGTGGCCCTGCTTATAATTTAACATACTGGCAAAAAATATTGGCAAAAAAGGACGCAACTTACACAATGTTAAGCATCGAGCATTTGGAGAAATTGCCATTCACAATGGCTGAAACACCATCTGGCGAGTGGTTAATAAACAGATTTATTTCACTGCCAATTTCTAAGTTTCATTTCACGTCTTGTTTGAAACATTTTCAAGTGGGCAGATATGAGGCATTAGGGGAGAGATTTTTACATGACACATGGATCCAGCTTTTCGATTTTAGATGTAGGAATGGAGAAACCAAAGTATTTCTCAGCTGAAACGAATGCAAAACTTAATTTGGCCATTCTCTCGTTTGCAAGAATGTTGCGCTTCACAGCTTTTGTAATGTGTCTGTGGCCAGCTTAGCAAGTTATCTGAAAGGTGCCCCAGCTGCTTTGATTCGGCCGGCATTCATATTGCTTTCAGATGCTTTCATATTGCTTTTAGATGCTGAATGACCAAGAAACCGAAAGTACCCTATGGCGATGGTTCACAGGGTCATGACCTGCTGTAATAATGTGCTCTTTCCACCTGCAGGTACAGTTCGAGAAGTGACAGCATGGCCTTCAAAAGCTTTTTTTAACATGAACTTTGATAAGTTTAGGAGACTGAAAGCCTTTTTGTTTCAGAAGGAGGCTTCATTAAAATCTGCTAGTGAGATGTTTGATCTCCAAGTTGCAAGCGCTTCCTCTGAAATACAATTGCTACTACGCACTAACCTCCCTCAACATTTTGGAGAACCTCTGCACCGCATATTTAATGCATCTAATACCTCAGGAGTAGTACACTTTTTTAAAGCAACTGTGTCTGGCTTTGTTAGTACACTCCCTTGTTTCCAGCGTACTTGGAGCATACTATTGGTACTTTTTCTGATTGTTGGGATTTTGGTCCAATTTTTGCTGCTCCGCAATGGATGTTCCACCGCATGGCCAAATGGTGATGGAACTGCCACCCGTGCTGCTGTGTCATGAGCGTATGATCCAGTAATTTGGCATGTCTTTGCTTTAAGAACTAAATGACAACTGGTCTTTGTCCTTTTGACCTGTATGGTTACATTGGGTACAGCCTGTGTTCCGCTGTCTACTGTGCACTTTCGAGTGTGCTCTGGATATATACCTTAGGATGCAATTGGTTCAGTCTACGGATATGGATCTGCTGATGTGTCCACTTAAGAATCATTTTCAGTGTTTTCCTATACGATTTCCATTGCTACAGAATAGATATTATGAGACTTTCTTGGATGCCTCGGCTTCTGGTGTTGTGGGGTTCAGCAGGGCTCGTGCACAAAAGCTTCCATTTATATAAGTTCATGTTTAAACTTGACATCTTTTTTGGACGGTGAGTTTTTACATCTTTTGCACTTATATGATAACATACTCATAAAGTGTTCTGCTTGCAAGCACATTTCTTCGTAAGCATTTTTTCATGACATTGTACTTTCTGTTCAAGGATAAAGTACACTCAGCATGCTGCCCTCGCCTTTTGTTGTCCATTAGGAGACAGCTCTGAAACGGAAAGACAACACCACCAGCAATGGACCTCAGACACAGTGCAAATGGAACCAGTTTTTATTATGTAACCTGCTTCTGAGCTTAGCTCGCCAAAGGAGCACTTCCATTGATTATCCTGGACATTCACCTGTGACTGATTGCCAGCCCTGCTGACTTCCATCACTAACCTCCAAAGGACTGCAGCCTGTTCTATACCAGACTGGCTTCCTGATACATCACACACAGGTAAATGGGGAGTTAGGCTGCTCATAGCGATCTAGCAGAATGCATTCGCACTATACTCTCTATATTATAGGTGGTGTTGGATATAAGTATCATTTTGATATATATTCATAAAATCACCGCAATAATTATAATGGTTGAAATATTCATTTTTTTCACCATTCTTATAAGGCTGGTAAAATGCATTGTTTCCTTCTACTAATAATTGCAGCTCATGTATTTTACACAAGAATCCAATTGCTTCAATAAGTGTTTGAAATGCCAATTTGTGTATTTCTTGAATCTCCATTGGGCCATGCCTGAGATAACAACGAAAGGGTAGATCTGTCTCCACAGCTTCCTTGGGGAAATTAAAGTGGTCATGTTCTGAGTTTGAAGACACCATCTGGTAGCCTGTCAGGTTTAGGTGTCCAGATGGCGAACTGTACACTAGCCAGGAATAGGCTGACATATTTTGATTATATGAGTGGACTCAGTCCCCATATTTTGATGCATATGTTGTTCAAACGCACAGTTTTACTTAATTAGTAGGAACCATACTAAAAACCAATACCTGCACCATTTGAGGCATTGAATAAATGGGATTATGAGAGAAGACATCAGAAAAGTTAAGGGCTCAATTTGGTAAGGCCTTGAATAATTGATTCAAAGCAAGATTGCATTTACAGAAAAAGGAGTGGCTGACAACATGTTAGAAAGTGTGGGGGTGTTTCCTGCAATTGCTGCTGCCTAATACAAAACCAAAACAAAAGCGCATAAAATGGAACACAAGAATGAGAAGAAAGATGAGAAAAGAAGTGAAAATAAGAGTGATTTTGAAGAAGACGAGGAATTTATAGATGATTTGATAATCGGGATGAGACCATATCCATATAATGAGGCTCTTGCAGAAAGCAAAAAATTAGAATGTGCGAGTTGAGCGAGAGGCATTCTGAATCAACCTTGGAGGTTGGAAAATCATGTAAGGCGAAAGTTAAATAAACTGACTCATTAAAATTTAAAGAGGATTTAGACCAAGCTGTTGATGTGGAAAGTCAGAAGGATGCAATTCCAAAATGTAATAAGCAAGGATTAGTGTTTTTGAATTTGGAAGCAAGGAAGCGTGCTACTCATGCATTTGAAATACTTGAGAGGTTGGCAGAGAAATTGGATGTGGATTTGAAGAAAAAGTGTATTCTTGGAGCGTACAGAATGAGATTGACAAAATGTGAATTGCAAAAAAGATGGCATTGTACCATTGAGAACAAATGTCAGAGAATCCATTCATTTTATCAGAGACTGTAAGAATGTGAAAAAGTACAGAGATGATTGGGCTCAGACTTCTGAAAAATCCACAAAGAAGTAACTTGAAAAGAATCACAAGTGTGATTGATTCTGAATGTGAAGGCACAGTTGAAATAGAGTTCCCTTTGTAATGAGCACCTGGTGGAGCATATGCGCATGTTTCTTGGACCCATCACAACCTGTGGACTATTACAAATAAATTTCCGAAGCTTTGAGAGGGACCAGAAAAGCGCTATACTGAAGTAGAGAGAATGGTGACCATTTCAAAGGTGCTTTGGGGAGATCTGGATGCGCTGTCTTCAATTATTGTGCCTAAGGATTTGTGAATTGAGTGCAACACAGTGTTATAATGACCCAAGTGAAGAACTGCAGAAAGGATCCTAGTTTCAAGCCTTCAATGATTGTCATGCAGAAGTTTAATCAGGGTATTGAATATCTGAATAGAAAGGTTCCAAAGAAACAGGTTAATTGGACAAAAATCATGACAGCAATGCAAAATGCAGATGAGTCAGTTCATGCATATTATGAGAGATTGATGCATATTTACAGGCAGCATAGTGAAGTTGATGATCCAGCAAAAGAAAGTGTGTCTGGATTTGTGTCTGCTTATGTGTTGGGTTTGGGTCCGGAGATCATCTTCAGCAGAGTGTTATGTCTGAAGAAGAAAATGACAAAGGAAAAGTTGATTGCGCAGACAGATATCCCGTCCGGTGAAATATAAATCCCATAAGATATAATGGGATTTATATTTCAGTGGACTGGATACGTCAATGTTGTGACTGAGTAACCCGTCTGCCAAGATCTAAATTAGGCCCTAAGTTCTTTCTGAAAGATGACTTCCTTTCTGGTCAAGGTGCTTTTCAAGAAATTGTGCAATATGAAAATGGTTGTTCTAGAGGTAGTGTTACTAATACTAACAATATTCAAATAAAATCAAGAGAATGTCAGACTTGCAGTAGAGACGGACTCTGAAAGAAAAATTGTACATTTAATGTGAATTTCAAAAATGTGATGCAAATGGTCCCTCAAATGAATCTCAAGCAACACAATAGCAATTGAAACCTTACTACAATGCCACAAAATAGCATGATGCAGTCAGTGGTCCCAGCTCTAACGGCATCTGCGCAGAACATGCAGAATACAAGTCTGATATAAGGGAATATGCCTTATGTTCCAGTTCTACAACATCCTATGCAGAATAGTACATCAGGATTTAAACCACATTTTTAATTTCAGCAAAAACATTCAGTAACTAATGACAATTTCCAGCCACACTCAGAGTTGCCTCTGAATCGAGTTAGGCACAATGGTGGTGCCTGAGGGGGTGGTGGACTGCATGCTTGGTGCAGTCCTAGAGGTAGACCAGGGTGGTCCATATGTAGAAGGAGAGGTTAATGGCCATCCCATATCATTTTTGATCAACACAAGTGCTACCCGATCCACATTTATACCAGTGGAAATTCCAGAGCTACCCTTCTCGGGAAAAGAAATCCTACTTGTATGCTTTTCAAATCAACAAATGAGTAGTAGGTTGCCAGCAAATGATCCTGTGAAAATTGGATCAAGTATGAATAATCCTGAACTTATAATTAGTGAGACAATTCCAGGCAATATGTTGCACCGTGATCTTTTGTGCAAGCTTAATTGCATAATTTATTGCTCACTAGATGATGTTTGCATTCAGGCAAAAGATGAGGATGTAGATTTTAAATTAAAATCTCAAGAAACAAAAGTTGGTATATGTGAGAAATTGGGGTTTGGTTGATGGGTGTGTGAACTTTTTCATGCAACAACCCCAATCCCCGTCAGGGTGAACTACAAAAATCACTAAATTAACCTGTGCTTAACCCTCTGGTAGCTGGGCACAAAAGCAGTCAGGCTTAACTTAGAGGAAATCTGTATAGTATTTATGCAGCACACAAAAGGAAATAAAGTGAAAACAGAACACTAGAAAAATTCCACACCAATTTAGAAAAATAGAGTACATTTTAATAAATAAAACGAGTCCAGAATTACAAAAATTCAATCTGTAGAACCGGAGATATGCAATTTCAAATATTCAGGTAAGTATACCACCTAAAAGCACAAAGCGTGGTTATGCTGGTCATCACAAGTTCAAGCCGGCCACAATGGACTGCCTGCCAGATACAGGGACTAGGTTAGTCCCCATGAAAAAGTTATCTTCTCAGAGTCATGCGCAAACTGTCCAGTTGGCGGTGGAGAAGGCAACGAGAAGGAGGGAAAGTGTTGCAGATGACTGTCGCTGTAGAACGAAGAGCAGGTCAGTGTCATGGACAGTCATTGCTGGAGCTTCGCGTTAGCTATCACTTTGGGCTGTTGACGCTGTAGCGCGAAGTGCAGATCTCGCGTTGCTGGTCATCACTGGCAGTCACTGAAGCACGAAGATTCACGTCCACTGGTGCTTCACGTTGGCGGTCATCACGGGCGGTGAGATCTTGGCGAGAATGGGCCAGCTTGGGGTCACAAAGAGGCCATAACTCCAGGATTTCTCCTTTTTCTTCAGATGAGTGTAGTCTAATGCCAACCAAGGGGCCAGGACCTGTTGAATGGCCTCTTGGGGAAAAGGGACTCACTCTAACAAAGGCCAGCAGGGCTCAGGCATGCCCAGTTGCAGGTCTAGTTGGAGCAGGTCAGCTGGGCAATTGCAGGGAGGCCTTTGGAGCTTGTTTTCTCCCGTTAGCTCAGAAAAGTATTTAATCCATCTGACCCTTGGAGTCACTCTGCCTGGGATGGAGGGAGCAGGTCCAATTTTTCTTCTCCGAGAACAGGGCAGACCTCAAGAAGCAGGGCAGTCCTTCTTCTGTAGTATCCACAGGTCCAGCAGTATACGGAAATGTGGGTCTGAGGGTCCTATTTAATACCTGGTGCCAGCTTTTAAGTGATGGAAGCTTCTGGAGTTTTTCCCCCACAGATGGTTCTGGAATTTCCTGCCTCCCTGCCCAGGCTCCACAGAGTCTAGGGTCACAAAAGGCTAGTGTAATGTGAAGTTATTTATGTGTGTGCTGACGCAGCTCCTTTGAAATATATGTGAGGCTGTGCACAGCTCCGCCCCTCCCAACCTCTCAGGATAACCTATCCTGCCAACACCCAGTCCCCCTTTGGGTTACTGTCTGGGGGAATACGCAAAGGCCAAGTGCCAACGACACCTAGTCATGTGACCCAGGATACAGGCTGCAGGAACCAAGTGGTTAGGACAGAGGTCTTCAATCTGTGGGGCGTGACCCCCAGGGGGGCCCCGGAGTCCTGGGAAGGGGGCTGCGCATTTCCAGGCCTAACTTCTGCCTGGAATACAAAACGTGCTCTTCCTTTTAGACAACCGTGATCGTTAAATGCTTCAAATCTTAGGGCGAATAAAGAAAACACAAGGAGATGATGGATGGAGTGCTGAAACTTTTCAGACACTCACCCCCATTCACAGATCTGGGTTGAATCCATCATCGTTCTTTAGCTCACTTCGCCACCCCAGTTCAGACCCAGCTATATGCAAATCAGTCTTGACCTTGTGCCTCATGGGAACAGTCCAGCCCGAACTGCCAAGCCAGGTCCTCCCTGTACCGGAAACAAGCATCCTGGGACCGGTTTCGGGGTAACACCCCTCATCAGCCTGCATTTGCTTTGTTATATGGTAAAGAACCCCTACTTCAATATCTAGTACTTGGCCTTTCAAGGTGGTTACCACAAGGTGGGCTTCCTGGAAGGTCTTAACATCCCCATCTATGCACTGAATGCTTACTGCTTGCCCTGGGAGGATCTGGGAGCGGTAGACCAGATCGCCCTGTACAATGGATTGTTTACACCCAGAGTTCAAAAGGGCTGTAACCCATTTCCCATTGATTTGTAGACTTGCGCAGAAACAATGTCCCAGCTATTGGGTATACAGGATGGATCGTGGGGTGTAGTTGATCTCCATAGTTTCCTCCCCCGACTTCTTACTGGGACAGAACCAGGTGATATGACCTCATTCCCCGCACTTGAAACATTCTCAGGCTTTGGTATCCTTGGTTTTGGGGTTTGCATGGGGTTTTTCCTCGGTTTCTCCTCATTTCTTCCCGTTCGGGAGAGGGGCAGTCTGTGAATACTCCTATCTTGTTACCAGGAGTAGAAGTGAGGTTGTGCTCTCGAAAAGGTTGTGGCCATTTCAAAGGCCTGTTCCACAGTAAAGTGAGTGTGTTATTATAGCCATTTTTGCGTAGGCAAGGGAAGGGCTTCCAGGTACTGTTCCATATAAATCTGGTTCATTCCTTCGCCCTTACTGCTCTCTGCTGGTTTCAGCCTTTATCAGTAGCCATTTTCAGTTTAAACAATAAGGTTTTGGGGTTACATCCGGGCAACCTCTTTTCTTTTCAGAATTTCACTCCATAGGTTTCCACATCCATACCAAGATGGTCTAATATAACCATCTTAATTTCTTGATAGGGGTATTCCCATGGGCGTTCGTGATTTGATATGCCTCCTGTGCCTCGCCCATTGGGGGGGGGGCGAGAAAGAAGGGCCATTTGTCTGGAGGCTAAGCATTGGCCATGGCAGCCCTTTCAAAATTTAACAAACATGCATCGGGGTCCTCCCCTACAATGTATTTTTGTATCGCCACATTGTGTCCTAGCGGAGTTGAACTATGTGTCCCAGCGGGATGTTGCCTGGATTTGATCCTCGGTGATCTTGTGTATACTCTCCAACTGTGATTTCATTTATCCCTAAAGTTTTTGCAATCTGCTTTTCACGGATGACATCTGTTGCTCCAGGGCCCATTCATGTTTCCTCTACCCTTGCACCAGTTGATGTACCACTGTCTCCATTCTTTTCAATGGAGGGTTGCCCGCATTATCCACCTTGTGTTGCACAAGCAGGACTTCTGACTCGGACGACTGTTCCTTATATTGTCTATTGCTTTTATTATTAGGAATACATCAGATGTAATGATGGTCTTAAGGTTGTCCTTTTCCATCTTTTCCAGGTGGATGGAAGTCGGGACCACTGGGATGGGACTAGACTCTCGAAAAAAAGAGAAATGCCAGAGATAAGTGAACTGATAAGGTCTCTTATAGGGTGTTTAAAACGCGGTGAGGTATTGTCACCACTTCATGCCCACCACCATGTGAAAAGTAAAAAGATTAGACTTTATTTTTCTCCACCTTTCTTTTGCTTCTTTTGGTTTGGAGAAAAGAGCCCTCTTAATGTCCAGTTAGCTCCACTAGACAAAATGTATGCAGTTGTTTATCTGTAACCATAGTATGAGAAAGAAAACCAAACCCACCACCAGATGGTTCGCCAGCATGTCTCAAACCATGACTTTCCGTCTCCCTTTGGCAGTATGAGATATCTTTAATTGGGTATAGTATAAGCTCCTGGCAGCATAGAACCCAGTGCTCCCTCCCGAGACGTGACAATCGCCTCCCCGACCTCCCCAGGAGACGAGTGCGTACCTGGGATAGCCACGCTCCTCCAGGAGAGTGGCTGGGTGCCTCGTTTGGTTGATGGCCTCCTGGCTTACCCGCTTCCCCTCGATCCAGGCAGTGGGCTCCGCACAACATGATCCTCCCCGTACATCGGCTGCGCTGGGTTCGTCAGCTACTTCCTCATTGCTGGCACTAGTCTCCCGCTGCGGTCTGGCATCCTCCAGGTTCTGGCTCCATAGCGCTGAAGGAATCCTTGCTTTCTTGCTGGGGATGTGACTTTCTCCAGGCTCTGATTTAACGGGTCTGCGTCTCGCACAGTCCCAGCCAATGTCTTCCCACTTACGATTTGAAAGAGGAAGGAAGGGGCTCTCCAATGTCCCATCCACTGTTGCCTGACTCAGGATACGCTCCTCGAAACAAAGAACAGGGGAATAAACGCTGAAGAATGCGTTTCCCGTAACTTGCCAGGGAAGGTCTTCTGTTACATCCTCCAAGGTATGGTCAGTCCCACTACCCGTCTGATATTCAACTATAATGGACTTATGCAAATCGAATGGAAAATAGAGAATAGTATAAGATCTGCGTAAAATAAATGATACAGTGATCCCATGTTTTCCCATGGTACCGAATCCAGCAATTATGTTATTTCAAATTCCTGAGGATGCAGAGTGGCTCACAGTGATTATTTTGTGTTCATCATTTCTCTCTATTGGTTTTCATGAGAATAGTCCATTTATTTTTGCATTCAGATTCCAAAATAGGGTCATTGTTTGGTGTAGGATTCCACAGGGGTGTATTGAGAGTTCCACAACCTTTTCGAGATACTCAATAAGGATTAGAATACTAAAATTGCCTTGTGACTCAGGACTGCTGACCCAGCGACATTTCAAGCATTGACAGGAACCGCCGTTCAGGCGCTTCCTGCCAATGCGTTGTAACTTTGCCAGACAGCTCTGTCACACATGATAGCGCCATACATCAACGTTACAATTGTTTTATTTTAAAAACAAAATCCCAGAGTGGTAGTTTTTTGTTCAAAATATTTTTTTAAAACAATGCCCCCCTCTTCATATGAGTTTCCTCCCATGCAGATGGGGACATTGAGCACTTCTCAATGCCCCTTCCCACTAGGTTTTTCCTGGTGGTGATGGGCACTGAAAAATGGCTATATGTCCACCCATTTAAATCAGGAGGACAGACATATAGCAAAACTTCTGATGACCTGAACATAACAGCTGATTTCCCCACTCGCTACGGAGGGAAAGCAGACCGGTATTCCTAGCTGGAATTACTCGCTTTATATGTCCAGAATTTGGGGGAAACTCTTTTTAAACCTAAACTGCTTTTAATTGTTTTAGTATCATTGTTGCCTGTATTATGTGCTTTTTTAGACTGTATTAGTTCTTACCCGCACTATAAAAAGAATCCTCACTCGCACCCCGCTGTTTTTCGCGGGATTCAGGGTCTCAGACTTCCGGTAGCGCCATTTTTGTTAGCGCTCTAGTGGCTGAAGATCCTACGCACCAGCCTATAATAGGAAGTCCAATGCAAGCGCGCAATTGAACATAACAGCTGATTTCCCCACTCGCTACGGAGGGAAAGCAGACCGGTATTCCTAGCTGGAATTACTCGCTTTATATGTCCAGAATTTGGGGAAACTCTTTTTAAACCTAAACTGCTTTTAACTGTTTTAGTATCATTGTTGCCTGTATTATGTGCTTTTTAGACTGTATTAGTTCTTACCCGCACTATAAAAAGAATCCTCACTCGCACCCCGCTGTTTTTAGCGGGATTCAGGGTCTCAGACTTCCGGTAGCGCCATTTTTGTTAGCGCTCTAGTGGCTGAAGATCCTACGCACCAGCCTATAATAGGAAGTCCAATGCAAGCGTGCAGCGGGCGCGCCGATGGCGCGCCGGAGGCGTGCCAGAGGCAAGCCCGTCTGCGCCCGTCTGCGCCCGTCTGCGCCCGTCTGCGCCCGTCCGCGCCCCGGCCGTGCACAGTGCCTGTCATGCTGCCTGTTCAGGTTCAGGTAGGATCATTTACTCCAGAACACAATTGTTTAATATTGGTGGGGAAACGTATGATAAGCCACACAGTACAGCTCAACCTCAAGCAATTATAGAGCTGAAGAGCGGCTTGATTAACTGTAGATCCTTAGTTAAACATCACCAAGATATATCCAATCTTCTAGAAGATATGAACCTCAATGTATTATTTCTTACAGAGACTTGGACCAGTAACAATTCTCTGGTTGAACTGGGCCTTGCGTGCCCAAAGGGATACAGAGTCTTCCACAAACCTAGGACCTCGGGAAGAGGAGGGGGGATCGGGGTTATTTATAAGGAAACATGGAACTTCGCTCCTCTCATGGTCGAGGAGGTTACAGGGATTGAAACGCTAGGCTTCTCAGTACAGGAGACTGGAAGAAGACTGTTATCAGGCATGGTATGTTACAGACCCCCTGGATCAGCTACACAATACCAAAAACTATTATACACCATAGCTGAACTAAGTTTGACCCATTCTAGAATAATATTCTTGGGGGATTTTAACCTATGGGATAATGGTACACTTGGGAACCACTTAAGAGATCTTAATCAAATCTGTGAGAGTTTTAATCTGTCTCAGCTTGTACAAGGCCCAACCCATCAAGAAGGTCACCTATTGGATCTGCTATATGCTGACCAAGCAGAGACAGTGGTTCTTAATATTCTACCCCAGAGCTGGTCCGACCATTCGCTAGTCCACTTTAAAGTATCTTTACCTAGAATAGGGCAAAAAAACGTCAGCTCAACTGCTTTTCGGATGGGCAGGGACTGGGCAAAACTAGCGAAAAACAGCTCAGTTCCACTTCTGCTAAAGGAAACTTCTTTTTTCCCCCGACTACTCTGTAGATAGAAACTACCAAACCCTATGTAAGGATATTACAGATGCCTTGGACGTAAAAGCCCCTTTAAAAAGAATGAAGGTTGGGCGCAAACCCTCAGCCCCTTGGTACACTGAGGAATTAAAACTTCGGCGTAAGACGTGCAGAAAGGCTGAGAGGAGATGGCGGAAGTCATATTCCGAGGTGGACAAATTAGTGCTGAGGGCTGAGCAAGTACGCTATAAGGAGGACATTGCTAAGGCCAAGGCACTTTATATAGCCGATTCCATTATACATGCCTCAAACAGCACTAAAATCCTTTTTAAGATTGCAAGAGATCTCACTAATCGAACTTGTATTAGCAACAAAGTGGTGGCCTCACAACAATTATGTGACAAGATTGCCACTCACTTTGAAGACAAGGTTGCTAAAATCGTCGGAGGTCTGCCTCAGGATAATATTAGTGACAAAGACATCTCACCCCACTCACTTGCAGGGGAACCATGGCCAGATACATCCCTAGAATGCTTTCCACTATTTACCATGGAGCTTTTTGATAGGACTGCACAAAGTGTTTCCTCAGGATCCCCCCTAGACCCTCTCCCATATAAGATCTGGAAGTCCTGGGGGCAAGAGCTTTTCCCTCGGCTACGTTTGATTTGCAATCAATCCCTAGAGGAAGGAGTGGTCCCGGGAATTTGGAAGCAGGCAGTGGTAACTCCCCTGCTAAAGAAACCATCTTCCGATCCCACGGACCCGGCTAACTTTAGGCCTATATCTCTTCTGCCATATCCTATAAAAGTATTGGAGAAACTAGTTAGTAAATCTCTGTCATGCTATCTGGAGGAGAACAACCTCCTAGATAGGGATCAATTTGGATTCCGCCCAGGTCATGGGACAGAAACAGCTCTGGCAACTGTAATGGATAACCTTCGTCGGCGAGCCGACAATGGGAACGCCTCGATACTAGTATTGTTAGATATGTCGGCCGCCTTCGATACCGTAAGCCATGCAGTGCTGCTGGAAAGATTGGAAAGGATAGGGGTGAAAGGCCGAGCATTGAAATGGCTACAATCATATCTTACAGAGAGACAGCAGATGGTCTCGATGTTGCCATATGCCTCTCACAAATCCCAGGTCTGCCATGGGGTGCCACAAGGTTCGGCAATTAGCCCCATCCTCTTCAATATATATCTGCGCCCACTGATTGCCCTAATAAAATCATTTGGGATCGACCTGGTTAATTATGCTGACGACACTCAACTAGTTTTCTCCATAGAAGGGAAAGATGCAGTGACTCTGGACATCTTCCAAGAATGTATGTGCCAAACTTCTAGCTGGCTTAAGGAAAACTCCTTGCAATTTAATAAGGAAAAAACTGAAGTGGTATACTGTGGTGGGGCCAAACTGACACACCAGATACCGATGGAAATTAAATTCTCACCTGGGGATAAATCTTTGTCCACAGTCAAAACGGTCCGAAATTTAGGTGTCCTAATTGATGACAACCTCCAGATGGCGTCACAGGCCAATAAAACAACTAGTGTCTGCTTTGCCCTTTTAAAGGCACTGCGGAAGATCCTCCCCTTACTGCCAGTGGAAACTAGACCCTTGGTAGTAAGAAGTACCATTCTATGCAGACTGGACTACTGCAACTCCCTATATTTAGGAGCCCCGCAAATATCTTGCAGGGGTTGCAGAGAGTCCAGTCTATGGCAGCTAAGTTGGCGCTAGGAAGACAACGTAGGGCTTCTACTACGCTGGCTCTAAGAGAATTACATTGGCTACCAGTTAAGGAAAGAGTGAGTTTTAAATCTCTATGCATAGTGTATAGAGCGGCACATGGCCTGGGCCCCCTTCCTATGCAGGATAGATTTACGTGGTATAAACCGACCAGATCCCTTCGATCCTCTGGTGCCAATCTAGTCAATACCAACAGATTCAAAAAATCTAGGATGGGAGGAAGAGCTTTTAGTAATATGGCCTCTCGCCTATGGACGAACTCCCACAAGAGATCAGACAAGCTGACACTCTGCTATGTTTCAGAAGGAATCTGAAAACATGGCTTTTCCCCAGGAATGCCAATATCATTCCCTAAACGTGTGATGCTCTGTAGACTGATGAATTCCTCTGTTATGTGACAGCGCCTGGATACCCGTAGGGTGACAGTTGCGCTATATAAATACGCAATACAATACATACCTTTACTCCATCAGGCCATTGGAGAACTTTGACCACAGGGAAGATGTAATAGTCTCTGCCATTGCTAAACTATGCTCTACCCTAATTTAAATTAAGATGGTGGACCGTTATGTTGCTGTGGAGGGAACTCCGTCGCCACGGAGTTCCCTCTCTGTCAACAAATAAATCGGGCCCTTAGTCTTGGATCGCAAAGGTTTGGCTGATGTGCGACGCTGTATCTCTCGCCAGGTGAAATTAGCAAGTACTGAACCCTTGCAAATTACAGTCAAGTGACTGATATTTGGTGAAGAAAGAGGTGTGAAAGTTGTGTCTGGAGGCCAGATGGGTGGACCCTATCAAGGCATAATGGTCACACATAATGCTATGAAATTTGGAGGTTTGTTGTAATGGATCCATGCATCTCATACAAAAGAGTGTGTACTGTTGATGAAGAAACAGTGACACAAACCATTGATTCTCTAAGTCAAGCTTGAGTTTGCTACATGAATCCAGAGAGTGAGAATAAAGAGTTAAAGATGGAGAAAATAAACCTTTTCAACATCAAGAACAAGAAAATTGAACTCAGAAAACCCCAAGTGCAAACTAGAGTGCAAAGAAGGCTCTACTGGTTGCAAACAGTACACCTTGAGAAGCAGAAGATTGTAAAACAGATCAAGCAAATTAAACTGAAAATCCTAGCTTGATCCAAGATTAAGCGCCTGGAAGTGTGAGAGGAGGTAGAGCATTGTAAACCAAAGACAGTTCGAAAGAAAGTGATAGAAATTCAGCTGAAGCAGTAACAGTGCTGATTGACAAAGAAACTGGTGAAGCAGTAATCTAAAGATCAAGAGTAAGAGTGTCACATAGAAATATATAGCTCCTTAATGGGCATATTTGTCAAAGATTGTGCCAGAAAAAGAGACATAACCCTGAAAGCTTTAAAATGTTTTTCCTAAAGAACGTCCCTAAAGTGGTACTTGAATTGAGAAATTAAATAACTCCTAATATGCTAAATTACTTCCTGATGAAGTAGTGAACTCTGAAATATGATTTTTTCTTTATTTTGACTTTTGAAAAGACTGAACTGATTTTAAGAAAATTCTTTTGCTCTCATAGCTTTTCAGAACTTGGGGGTCTATTACGATGGCGGGCGGACTTTGAACGCCCGCCACCGTAACGGTAAACGGGACCGACCGCCAGTGGTGCGGCGGTCCCGCTGTGCCCATTAGGATGCGACCGCCACCATGGCGGTCGCATCCCACATATTTAACATTGTGGTGGGCGGTGCTGTAAGCAGCACCCGCCACAATGTTAAATATGCATGTTGTGCATTGGCATGCACAACGTGACAGGCACCGCGCGGTGCCTGCCACCTTGTGCGTGGCAATGAAGGGGGGTACCATAGGTACCCCCCAAATGCAGCCACCCACCCCCTTGGGGGCATGCAACGGGCCCCCAAAGTGTTTACCGCAAGCCTTTCCATGGCAGAGTCTCCACCATGGAAAGGCATACCCACCGCAGGCATACTAATATGGATGGCGGTGCCGGCAAGGCACCGCCACCATATTGTGTGCCTTTTCCGCCCGGCCGGCAATCCGGCCGGCGGAAAAGCGGCGGACAGACTTTCCGTCCGCTGCGTTACCCCCCGCCATAGTAATATGGCGGGGGGTAAATTGTGTTGTGATGGCGTGCGGATCGCCACCGCTGGCTGGGCGGTGGCGATCCGCACGACATCCTAATAGGCCCCTTGGATTTCAGTTTTTGCTCGTATCAAGTCTCCTTTTTATTATGCTCGCATTTCTTTAATTGCCTGCATCAAAATGCTCAGACTTCTAATTGACATATTTAGATGTTTAGATGTTTTATGACCTTATTTAGCTTTCCTTGATTTTGCATTTTTAGTGTCCAGATTAAAATACATAGTTGAAGAAATACTAGAGTGCACGCATTACTATATGACTGTAGGCAGGGGTTTAAGTGGGACGGGCTCAGCAACGGCAGTTCTAAAAAGCAGGTGCTGAGACGGGTCCCAATCGGGCTCTCAATTTTTGCCCACAACCTCAGGGTGAAAAAAAATCTTATCTCTGCAGCAGCACCACACTTCACTACCTTTGATGTAACTTCAAAGAGACTCGTTATAGGTCTTTCACAATGTTGCATACTGTCACCTTATATGAAGGTATAAGCCATTAATTTTGATAATCAGACCGAACACATTACAACAGTGGAATATAGTACCTTAAAAGCCAGTTGCTAGCGGGATAAAACTAAGGGCCAGCTTTAACAACCACTTTTCAGTCACAAATATTCTTAATTTAAAGATTTAGCAATTTACGAATCTCATTTTAGGAGTTGGTAAAGTTTTACTCCTAAAACGGGCTTGAGAACGAATACCGATTTTGGTATTTGGAAGGGCCGCGTTTTGGACGTCCCTGCAAAAATACTGAATTAGTATGCAATGTATCAATGGCTTTCGACTAATTCTGTTCACAAACCACTGAAAAGTTAATGATCACAAACTGGTGTTCAATTCACAAAAGCAAAACGCTCTCCTTTGAACCATTTTCCCTTTGTGAAAGTTGAAAGATGCTTCATGGAGTGTTGGCAGTGGCCATGTGACCACTGGCAAAACTCAGTAAAACTTTTTTAAAAAAAAGAAAACTATCCTATGAACAGTCATGTTTTCTTCCTTTAAGGAAAATGAGCTGCATTAAAAAAAAAAATCTTTATTCGAACACAATCATAGGCATGGTGCTCTGCTGACCCTGGTTGGCCAACATCACTGTGTACTATTTGCGACCTGCTTCATGACTATTAATGAGGTAAATCAGATTGCGACCCCTCCTATTAAGAATTTTGTAAACTGTAGATAGACCAGTTTACAGAATTCCACACAAGACACAAAAGTAAGGGTCACAAACTGCACCCTGTTTTGCAACCTGTCTAATAATTAACCCTGGGCGGAGTTGGCGTAGTGCCCATACGTGGAGTTCCACGGAGTTATGAAAAAACTCTGTGGAACAAGAGCCCACGTCCTGCGGCCAGCCGAGGGTCCGTGTGCCCGGGATGGGGGTCCCTCATGCCCGGGCAGACTCCCAGACCCCCCGGCCTGGCTGGGTTGAGAAGCAGGGCCTGGGCTTCGGGCAGGGCCTGGGGTGCGGGAGCCCTCGTCCTGCTGAGGGTCTGTCTGCCAGGGACGGGGGTCCCTGGTGCCCGGGGAGGCTACCCCTCCCCGGCCTGGCTGGGTTCAGAAGTGGGGACCGGTTCCACGGCCTGGGCTCCGGCGGGCCCTGGGGTGCAGGAGCCCACGTCCTGTGGCCAGCCGAGGGTCCGGGTGCCCGTCACGGGGGCCCATCGGGCCAGGGCAGGCATCCCCCACTTCGCCTGCGTGTCATGGTGCCTGAGGGCCTTGGGTCAGAGTTCCGTTGGAGGCCCCCCTCGCAGCCCCATGCTTGAGACCCAGCCTGGGTCTCCGAGCCCCCGGGCCCTCCAAAGGGCAGGCGGGAGCCCTTCTGCGAAGGCTCGGGGCGGGCAGATTGGCGTCCTTTGGCCCGGCCAACTGGTCGCGCCTTTCCCCTCGGCCATCTGGTCGCGCGCAATGCTTTCAAATGGGGCGACCAGATGGCCAGGCTGCCCTGGAAGTCCCGATGAGGG
>CAWUFW010008249.1:837500-911501 GCA_963921515.1 Calotriton arnoldi
GTGCGGTCCTTCCCGGTTACTCCGGAGGGACCGGTTGCGGTGGGGCTGCCTGCTGCTGTCTCACCACGAGCCCCCCTCGCCTGTGGGTGGGTGGGGGGCCTGGTAACGCTTTTTTTCTCCCAACGGTGCAGCCTGATTTCCAGAGGGGAAGCCTTGAATGGGGCGCCCAGGCCGTCTCGCCGTGCGGGCAGTGGACGGACGACCGTCGCCTTCCTCCCGCCTCTCCTGCACCCGGACGTGGGTGAACGTTTTCGAAAAGTTGCCTGTGACTCTTGGCGGTGGATCACTCGGCTCGCGCGTCGATGAAGAACGCAGCTAGCTGCGAGAATTAGTGTGAATTGCAGGACTACGCCTGTCTGAGGGTCGCTCGATCGTCAATCGCCCCGGGGCTTCCCTGGGACGCGGCTGGGGACGTTGCAGGGTTAGCTCCGCTTCCCTTCGTCCCCCCACAAGGTCAGACCCCCCCGATCGCCCATGGTAGGGTCCCTCACCAGGTCCTGTCACGGAGGTACGCCGCCGGCGCGCCTAGCCTCGCCTCCCCGCCTCCAGCGGGGAGTGGTGCCAGCGACCGGTCCGCCTCAGGCCCGTCCCGGGGCGCCTGGCTGCGTGCCGCGCATGGCTGTATGTGGTGTCTCACCGGCTGCCTGCGCGCACGTGCCTCGGGCGCCCACCTCCGCTGCCAGCTTCCCGGGGAGGGTGAACCCCCTCCAGATCCGATCCAGGGAAAGAGGGCGCGTGCTGCCAGGACACCAGGCCCCTGCGGGGGCCTGGCCTTCCCCGGCGGCTCCCCCTGATGCTTCGGCGTTTTTTCCGACTACGACCTCAGATCAGACGTGGCGACCCGCTGACTTTAAGCATATTACTAAGCGGAGGAAAAGAAACTAACCAGGATTCCCCCAGTAACGGCGAGTGACATGGGAAGAGCCCAGCGCCGAATCCCCGCCCGGCGGCGGGCATGGGAAATGTGGCGTACAGAGAGAGTTCTCTTTTCTTTGTGAAGGGCAGGGCGCCCTGGAATGGGTTCGCCCCGAGAGAGGGGCCTGAGCCTTGGAAAGCGTTGCAGTTCCGGCGGCGTCCAGTGAGCTCTCGCTGGTCTGTGAAAATCCGGGGGAGATGGTGTAAATCTCACGCCGGGCCATACCCATATCCGCAGCAGGTCTCCAAGGTGAACAGCCTCTGGCATGTTGGAACAATGTAGGTAAGGGAAGTCGGCAAGTCAGATCTGTAACTTCGGGATAAGGATTGGCTCTAAGGGCTGGGTGGGTCCGTCTGGGGCGCGAAGCGGGGCTGGGCGCCTGCCGCGGCTGGATGAGGCACCGCCCTACGGGGTGGTAGCGACTCTGGATGCAAGCCGGGCCCTTCCTGTGGATCACCCCAGCTGCGGTGGTCGTCTCTCCCCTTGCCCCCTCCCCGGGGGCGCGGGCCGGTGTTCTGCCTCGGCCGGCGCCTAGCAGCTGACTTAGAACTGGTGCGGACCAGGGGAATCCGACTGTTTAATTAATTAAAACAAAGCATCGTGAATGCCCGAGGCGGGTGTTGACGCGATGTGATTTCTGCCCAGTGCTCTGAATGTCAAAGTGAAGAAATTCAATGAAGTGCGGGTAAACGGCGGGAGTAACTATGACTCTCTTCAATGTAATGATGTTGCTCTGGCTGATCTAGGTCTGCAAATGTCATTCCCATTCAAGAAAAATATTTGCCTGACTACTTTAATGGACACCCTTAAAATGTGCCAAGTATTCATCGACAATTAAATTTCAAGCTTATGCTGAGATGTTCGGCAGCGCGGAGTAGGCAAATCTCCGCACACTCCGCTGGCGGAGTTCTCTGCCCGCCCCTAGTAATAATACATCTGGCACCATGTGATTTTAGCTGGCCAATCAGGTCTGGCTCACCCACAAGCCTTAACAAGTTTCTGACTTATGGGACTTACTAAGTGGCACTAAATTACAAGAAAAAAGTTGCAAAAAGCTTTATTTCTTTTTGGGTGGGGTGCACTCCAGCAGCAAAACATGGTTTTGTCCCGACGATCAAACCAACATTCTTGCAGCATTCCAGGTGAGGTAAACTGATTTGTATATTAAATCTGATCTCTCGCATTAATGGTACACTCTTCGTTGTGGCCACATAGAAGGCTCTTTGAAATCAGATGGTCAGGTTATTTTTTAAAAGACACCCAGAATCTTGCTAAGGATACTTGTTCACTGAAAGATCATGATTCATTATTATCATTACAGAATCAAAATGTGCTTCCTTGACCCCTCAGAGTTTCATCTAATAGTGTCTACATTGCTTTTACACTCTGTAGCTTTCCAGGTATCAGCAACTGGGAAATGTGGTAACTGAGGCTTTGCAGCATGTGGCCATTTTGGTGCAATAGTAGGTACATAAATGTCAGCGCTTTCATTCCTTCTTTTTTATGATACCTTTTAAAGTAGATTCATATTTAAAGGAGTTTTATTTTTTTTACTTCCTTTTGTTAAGCAGCTCTGTGATGTTTTAATAGCATTCCGTATACTTGTCACTAGCTTTTACAATGGCTGAAATTGGAAAGATACTATCACAGCTTGAGGAAACCTCTGAGTGTGCCTATTGCAAAGGAACTGTCAGAAGAGGTAGATAAGCCACACACATGTGTAGGTAACTTATTGGAAAGAACGCTGACGAGAAGTGATAGCAAGATATACATTCTTTATTTCAACTCAAAGTTGGCTTGTAGTAAGATGTAATAATACAGCCAAACACCAATTATGATCAGTGGTGGCTGCTCCCGGGCAGTAGTAGTGGGGCGGGTTGGGGGGAGTTTAAAAGAAAAGGAAAACCAAAGTGACTGTACCCCTCATTAGAATGCTCAGCCCTTCGCTCTATGTTATTTTGGGGGCTCCTGCTGGGCGGAATGTTATTTGTGTAATCCTAAAATGCCTATATTTCCAGCTGAAATGTTTATGCGATGTCACGATTGCTGCTGTTTTGTTTTCAATAAAAATTGTTAAACAAAAAAAAAATTAAATAAAAAGGAAAAAAAAGATCACTTACCTGCCAGCTGGTCGGCTGACCGACCGCCGCTTCTCCTCTGTCCTCTCTGTCCTCTTCTTCTGCGTGAACTGGAAGCAGTAAGCACCCAGGCTTCCCTAAGCCAATCACAACTGTCACTATGACAGCAGCGTCGTGATTGCTTTGAGCACCGTGGTTCGGCACTCAGACAGGGACTGCGAGCCTGGGCATGTTCTCCACCCAGGCTGTGCATTACAGCCCAGTGGAGAGCATGCTAAGTGCGCATGACTGTTTGGTAGGTCCAAGATGGCCGGCCAAACTGTCATGCGCACTCAGAAAGTGCCCCAACCACTCCTCCCCCTGCTCTTTGAGCAGCCCCGCCTTTCAAAACTGCCTCAGCACGGAAAAATAAAATGATAATAATATTGTGCTATTGTCATTTTATTTTTCCTTTTTTTGCAGTGCTGAAAAGCAGTGGGGTGACGCTCTTCCACCTTAGCGAAGGAGCCGCCCCTGGTTATAATACAATATTCCATATTAACGAAGAAGTTTTGGTCCTGCTGCTGCTAAGCTTTCTTTTTGTTCCATACTTAAAGATTTCTAACTTGTTTGTTGTACAGTGACACATGTCCTGCTGATGTTGGGCGAATTGGTATGTTCCTGCTGTGAACGTCCTTCGGCGGCTGGACGTCAGTTGGGCATAAGTTCTAGTTAAAAGGAGGAGGTACCAAGCTCATTTGTTATGGTGTGCCTAATAGAGTACCATATTCAATGGATCATGGGATGTGTGTACATTTTTTTTAAACATTTATTAATCCCCGCGCTCCCCCTCCTGTTCTCCACTGTGCCCCCGCCACCAGCCCACCACCCTTCATTGTGTCGGCTGCCACTGATTTTAAGGATTGAAATTAGCCATCCCGGGACGGTTGTCTTTTTCCAAAATGAAAGCAAACATTTTGTATTCCAGGCACAAGTGAGGCTGGGGAATGTGCGCCCCCCTTAATTACTGACAGGTTCAAAGAAGCAGCTGCAGCACTGTGTAGAGGACTTAGAGTGAGGAGTTACCAATGAGACCAGAGAAGCAGCTAGCAGCACTGTCTCGAAGACTTAGAATGAGGAATTACCACTGGGAACAGACAGCTGCAGCACTGCCTAGAGGACTTAGAATGAGGAATTACTGACTGGATCAGAGTAGCAGCTGGCAGCACTGCCAAGAGGACTTAGAATGAGGAATTACCAACTGGACCAGAGAAGCAGCTAGCAGCATTGTCTAGAGAACTTAGAATGAGGAATTACAATTGGGACCAGAGAAGCAGTTAGGAGCACTGCCTAGAGGACTGAGAATAAGGAATTACCACTGGGACCAGAGAAGCAGCAGCACTGTCTAGAAGACTTAGGATAAGGAATAACCACTGGGACGAGACAAGCAGCTAGCAGCACTGACTAGAGGACTAAGAATGAGGAATTACCACTGGGACCAGAGAGGCAGCTGCAGCACTGTCTAGAGGACTAGGGATGAGGAGTTACCACTGGGACCAGAGAAGCAGCTAGCAGCACTGACTAGAGGACTCAGAACAAGGAATTACCGACTGGACCAGAGAAGCAGCATTGCCTAGAAGACTAGGATGAGGAATTACCACTGTGACCAGAGAAGCAGCTAGAAGCACTGGCTAGAGGACTAAGAATGAGGAATTACCACTGGGAACTGGGACACCACTGCAGCACTTCCTAGAGGACTAAGAATGGGGAATTTCCACTGGGAACAGAGACGCAGCTGCAGCACTGTCTAGAGGACTTAGAATGGAGGAATAACTGACAGGACCAAGGAAGCAACTGCAGCACTGTGTAGAGGACTTAGAATGATGTATTACCAATGAGAACAGAGAAGCAGCTAGCAGCTCTGAATAGAGTGCTTAGAATGAGGAATTACCACTGGGAACAGAGACACAGCTGCAGCACTGCCTAGAGGACTTAGAATGAGGAATTACCGTCTGGACCAGAGTAGCAGCTAGCAGCACTGCCTAAAGGACTTAGAATGAGGAATTAGCAACGGAACCAGAGAAGCAGCTGCAGCACTGTCTAGAAGACTTACAATGAGGAATTACCACTGGGACCAGAGAAGCAGCTGCAGCACTGTCTAGAGGACTAGGGATGAGGAGTTACCACTGGGACCAGAGAAGCAGCTAGCAGCACTGGCTAGAGGACTAAGAACGAGGAATTACTGACGGAACCAGAGAAGCAGCATTGCCTAGAAGACTAGGATGAGGAATTACCACTGTGATTAGAGAAGCAGCTGCAGCACTGTCTAGAGGACTAAGAATGAGGAATTGCTACGGTGACCAGAGAAGCAGCTAGAAGCACTGGCTAGAGGACTAAGAATGAGGAATTACCACTGGGAACAGAGACACCACTGCAGCACTTCCTAGAGGACTAAGAATGGGGAATTACCACTGGGAACAGAGACGCAGCTGCAGCACTGTCTAAAGGACTTAGAATGGAGGAATTACTGACAGGACCAAGGCAGCAACTGCAGCACTGTGTAGAAGACTTAGTATGAGGTATTACTGATGAGAACAGAGAAGCAGCTAGCAGCTCTGTATAGAGGGCTTAGAAGGAGCAATTACCACTGGGAACAGAGACACAGCTGCAGCACTGCCTAGAGGACTTAGAATGAAGAATTACCGTCTGGACCAGAGTAGCAGCACTGCCTAAAGGACTTAGAATGAGGAATTAGCAATGGAACCAGAGAAGCAGCTGCAGCACTGTCTAGAGGACTAAAAATGAGGAATTACCACTGGGACCAGGAAGCAGCTGAGGACTAGAGGACTAAGAATGAGGAATTACCACTGGGAACAGAGACACAGCTGCAGCACTGCCTAGAGGACTAAGAAAGGGGAATTACCACTGGGAACAGAAACCCAGCTGCTACACTTGTGACCAGATAAAGAACAAGATTTACAGCCCTGTTCACAGAAACGGAGCTTCGAGCAAGTGAAATATAATTAATGTTAAAAACAAAAGATTGAGTGAAAGGGAGCTAGCGAGTAAAGTCAAATTTCTAACATTTCCAACTTTGTGACTGTTCAACTCGATCTTCAGTGACCCAGACTCTGTAGATCATAGGTGAAAGCTAAGGTGTGAAGGGGAGAACACACGGAGAAACGGTGGGTAGGAGTAGAAAGCATTAACATTGATCAGCTGCTCGCGTTTGCAACATTTCCAGAACACGAGGCAGGCAATCAGAAAAAATAGTGCACAAAATTAAATGAAATGGACAGAAGCGAAATGAACCCTGTAACATGCCCAGTCGCTATGGGAGGGAACGACAGACCAAAAGGAGGGACAAACGGGCCCGATTTACCATTCAAAAGTAAGGAATTTAGAAAGGCACCCGGAACAACCAATGACAAGCGAGGGGCAGGCTTGTAGCCCATGTACGGAATACACCATACCTCATGAAGCAGCGCATGCGGGCTGCTAGGCTTGATCTAAAAAGCAGCTTCTGGTGGCCCCAGCTCTCTCTCATCCCCAGGTAAATGCATGATGGAATAAATAGCAAATCGGGCCCTTCCGAGTGGGAGCAATGGCATGCCGCCGTCTCATTTCAGTTATGGTGGATTCAGGAACCATCTAGTCTCCTCCCCGAAACCAGACCATGAGGTAATCTCCATGGACGAATATTAAAGGCAGCTGGGGGTGCCAGCATCCAGAACCCTGTGGTCCATGCCCTGCCAGAGGTTTCCAGTTTCGACAAGTGTTATCTCCGGATGCACCACTGGTTTCCATCGAACACCGCTCTACACTGAACTTAAAGAGACCTCAGCAGTCTAATGGGGCCATAAATGGGGGAATTGCCAGAGCCCCAACTGCTTGACTTGGTCTGCCCTCTGCCTGAATAAATTAAAATATTGGTGTATTGCACATGGAACCAATATACACAACTCAACACTGAAAACACGGAACAGCACTATTTAAAAAAATTTAAAAAGTAATTACAAGGGATATGAGGTTTGTTTTTAGCAAGGGCATATTTCTAACCTCTAAACAATAATGCTTAGAATATTATAGTTCCTTGATCACATATTAATTAATTGGTAACTAGAATTCAAGTCAACATGTGTATCTGTAAGGCATGTACCCATGGATATAACGTGGCTGTCCTTAGGGAACAACTTTCCATGTACTGAATGAATGCATGTTTATTATAGCCTTGACTTACAGAGAACCTTGAAATGTTAAGTTTGTACAGGAATGCTACTAAGAGCAACCATGTGAGGAGATGTAAGAATTTCAAAACTTGTTTTGCAGTCAAAAATCGATTTAATGTATTTGGAAGAGTTAAAGTAGATGCCCTTGGCGAGAACTCTTGTGAATATATCAAATGCCATAGGAAATCCGTGCTTAAAGGTTAAGGAAATGACTTACAGCAGGCAGGCTCAATTTGTGCTAATGAGAATTTTTTGTACATGCAGAAAAATGTACGTGTGATTGCGTAAAGAAATGTATTTGTACTTATTGGCATGAAAGTAAATTACAGAAAGGCAACAATTTGTTTAATACTAGTTATTCTGTGCAAGACTTTTATCTTACCAGGGGCCATATTATGCCAGTGTCCCAGGGGCACAGCGGGCGTTAGCACTTTGTTATTACAGAAGGCACCGCAGATGCTTGTCCGGCCCCTTCTGTAAAACTGAAGGTGCTGGCACACATACAGCGCCAGAGCTTTCTCAAGAGGGCGTTTCCATATTTGCATAGGGGCGTGGCCCCATGCCAATGAGGGAATGCCTTTGCCTCTGAGCCCGCGCCGTTTTATAGTTGCGGGTACAGAGGCAAAGAGCTGTCAGGAGGTGCATTCAGTGCGCCACCTAGAAGGTGGCACACTGTCAGTGCGCCCCCTGATAGCAACCCCCTGGAGGGAGAAAGGGGGTCCTATGGGACCAGAGAAGCAGCTAGCAGCACTGTCTAGAGGACTAAGAATGAGGAATTGGATGTGTGTGTAAATCTATCAATCAGTGAGTGGGTGTGTAAGTATTGGTATGGGTCTGTGAATGGGTTTGTGAATGGTTGTGTGGGAGTGGGTGTATGAAAGGTTTTATGGGGGTGTAAGTAGGTGCATTAGTGGTAATGTGGATGATGTCATAAATGATGTCATGAGTGATGTAATATGAGAGGTCATAAGCAGTGCATTGCAGGGGCGCAAGTTATAGTTAGCTCACCTGTTATAACTGCTGAAATTCACTGGTTTTGTACGAGTGAAGCTTGAGCCTAACTATAATGTCCCTGTAATCTTTGTTTATTTTCAGTGAATTTCAATTTTTTTTAAAATTCCATTTCCTAACTATACCCTCCCTGTAACCTTTGCTTTTTTCAATATATATATCTATATGTAGGTATATATATAAATAAATACAATCACACACACAGATATAAAGAGAGATGGAATGTCCCTTTTGTCTTATGAGGAGAAAAGCCTTTTACCACTCCAGGCCCAGTATTATAGCTCTGGATTGGTAAAATACCATCCAAGCCAACCTGGAATTAATAAAAGCAACCCCTGACACGTGTTTCACTATAATTATAACTCTTCAGAGAGGTTTAGCTTTATCCAGACACAAGGGAGCACGAGTCAAAACAATACTCTTTCAGGCATAGAGTGCCACATATATTTTGCAAAAAAGAAGCAGAGAACTGTGCCTGGAGTGGTAAAAGGTTTTTGTCATATTACAGCTTGGCGTGGATGGCACTGTGCTAATCCTATGCTTAAAGACTTTGCTGTAGAAATAGCAAAAGACTTTGTCCCTTTCTATCTCGGCGTAGATGCCACTGTGCTAATCCAATGCTTAAAAACATTGATAGAAGGCCGGCGTGGCATTCAACATGGCTGAGTAGACGCTTCTGCTGGGGCTCCGGCAGCCCGTAACGAATCCTGTTAGAAATCCTGCCTTCTAATCGCCATTCGACCACATGAAATGGCGTCCCTAGCTGCCCTAAATGCACGGGAGGTGAGGGAAGCCACTAAAAGAACGACCTCTCCATTAAAGACTCAAACAGCGCGGACCAAGTGAGGCGAGGCCACCCAAGATGGCGAAGTGGTGATCCCTGACGACTTGAGAGAAACTGGCCCTCGGGAGGAGCTGGTGAGCGCGGCATCCCCGATCGACGAAGACTGCCTGGGAAGAGTGGCAAATTGGGGCAGTACAGGCGCAGGTGAAGGGCATCAGTGATGAGACTCCTCCCGTGACTGGGGGGCCCCCACGGCAGAGAAGAAGAAACCACATCGGGCCTTCCGTGGGAGCCGTCCAAGATAGCTCGCTGGTAGAGGTGAGGCTGCGGAGACCCCCCCCCACGGGTCGCGATCGGCTGCTGACAAAGAGGAAGAGGGACCCCGGGAATGTTACCGGTCAAGCGCAGTAAAAGAAGGACGTCAGGCTCACTCAGAGGAATCCTGCCGCAACAGACTCCGGTGCTCCGACAGGTCCCACTCCCAAAGAAGCCGAGACACCGGTGTAGAGGCCCCAGCGGTCTATCCGGCATACCAGTAAACTAGACTGTTTGCCTGGAGGAGCGCCACCAGGGGACGGCTGAGAAGTGCCCCTCCGCCGAGAAGACAAGCAGGGACCAGAGGCAGGGTAAAAACCCCACAACCCTTTGGAGCAAAGAAGGGACCCCGCCTTGAGATCTAGGCCTCGGACGCAGCGCCGGCTGATCTGGCTGGAAAACGATGAGAGAGAGGAGACCCGGGTGAGTGACTGAGGCACTACAGGCCATCACAAGACATAAGTGAAGAGGAGCTGTATTCTACCAATCCCTCCACATACTCACAGATAACCGGAACAAATGCACACTAAATCTTACACAACAAGAATAAGCTGGTCATTGAGACCCCTCGAGGCGATCGCCTATTGTTAAAAGGAATACCATACGGACAGGGACTACTAAGGCTACAGAGAGGCCAACCGCAGGGGTGACTGAGACCCACGGGGATACCCTGCTATAGCCTGCCTAGCACACCTGTGATAGGGGCTGAGCAATCTCAGATACACCAGACTGAGGCACCCGGGCGGAACACCCGTAATAAGGAATTTGGGATGAACACGCCTTAAGAGGAGGCACTGAGCTTTCGAGGCCCCAAGAAATTAAAGGTAGGGGCCCACCGAGTGGGGCCAAGAGACCATCCCTTTGCCCAGCTCCCATTAACTCGACCTGGGATTTGAGGACCCTGTGAGAAACTGAGGTGAGACCAACAGCCACCCCCCCCAACACAGCTGAGCGATAGAAGGGGCCAGAGGTGAGTGACACTTTGGGGTTGTCAGGAGGAACACCAGCAGCATGCACTACAGAGAGAAGAGACCCTTGGAGCCCCTCCCCGGCCCCACCTCTCCTTGGCGTGGTGCACGCTGCAACTGGACGCTCAGAGATAAGTAGTAGTAAGGTCACAACACCAGCAGTGTCATAACCAAACCTAAAGACATATTAGGAATAGGGTGTCGTACGAGGAACGATGTGAAGCCTCACAACCTGTGGTTACAGCTTACCGGTTAGAACATTCGTCTGCCGCCGTTACCTCACGACGCTGTGCAGGGTAGAAGAGTGGCCATTCAAAAACCTAACACTAAAAACACAAGACATCCACAAATAGCCCGCAAGTCCTGGTGTAAGATGGCTAGAGATAAAGACCCCAAGCAACCAGACAGGACAAGATGGATAAATATACTAAAGTGATGCCCCCACCACCTGAAACGGAGGGCGATGCAAGTGCCCCACCAAACAACGCAACCCTTCTCCAAGCGATCCACTCCTCAAGAGAGATGTTGGAGGGGAGAATGGCCAAATTGCACTCGGATATGACCCTTTTGCGCCAAGACATACGTAACTTCACTGAGAGAGTGATGCAAGCAGAACACCGCATTTCTGAAGTAGAAGATAAATCACATACCTTGCACAAGGAGGTCTCTGGCCTAACAGTGGCACTGGAAGAAGTAACCTGGAGAGGGGATGATGCCGAAAATAGGGCCCACAGGAATAATCTGCGCTTCATTGGATTTCCAGAAGGGACAGAGGGACTAGACACGGGAGCCTTCCTGACTACATGGCAAGATTCTTTGCCGACAGCGCAATTCTCAACTTGCTTCATAATCGAACGGGCCCACAGGATGCCTACTTCCAAGATCGAGACCTAATACTTCGCGAGTGGAGGAAGCTCAGAGAAATTAAACACTCCAATACCAGGATAATGGCATTCCCAGACTACTACCGTGAAGTGCAAAAGCTCTGACACACGTTTGATTTGGTCAAGATAAAACTGAGAGCTCTCCGAAACCAATACAGGTTGCTCTTCCTAGCAAAACTGAAGGTTCTTTTTCAAGGCAAATCCTACTTTTTTCAGACACCCGAAGAGGCATGGGCATGGATAGAGGAACGCCACCCACTGAGACGAAGTTAGGGAACGAGAGACACCCCCACACGGAGACACCTATAAAAGAGCAAGACTCGGACAGCGAAAGGAAAAAAGGAGACGCCGAACACTCGAGACCCAGGGGACAGGAGCAGGAATCCCTTTCCACACAACATCCCAGGGAAAGGACAGAGCCCAAATCTCGGACTCGGATGAGGACTCCACATACATTAAGCCCAGAAAGAATCTACCTGGCGAGCGGGAACACAACACCTCTGGCCCGTCAGACGGGGGTGACTCAGCTGACGAAGATAGAGATCACCTGCTCCTCTGCAACATCAACCTCATGGAACAAGCGACTGCGGAGGCCACCGACCAAGAGACAGTGCTGCAGCAACCCCTCATGTTGGGTGAAGAAGGATGAAATCCTGGGCTGCCTGGTGGCCATGCCAACCCAGAGCGGCCTTGGGACCCCACCCCGACAGTGGCTGCATCAAGCTACAGCGGGCACATAGACTGGTTCCCAGTTTTATATCCTTTTTTTACTGTTTATAACAGATTGATTTAAGGGGAGGGAGGGAATACAGACCTCTCAGGCTTTACCTACGCCAGTGTTGTCATGTTGACCATTCGGGAGTTAGGCATGGGAAGTGGGAGAGAGTGGGGTGGGAGGATCAAGGTAGGAGATAGGGGACACATAGAAATGCTTAAGAGATCATTGTTCATGTTCTTTGCCAGACATTGGGACTCTAAGATCACACATGAACTGAGTAATACACGTGCCAGCTGCGAGATACACCTGAGCGGTGTCCCGGAGACCATAGATTGTCACAAGGGGTGAAAAGAGTTATTCTGTGCTAACATGGAATGTCAATGGAATGGGGAATAAGATTAAGAGGGGGCTGGTTACAAAATACCTCAAAAGACTCAAGCCTGACATTGTCCTCCTCCAGGAGATGCACTTACTTGGTACACGCTATGCCTTCCTGGGGAGGGGGCCTTATACTATACTGGCGCATGCAGGCTTCTCTTTTGGGTCCAGGGGAGTCTCAATACTAATTAGGAAAACAACATTCTTCCGCACGACCAAGACATGGGCTGACCCATATGGCACATGTGTTGTAGTACAGGGAACAAGGGGTCGGAGGGAACTCACCCTGATCAGTGTATATGCCCCGCCACGACTACAGAGCCAAACGCTCAGCAAAATAACCAAAATACTACTTGGGTCTGGCCCCTCTACACATATAATTGGTGGTGACTTCAATGATGTACTGGACCCACACATAGACCGAGTGAGGGGATGCGTATACCCACACATTAGCTGAATTAGTATATTCCCTCGGACTAACTGACCTCTGGCGCCGAAACAACCCCATGACATGCAGCTACTCATACTTTTCAGGAGCCCATAGAGTATTCTCCAGACTGGATTACCTCTTTGCACCTGCTGGCGAGATGGGGAGAATAGAAAAAACAAAATATTTAGCCAGGGGCATATCAGACCACTCGCCCCTGTGGCTGACGGTGGGGGGGTGCTTTTATGTCTCGACAGGAGTGGAGACTGTCACCCTGGGATCTGCATGACCTCTCAGTAGCTAAGGAGATCCGGACGGCCACTGAGCTATATTTTCGTGAAAATGAGCGGTCAGTATCCTCAGGAGTCACTTTGTGGGAGGCATACAAGGCAGTATTGCGAGACAGAGCTCAAAATACAATAGCCCACAAACAAAAAAGAAGAGACTCGTCAGGTTGAGGCTCTAGAACCTAAACTCCTAGACTTAGAGAGACATATTAAGCCTGACATAGACTCTCGTTTGCTTCGCCAGTTCGCAGTGACACCAAGAGAGTACCGAGCGCTAGTGGAGCAAGAAGTGCGAGCCCAGCTTCTGCCAACACATCACCGACAATACGAGTCTGGTGACAGAGACAGGAAGCTATTAGCCTGGCTAGGCAACAAGGAGAAAGAAGCAAGGTGGGTGTTCGAGATCAGGCACAAAGAGCAAACACACACCGCGGCACAGGACGTAGCAGACGCTTTCGCCCACTACTACATGGCCCTCTGCAAAGACAGGCCCCTAGCAGACGAGGCCCAAATAAACAGCTACCTCACAACCATAGACATCCCTACTCTTATGCAAGAGGATCGGATGACCCTTGACAATGATTTAACGTTGCAAGAAGTGACAGACGCAATCACTAGGCAAAAATCGTGGAAAACCCCACATCCAAATTGGCTACCAATCGAATTTTTCAAACGAAACGCCAACCTATTGACCCCTCACCTTCTAACTATGTTCCAAGCAGCATTGGCATAAGGGGCACTTCCACCTGACCTATGCCAGGCGACCATAGTGGTGATCCATAAACCTGAAAAGCCTCCTACAGACTGCGGATCGTACCGCCCGATATCACTACTTAATGTGGAAACCAAACTACTGGCTTCTATCCGAGGGGCCCATTTTCTGTTGGTGATTACATCACTGATTCACTGCGACCAATCTGGCTTCATGCCTAAGCGTGCCACACGCTTCAACCTCCGCCGCTTGGCCATCTGGCTAGAAATGGTCCGAAATAGGTTTGCCCCCCACGTCCTCCTCTCCCTTGACGCCAAAAAGGTCTTTGACGTGGTGCACTTGCCATTTATGCGCCAAGTCCTACTAAGGTTTGGATTTGGCCCTGCCGTCATGGCATGGGTATAACTGTTGTAGACTAATCCCAGATCCAGGGTATGCATCAATGGAGTAATGTCGGCAGAATTTCCAGTGAAGAGAGGCACTAGACAGGGGTGCCCACTTTCCCCGCTACTATTTGCGCTGGTACTAGAGCTACTTGCATTCATGATCAGGGCACACCCAGATTTGAGCGGTTTTAGTGATAATACTGTGCTCCTTAGGGATGAACGGATTTCATTGTATGCTGACGACATATTATTATACGTTAGCAACCCTGACAAGACACTCCAGTTGATCTTGCAACTCTTTAGAGAATATGGTAATCACTCTGGATATAATATTAATTTGAACAAGTCTAGCCTTTATGTGGTGGGGGGCTCGCTTGATATGCATAATATACTGGGGCGGCTTGTGGTGGTCAGGGATGGGTTCCAGTACCTGGGACTCTATATCTCCACCGACGATGCAAGGTGCATCAGTCGTAACATCAAACGAGTTGTAGCAGAATTGTGTGAGGATGTGGCGAGATGGAGAAAGCTCCATCTGACATTACTTGGGAGAGCCGCCCTATACAAAATGATAACACTCCCAAAACTGCTATATGTACTGCAGAATACATACTGCAGACTACCAGAGACAATCTTCACCGCCATTAACGAGGAACTATGTACGCCCTTATGGAACAGGTGTCATCCACGAATAGTGTTGCAAACGCTGCAGCGCAACCAGTATCAAGGGGGCATAGGCCTGCCCGACATACAATCCTACCTCCGAGCGGCCCACCTAGTTGTCATAAATGAATGGGGACACCTGCCCAGGGGCCATCCCACCTACGCCCTGGAAAGACTCCAGTTTCGAAATCACACGTACTTACACTATATAGATGGGGGCAAGGGAATCAGAAGACAATTACCCGCCACCCAGAGAGCGGTGGAGGCCTGGAAGGGAACGGAACGACAAATGAAATGGGACAAGAAACTGACGAAGGGCACACCACTGTGGGAGGGTGCGAGGCTACCAGAAATAAATAGGCTTCAAGGCTTTAAACAATGGGACACAGTCAGGATTTCTAGCTTGGGGGATATACTCAAAGAAGGGACCTTGATCTCTTTTAATGCACTCCAGTCCGAATTCCAGTTAAACAACTCCCAGAGATATAAATATCTACAGCTGCAACATGCTTGGAAAGCGGAGGCGATAGACCCCACCGACATCTGAGTTTGCCCCACTTGAAGGCAGATTATTGCAGGAAGAAATTCCTGACCAATCGGTCTCTTGGACCTATAAAACGCTAATCAACAACATCCCAGACAAGATATCGGCTCTTAGATCCATATGGGAAACCACAGCAGGACAGTTATTAGATATTGACTGGGAAGTGGCCCTAATGCACCCGAGAGAAGTCTCGATTAGCTACGACTGAGCTTGGTGCAGTACAAAATCATACATAGAGTATATTTCGATAGGGCGCACCTCCATGCCATGGGGAGAGCACACACACCTAGCTACTTACAATGTAAAACAGAACGTGGCACATATATACATATGTTATGGGAATGCCCCCTCATAGAGAATTATTGGTATCAGATATTAAGAGAGTTGGGCGAGATAATGGGAGCTCACCTCCACAGAGACACTAAACATGTACTGTTGGGAGTCTCTACAGAGATTGACCTCCCTCACTGCAAACGTCTACTATGCAATCTAGGGGTGGTAGTGGCTAAGAGGGATATTGCTAGACACTGGGGAACTCCCGACCTTCCCACATTAACAGAATGGAGGGCGGGAATGGATATATATATATATATATATATATATATATATATATATATATATATATATATTCACAGAAAGGGTGACATACAAGCCCGAGGCTGCCCCAAAAAGTTTACCAAGAACTGGGCCACATGGTTGAGACACTATGGTCTCGAGATAGAGAATGAGGTGATGAGAAATAGTCACACACAGGCCTGAGTCAGATGTATGAGAAGAGAAGAGATCAGAAGCCTCTCCCCGGCCTGGAGTCTATACAGCAGGGGATTGGGGGCGATGCGATGTTCTTACCCCATTCCAAATCAACCTTGAAATGTATGTAATCTCACTGCTGCTGCTCATTAAAGCTGTAACCTATGTTGGAAATGTAAGCTACTATGTGTACTGTACAAGTTCCAATGTGCTGGCTACCTTTGTGTTAATACAAAAAGTTGAAGAAAAAAAAAACGTTGATAGAAAAACAGACATGGAGCTGCTCTCCATCTAAGCAAGGGAACTACCCAGAGTTCTCTGCTCCTTTTTTGCACACATTTATGCGTCACTCTATGTCTGAAAGGGTATTGTTTTGAGATATATATATATATCTCAAAACATCATCATACATCATAGTGCACACACACGGATGGACGGTCTGCGTGTTTCGGCTTATAGACTTCCTGACTAATATATATATATATATATATATATATTTCTCACCAATCACCCGCAGCTTTCCAGGACGCACTCCCAGCTGATTTAACCTTACGGTTTCTTCAATGCGGCAGACCAACAACTTCATTCCAGCATAGAACTAAGGTGCCGACGCGTTTCGAGGCATGTAGCCTCTTCTTCTTGGGCAGTTTCAGGTGAATGTTCACAGAGGGCTCTGCATGCCTGTTATATCCCCGCCCGATGGGCGTTGCTAAGTGCTTCATTAATGTTCAGAGGCATGCTGGGAAAGGTAGTCCGTTCCGTTGAGCTAGTTGCACCCTAAGTGGGTTCTGTGGCATTCAGTTTGCAACATTATACTTTCCCTCTAGTAGGGGTACTGGAATAGCACTGGTCAAATTATGCCAAATCAGCTGCACTGCATACTCGGCGTGGATCAGTTCTCGCCTCGCAGCCTCTCCAATATTGTGGGATGTTGCTGTCCTGCGCGGAAGGGCCTCCGCGTAACTATGTTTCTCACCAATCACCCGCAGCTTTCCAGGACGCACTCCCAGCTGATTTAACCTTACGGTTTCTTCAATGCGGCAGACCAACAACTTCATTCCAGCATAGAACTAAGGTGCTGACGCGTTTCGAGGCATGTAGCCTCTTCTTCTTGGGCAGTTTCAGGTGAATGTTCACAGAGGGCTCTGCATGCCTGTTATATCCCCGCCCGATGGGCGTTGCTAAGTGCTTCATTAATGTTCAGAGGCATGCTGGGAAAGGTAGTCCGTTCCGTTGAGCTAACCGTAAGGTTAAATCAGCTGGGAGTGCGTCCTGGAAAGATGCGGGTGATTGGTGAGAAACATAGTTACGCGGAGGCCCTTCCGCGCAGGACAGCAACATCCCACAATATTGGAGAGGCTGCGAGGCGAGAACTGATCCACGCCGAGTATGCAGTGCAGCTGATTTGGCATAATTTGACCAGTGCTATTCCAGTACCCCTACTAGAGGGAAAGTATAATGTTGCAAACTGAATGCCACAGAACCCACTTAGGGTGCAACTAGCTCAACGGAACGGACTACCTTTCCCAGCATGCCACTGAACATTAATGAAGCACTTAGCAACGCCCATCGGGCGGGGATATAACAGGCATGCAGAGCCCTCTGTGAACATTCACCTGAAACTGCCCAAGAAGAAGAGGCTACATGCCTCGAAACGCGTCGGCACCTTAGTTCTATGCTGGAATGAAGTTGTTGGTCTGCCGCATTGAAGAAACCGTAAGGTTAAATCAGCTGGGAGTGCGTCCTGGAAAGCTGCGGGTGATTGGTGAGAAACATAGTTACGCGGAGGCCCTTCCACGCAGGACAGCAACATCCCACAATATTGGAGAGGCTGGGAGGCGAGAACTGATCCACGCCGAGTATGCAGTGCAGCTGATTTGGCATAATTTGACCAGTGCTATTCCAGTACCCCTACTAGAGGGAAAGTATAATGTTGCAAACTGAATGCCACAGAACCCACTTAGGGTGCAACTAGCTCAACGGAACGGACTACCTTTCCCAGCATGCCTCTGAACATTAATGAAGCACTTAGCAACGACCATCGGGCGGGGATATAACAGGCATGCAGAGCCCTCGGTGAACATTCACCTGAAACTGCCCAAGAAGAAGAGGCTACATGCCTCGAAACGCGTCGGCACCTTAGTTCTATGCTGGAATGAAGTTGTTGGTCTGCTGCATTGAAGAAACCGTAAGGTTAAATCAGCTGGGAGTGCGTCCTGGAAAGCTGCGGGTGATTGGTGAGAAACATAGTTACGCGGAGGCCCTTCCGCGCAGGACAGCAACATCCCACAATATTGGAGAGGCTGCGAGGCGAGAACTGATCCACGCCGAGTATGCAGTGCAGCTGATTTGGCATAATTTGACCAGTGCTATTCCAGTACCCCTACTAGAGGGAAAGTATAATGTTGCAAACTGAATGCCACAGAACCCACTTAGGGTGCAACTAGCTCAACGGAACGGACTACCTTTCCCAGCATGCCTCTGAACATTAATGAAGCACTTAGCAACGCCCATCGGGCGGGGATATAACAGGCATGCAGAGCCCTCTGTGAACATTCACCTGAAACTGCCCAAGAAGAAGTGGCTACATTCCTCGAAACGCGTCGGCACCTTAGTTCTATGCTGGAATGAAGTTGTTGGTCTGCCGCATTGAAGAAACCGTAAGGTTAAATCAGCTGGGAGTGCGTCCTGGAAAGCTGCGGGTGATTGGTGAGAAATATATTATATATATATATATTGGTCCTTCTTCAATGTTTGTGTCACGTTTGATAAGGCCAACGAACCCGCCCTAGGAACATTTGCATCTGACGAAGACTCGCTAGAGTTGAAACGCGTTATGCATGTCCCTTTGCCTGAAAAATAAAAGGATTTATCAAGCAACGTTGGTGTGGCCTGTTGCACGTTACTAATCAAGTGCGTGTTTTTCGTATGGAATGTGTTACGATGTCTGACGCATCGGTAATGGGCCCCGACCCGAGAGGCTGAAGGCGCTCCTCACGTCAGGAGTTTCTGCAATGGATTTAATAAAGGGAGCGCCCGCCGGCTGTAACATTGGGACACTTGTAAAGTATTGGTGGCAGGGCCGACGTTGAGAGGCCCGCTTCTATTTTAGGAGTGAACTTTTCAAACAGCCAGGGTTTGCAGATGGATTTTCCTGTGCACTTCGTTGCCCATGTGAAGACTAAGGGGCATATTCTCAAGGACTTATCGCCGAGTTAGCGGCACTTTATCGCAGCCAAAGTGATGATAAATCCATCGCACCATTCAGAAGCTGGTGCTAACAGCCGATATCACCAGTTTTCCTGCAATAGCAGCCACAAAAAACATTGCCACGGATGACACCGGCAACTAACGCTAATGAGATGCAGAGTAGGCGTTCCCGTGCAAAAATCCGCGAAAACACCACTTCCCAACATTCTCAACGACCAGCCAGATCGGCGATAAGAACCCAAAACAGGCGGTAAGGTGCGTTAGCAGCAGGGATTCAACACCTGCTCTTACCTGGTGTTAAGTCGGACGACAACCTGCACCACAAAAGGGAGCCCAGAGCAGAGCCACACCTGAAGAACAACAGATGCCATGGAGCTACTGATCATGCAGCTCGGAGCCCCAAGAGGGCCACAACACCCACCGCCACCACACCCAGGCCCGCAACCCCCCCCGGACCGCCCCCCTCCGAACTACCACAGAGGCAGTGCAGACAAAGACAGCAGACCTACAGAAAATGCACCAGCCTCACAGACTTAAAGCCAGAGGAAGTCATTGCCCACTACAGGCCCAAAAGGACAACCATCTTCCGCATCCTGACCCACATTGCCTGACGGTACCAACATAGCGGACAACCAATATCCCTCCGCAGACAAAGCTGCTGGCTGTGCTGCACCTGTTTGCCTCTGGTACCTTCCAACCAACAACTGCCAGAGTCGGAGGAGTCTCACAGCCAGCCCTATCCAAGTACCTCACATCTGTCTTGGATGCCATCATCAGCTTGGTACCCCAGTACCTCCACTTCCCCCACACTGCGCAGGAACAGCTGGAGACCAAGCAAGGCTTCTACGTCATAGCTGGAGACCAAGCAAGGCTTCTACGTCATAGCTGGATTCCCGCACGTGTTGGGGGCAATCGACTGCACACATGTACTATTCGTGCCCCCTGCCGCCACTGCACACAATTACCGCAACAGGAAGCACTCGCATTCCATCAATGTGCAGGCAATAGTGGACCACCGGGGACTCTTCACCAATGTCGTCGCCAACTACCCAGGCAGTGTGCATGATTCCTTCATCTTCCGACAGTCCATCATCAACCAGCGCTTTGAGGATGGCACCTATGGGAATTCATTGCTCGTTGGTAAGTACCAAATGATCACACCACACACCTCAACTCCACAGTCATGCAACTCACGACTCTGGGAATGCCCACGTCACAAACACACATACAACATGCCAAACAACATGCCCACCTACCAGACACGACAGCACAACTTACTGTGGTAACCTGGGCTAGCCATGTACACAAGCCATCAACGGCATGGCACCTCAGCCACACAATAGCAGAATGTGGGGAGAGGTGGGAACCAGGCATGTGCGAAGGAGGCAAGTGACCCATGAATGAGAATGTTCACAATGCCAAGTGTGGCGTTGATGTGCTGGCCAGACTGCAGTATGCAGACCACAGACATGGACATGTCGACACATACTGCTGGTGTTTGGAGTGTAGTGGACAGTGGATGCAACCATGCCACCCCAGGCAGTGGGGAAGATCGCGGAAGTGTAGCTTGTTACGTCCCCCCCTGTAAGCGTGAGCGAAGTGGACTGGCCCAGCATACGCCAGGCCAGCGTAGGGGTGTGAACAAAAAGCCCGTTGCTCAGGGCGTGGTTCTCTTCCGGAATGGCCAACGTGTCTGCCAGGGCGGCGCCTCTCAGCCCGCCACGAGGCCGACGCCGTGAGCGGCGGTGCCTGCGATCCAGTGAGCCTGCTGCACCCCAGGCTGCTGGTCCCCAGACCCATTTTGGCCGCCCCAGCGTAACCAGGCCTCACTGCACACCTGCCGACACCGGCGTGTGTCAAAGAGGGCCCACCACATGACGGTGCAAGCTCCAAGGCCGAGGCCCGCGACCATGGCAGCCTCCTCAGACCATCACGGCCTCCGCGACACAGGCCCCCAGCACTCCTTTCTCGTTGACATACTCCACCGCTGCCTCCGGCCTACACTGCGGTCAAGTAGGTCACACATTTGGAACTGAGTCTTGATTATGCAATGGCTGAGTCCATATCATGGTACGCAAGGAGAGGAGTAAGAGGAAGACGTGGTACAGTCCGGAGGAAAAAAGGATCATCGTCACGGAGGTGATCGAACACTACCAACAACTGCTCTGGTGCCACTAACTCTGCATCGCAAGCCAACAACACGTGGCTGTGGGCCCCTGCTGCCCGCTGCCACCGGCCTACACTGCGGTCAATCCGGTCACACATTTGGAACTGAGTCTTGCATCTTTCATGGCAGAGTTCATACCATTGTACAGGCCTCATCGCAGACTGCATCCCCTTTCAGCTCTGGTGCCACTAACTCTGTGCCACGTAATGCATGGACACATCATGCAGAACCAACTTTTGATCACAGGTGATCAAGGATATGCACTCTGCCCTTGGATGCTGACACCCCTCCGAGCCCCGAACACACAGGCCCAGAGGCATTACAATGCGGCCCACATATGCACCAGGGGCATCGTGGAACGCACATTTGGCAGGTTGAAGTCACGTTTCAGGTGCCTGGACATCACAGGTGGAAGGCTCCTGTACAGCCCAGGCATCGTGTGCAAGATGATTGTTGTGTGTTGCACAACATATGTGTGCGCACCAATGCCCCATGGCTACAAGTGCCAGATGCACCGGATGAGGAAGATGAGGCAGGTGGACCACACCCCACTGCAGCAGCAGCAGGACTAGCCCGTAGGAACACCATCATTGACAATTTCTTCACATGAGCACGTCACATTGTCATAGTCCTTGGCAATCATGGAACAGTACAAAATGACCACAGGCACAGCATGTGCAAATAAAATCATTACAACATATATTCCCGTGTGCAGGTTACTCCTCTGTACAAGCACATCACTCTGACAAGTGTGAGTGCAACATGTAGTGCTAACAATCTCACTAATTGGAAATAGGTGGTGAGTGTGTCACCTCTGTACAGGGGGGCTGTGTGGGCGTCACGTTTTTGGAATGCCATTTCTGTGCGTCACAGATCATACGGAATCCCACTCATCAGCGTTTCACATCTGTCCCAATTCATTACATATAGGCTGTCATTTGTGACCTACAATTGTCAACAGGGCTACTTTTGGGGTCAAATATGTACCACCATGATGCAGGGATGCACCCTGTGACACAAGTCCCACAACATGAGCTACATGGACGTAAGGGGGAATCACTGCCCCTACATTCATACATGCTTTCATACTTGATCATTCATAGACATGACACATCTGTTTGTATCAGAATGTATTAGTCACGTTCAGTGTAGTGTTGAGGCTGTCTCAGTACTGGGCCATGCAGACAACACTTTACAATGTTGCCCCGTGGAGGGCCAGCCTGAGTCCTTTAGGGATTGGCAAGTTACTCGGAAGGGGAAGATTTCAGTCCGCAGGCTAATTGCTGTGTCATTGTTGAGCATACAAGTAATGGCAGTCCATGTCGAGGTCCAAGGTTGGCGTCGCAGAGTGTGTCGGGGGACAGTGGAAGGTGTCATTCCGGGGCATGATGCAAAGGGCAGACCCAAGCAGTAACAAGCCATTTGGCGGAGATGAATGCTACTGCTTCCTCCTTACCACTATGGCAGATTCATCCTCATCTTCGTCCTCTGACATTTCATGTGCCTCACATGTGGGTGTTGGTGTTTGGTTTGCAGCACTGTGTGACACTGACACATCAGGGGCCGGAGATGTGGCTGTAGGAGTAGCAGCAGCATTCATCAGCGCAATGTCTTGTGGCATCACTCCCATGATGAGAATCTGCAGGGCATGGAAGATCCCATCTACAGCTTTCTCGTGTGCAGCCGTGGTAACCATTCTTTGCGCCTGCATCCGCTCCATGTTCTCCATGACCCTCCTTATGTGTCCCAAATCACGGATGACATCGCTGTAGCCATTCTGACTGGACAGTTGTTGTTGTCTCTGAGTCATGACTCCAGCGACGCCAGCCATGGATTGTTGGAGGGCATGGGGCGGACTGTGGGTGTCCGTTAGGGACTGTAAGTGGTCCCTGATGGGACTTAGACACCCATGTATGGCATCTAGTTTGGCTGCCATGAGGTCGAACACCACCGCACCTGTTCAGCCAGCTCCTTCTGGCAGTGTAACACACGGCGTTGGAACGCCATGTGTTCTTCAGTGAGGTGCTGGGAGCCAGACGTGGTGGTGGGTGCTTCCTGCTGTGTGGTCTGTGCTGGGGGTGGGATCACCTCGATGGTGCTGGGCTGCCCTGCCCTGCTACTGGAGGTGGGGTGCGGTGCGGTGCGGTGGTTGTCCATGAACCGTTGGTGTACGTCGTAGTCGATGTCCTGGGGGTCGTCTCCATCATCACTGACGTGTTGTAGGCTCTGCTCTACAGGAGGTGTTTATTGTCCCTCTGCAATGTGAAGGGGAGATGCAGTTTCACAGTGTGTTCCATGTATGTTAACGCATTGGCGGAGTTTACATACAGACTGCATGACAATGTACATTGTGACTGTTTGTGAGGAGATGCCTATTTGATGCGGGACAGTGGACATTTGTACTACATCACGGATGTGAGGTTGTACTCGTACATTGTCATCTCACAGTTTCCTGCTATGTCCGGTGTGATTGGCCATTTTGTACACACATGCGGCACCAGTTGTGTCCTGTGTTCTGTTGTGAAAGTGTTGCAGTTTGTACCACATTGTCAACAGTGTTGAGGTGCTCTTATTCTTATGTGTGTGTGCTGCATTGTGGGTGAGTCGCCCCTGCAGCTCTGATTTGGCTGCCCCTTCTCCCTTTCAGGCGGTGTGCCTTTGACTTCTGTGCTTCTACAGTGCTGAGATGTTGCGGGCTTGGGTAAATTGGGCTCTTGGTCGAGTTGTGACTCTTGGGCATGGTTTGTCCGCAGATGTGTTGTTGACGTCGGGGTTGTTTGTGCATGTGGTTGTGTCAGAGTGTGACCTGCTCCTTTCCGGATGTGGTTCACACTCAGTCACCTCAGTGTCGTGGCGTGCACCATGTCATGGTAATTGGACTGCAGCCATGCTAATCGTCATGCAGTGTCACTTGCATTGTCAGTGTGGCTCACGGACCCGCAGCTTTGCTGGGTTCAGCACATGTGCATGGGTTTGTTGTGAGATTGGTGATGTGTGGTGAGGGCCCCCTCCGGGCACATTGTCGACGGGGGCTTACTTGCTGTTTCTATGTGTGCTGCAGTATGCCAAGGAGATCAGGGACAGGATCCAGAGTCATTGTGGGTGTGCAGTGTGCTCTACTTAATTGTGCATGTGTGCCATTGTGCCCATCTCCCCCCGTCCCCCCAGTCCCTGGTCGGTACTCACCCTCTTGATGTTGTGTCAGGTCATGTTGAGCAGTGTCCGGATCCACTTCTCCTGGCACCGTATCCCGAATGATGACTGTAGCAACCTTTTTCTCCATGTCATCCAGCTCCTGGAGTGCCGCTGGACCCCCACATCCATTCTGCGTTGCTTCTTTCATGTTGGCATCGAGTTTCTTCTTGGTTTTGCCCTTCACATCATTCCGGCGCCTCTTGACCTCTTCCATTGTCCTCCTCAGCTCTGCAACTGCATTCACATGGTCCAAGATAGTCTGCCATGTTTGCGTCTTTGTTGCCAATGACACGTTGGAGGTGACGAACAGTTGTTGGTGGTGCTCTGTCGCCTCCGTAACGATGGTCCTGTTTTCCTGCGGACTGAACCACGTCTTCCTCTTCCTCTTCTCCTTGGCCTTCCCCGACCCCGAGGTTCCGTGCTGGTCGTCTGTGGGGCTTGTGGGGTTCGCGTTGTCCTCTGCAGTCCATCCGGGTGCATCCATGGTGCTACGCAGTTTGAATTGTTTTGTTTGTGTTTTTCGGTGCTTTTATAGTGCATTTTCACGCATGACGCGTGGGAATTGTAGTCCTGTCGCTGGTTATCGCTGTTTTTGGTTTCGCTACTTGGGGCATCGCACCTTTTTTTGCGTTGGTGTTTCGCATTTTTTCTGCGTTGCGTTAATTTTAACGTGGTCATTTGGCGCGTTATCGTGAGACTATCGCATTGGGCCGCCGGGTTGAGAATACAACGTTAACAGTGTTATTTTCCCGCGATGGGCTGCGATGTGCAAAGTTGCGTTAAGCTAATTTTGCAATGATTATCACACGTTCTTGTGAATATCCCGTAAGTTTGGAGGCAAAATAATAAACCAACCTAGTTCTGACAAGCTTGAGGCCCTTGACATCTGCTGTGACCCTATGACTCAGCCACAACATGGAACTTTCCTTTCAAAGGCAGCATTGAGGCACTAGGTACGCAGCGATGTCAAGTTTTAATTTTCATCAAACATAACATTGAATCTTTATTGGAGATCAGAACAGCAGCAGTGGGGCATTATGGATGTTGCAGTCCAGGTGACTACACAAACACATGCACTAATCGTGATGGTGAATGGAAAACTATGGGAATACTTTATTTCCGAAAGACTGATCTTTTTAAGAATGAAAGCAAATATTCACCATCATTTAATAACAAACTCTCCTAGAATTTTCGAACTTTTGAATCCACTGCCTCCTTAAATGATTTGTGTGGACCCTTGGTCCTTCTTCAATGTTTGTGTCACGTTTGATAAGGCCAACGAACCCGCCCTAGGAACATTTGCATCTGACGAAGACTCAGTAGAGTTGAAACGCGTTATGCATGTCCCTTTGCCTGAAAAATAAAAGGATTTATCAAGCAACGTTCGTGTGGCCTGTTGCATGTTACTAATCAAGTATGTGTTTTTCGTATGGAATGTGTTACGATGTCTGACGCATCGGTAATGGGCCCCGACCCGAGAGGCTGAAGGCGCTCTTCACGTCAGGAGTTTCTGCAATGGATTTAAGGAAGAAGGCGCTATGCCGAAACGCGTCTGTTTGTTGGATATGCTGTGTTAAATAAAACGGTAAAACAACACCTCGCGAGTGCTGTCTTTCCTTGAAGAGAGAGGAGGAAGGAGTGTTTATGTGTATATATATATATGTATGTGTATATATATATATGTATGTATATATATATATATATCACACACATATATACAGAGAGATGGAGGGTTCCTTGTGGACTTACAATTTTCACTGTCCTGTTGTATAGGGACCCTGACCGGAAGATATTGCAAGAATGGGCTGTTTACCTACCTAAGTGCTGTAAGAACACAATGCTAATAAAATATAGATGGAATGATAGAAATATAATTCTTAAACGGATTCAAGAAATTTTGCAGCAATTGAAACTGTTTGATAATTGGAAACCTATTGAAAATGTTAAGGTTTAAGGTGGCAGTGAACACCAGACTGCACAACCTGGAAGAGGAAATTAAAACTAAGAAACAAAGTAAATTTCTACTTTATTTAGAGATTTGCAGAACATTCGGTAGGAAATATTACAGTGCACAAAGGCAGGAACAGCAGGATCGAAGCAAAGTGAGTCAGGAACAGTTGATCTCTGATGCAGGATTGGATACTATGGAAGGCCCAGTCATATTAGAGGACTGTGAACCAAATACACAAGGTCTTGAAAAAGTTTTTATTTTGTTAGACGAGTTTTGCCTTTTAAGGAGTGTGCAAAGCCAGTCAGAATTACGCAGTGGACACCCAGGTGGTAAAATAAAAATCCAAGGAACAACATAAGATGAGACGTGGGAGTAATAGCCAGAATAAGTACAGACACAAGTCCAGTGGGAAAGGACAAAAGGAGTCGCAAAAACAACCAGAAGTGAAACAGGTGACAACTAGTTTAATTGTTAGTCTTTCCATCAGACAATTGAGTAGAACTGAGATATTGATCTTATTGTTGGGTTTGATTTTTTTTGTCCTGCACCCAATTTTGACTATGTACAGAGAAGGATTGAACTATTTAGATTTAAACAAAAGTTGAAATTACTAAAGGCATACAAAATGGCTAATAAAAGACACAATTAAGTGTGGAAAGGTCTACACCTTCATATGATAGTAATCTAGCAATAAGGGATATTGACATGTTATTCACTCAAGCGAGCCTTGAGAATGAGGATGCTAATGATTCAGATATACAGACATTCCAGGGGCTCTAGCTGAGATGTGTATTGCTGTGGACATTAGTAGTGTGAGTGATTTCAAATGCAAGTCTACCCTCTTCCTTAATCTAGCATACAATGTCATAGTCACGTATAAGGATAGAGTTATCAATGATTTTAAGAAATTGAGACGAGACAATAGAATGAGAAAGAAAGGGAACGTCTCCAAGAAACAATGGGAATCCCTCAAATCCCTGATGGAAGATGAAAATCAGGTAGTGAGACTCTCCGATAAAGGGGGGAACACTGTAATAATGACTAAAGACATTTACAAAATGATGTAATTATACAGTTATCTGATACCTTGTGCTATAGCAAAATAGACAACCAGCAATATCTCTCTTTGATCAGTCATCCAGGATATGCCAGATGACGGGGAAAAAAGTGGCCTCTTGATGATTAAAGAATACTGATTCCTTAAAAATAAACATCTTAAAATACCAGAATTCTATATTATGCCAGAAATTCACACAAAAAAACAACATTAACCCACCTGGTAGGACCAATATGTCATCCATTGATAGTATCTTAGAGAATACCTCAATATACATTGACTTTTTCATGGGCCCATTGTTATTAGTCTATCTTCATACATCAGGGACATTTGAGACTTCCTGACTAAAATTAGTTGAATGATTTTTTGCTAATGTCTCTTGGTGTAACCGCTCTTTATACTAGCATTGCTCATAGAATGGGATTCATGCCTGCAAGCATTTCCTAAGAGCCAGACTGATACGCTATTACCTGCATACTGAGACATTGATCACAATGATGACATTTTGTCTATATAATAATATCTCTAGTTTTGCCAACTATGAATTTTTTTTTTTTATTAAGTAGCTTGTAGCAAGAGTAAATAGGGCCCCGAAATCGGGGACACACACTATCAATGTAGCATATGATGATACAAGCAATGGTTTTTGCATCAAAAACAGCAGAACATAGAACAAACCCACATCAAAAGTATCCCCCTCACCCCCCACCGGGCACTATAGATATGCATGTTTGAACCTCCAGCCTCCCATAACAACACGTGTGGCGTTCCTAGTAAGAATCCCAGTTCCGGCTACCCCTGACTACACACATGATGTCACAACAGAATCATTGCAAGTCAGGATGACTTAGTAGGTACATAGTGAGTGGGGCCCAAAAGTCCGTAGGCCGCAAGACCTCGGGAAGCTCCTCCGCATAGGTCTCCAGCTGCTCCCTACAATAGATCAAGTCGCGAACCCAACTCTTGACAGTGGGGGTAGTTTTGGCTCCCCAGCATTTCGCAACCGCCCGTTTAGCTAACGAGGTCGAGACAGCAACTAAACGCCGATTGCACGGCTTAAGTTTCTTAACCCATCCAAGCAGGCAAACCTCAGGCACGCACAGCACTTTTTCCAAAACCACCTCGGAGAGCACACTTACCACTTGAGTCCAGAATGCAAATATTCTTGCGCAATACCATGCCAGGTGCAGAAAATCTGCATCGTCCTGCCCGCACCTTACACAACAGGCATGCTCCCGCAAACCGAACCTCCGCAGTTGCATTGGTGTAAAATATAACTGGCGCAGGTACTTAAAATGAATTATGCGGAGATCACAGTTCGCCGTCAAGCGTCCAGTCAACTCACAGCAAAACTTCCATTGCTCAAGCGATATTGTGGACCCCAGTGCCGCGTTCCATTTGAGGTATGAGGGGTGCTCCCCTGGCTCTCTCTCCCGCAGTGACGCATTATACAACTTAGTGATTAGGCCACTACGTTCTTCCCCATCCAGCACTGCCTGCAGAGCTAGCAATGTTCTAGGTTCAGCTGGATAATCAGGATAAATGGCTCTAACTGCCTGCCGGACTCTCACATACGTGAAACCCAACATCATGTCACCTTCCCGACCCTTCTGCACATCTAGTAGCAAACGGAATTGACCCCTGTCATACAGGTCCCCCATCCGTGTGACACCCACTGACTTCAGCGCCCGTCGAGCGGCCTGCTCCTGAGCCGCAAAGATCTCTGGATGTGCAGCCAGCGGCAGCGACGGAGCATAGAGGTAGTCCAGCTGTGCACGTTTGGCAAGTGCCTTCCAGGCCCACGCGGTGCACTGCACGGGATTGATTTCCGTCCTAGGGCCTCCCCCTCCATCCGACAACGCTGTCGCTACCAACGACATTGGCAGTACGGCATCTGCCTCGATTGCGGTATGCGGCAGGAACCTCTGCGGGAAGAACCAATAATGCGCAGCCTGCGCGCACAAATAGTACAACCGCATGTCGGGTGCTTCGAAGCCCCCATGGCCAAACGGCTGGACGAGGACATCCCAGCTACATCTGGGTTTCTTACCACCCCAAACAAACAATAGCAAGGCAGACTGGAGCGTATTAAACAGCGAGGCGTTCAACCGAATAGGAATATTAATAAACAAGCAGAGAAGTTTGGGCAATATAGACATTTTTGTCACCGCGATCCGGTCCGCAAGAGAAAGAGGCAGCCAGGCCCAACGCGTCACCTGGTCAGTGATCTGTGTTATAACTCGACCATAATTCATAGAGATGACTTGATCGGGATCTCTATGCAACTATATCCCCAAGTATCGCACTGGGTCCTGTGTCCATGTCAGCGGAAAGTCCAGCTCCATATCGCGTTTGTCAGCCGGCAGCGGGAACACCGTCGACTTTGCCCAGTTGATCCCGAGACCAGAGAATCTTTCAAATTTAACATATTCACGAAGCAGTTCCAGCAGATAGATGGCAGGTTCACGGACATACAGCAACATATCATCGGCATCCAGCGAGACCACAAGTGATCTCTGCCGAAACCGCAACGCACCCGATGCATGCCGCTGGCGCAGTTTACAAGTCAGAGGCTCCAACACTAGCGCGAAGAGCATCGGCGACAAGGGGCACCCCTGCAGCGTACCCCTTCTAATAGGGAACTCCGGGGACACCCAGCCGTTAACCCGCACCCGGGCCACGGGCTCTGTATACAGTATCTTGATCCAATGGAGAAAAAACGGGGGCAAGCCCATTCTCGATTACACCATAAACATGTATTCCCATTGCAGGGACTCGAACGCTTTTGCTGCGTCAAGCAACACTGCCACTGCCTGAAAATCTGGGTCAAAGTAATGCAGAGTTGCGAAGACCGTACACAGGTTATGCGTGGTTGATCTGGCGGGCACAAAGCCCGACTGATCCGGGAGAACCAGCAGAGGGACAAGCGGCTGGAGCCTAGCGGCAATAATTTTCGCAAGAATCTTGGCATCAATGTTAATAATCGAAAGAGGCCTATAGGAGTCGCACCGATTGGCAGCCTTGTCAGGCTTCAGTAACATCACCAGGAGGGCCTCCTTGAGAGTGGGAGGAAGGTGCCCCATCTCATATGCCTCCGCAAATACAGCTAGAAGTCTAGTGGCCAACACATCCGCAAAAGCTTTATATAATTCGCTCGGGAGCCCATCGAGTCCTGCGGCCTTACAAGTGGGGAGTGACGTCATAGCAAGCTTAACATTTTCAACATCGAAGGGCTGAGTGAGATATTCCCTTTGTGCCAGAGACAGTCACCCAAGCGCAATATCATCGAGATAGGAATGTATCTCCGCCGGCTGCACCGTAGACCTATCCGCGTACAGTCCGGTATAAAAGTGCTGGACCACCTCACTAATCTAGGGTGTGGTATAATGCGCCGTTCCCTCCTCGTCCAGCATCTCCATAATATACTCCTGACACCTGGGCGCTGCTAACTTTTGTGCCATGGAACGACTAGGCCTACCCCCCTTACCATAGTACCGGGCCGTGCTACGTCGGGACCGATGCACCATCTCCTGATCCACTGTGGCATTATGTTCGGACACAAGCTCCCGCATTGCGGAAAGTGCCTCAGGAGACGGGTTCCTCTCATACTCACGCTCCAGAGTTGATATCTCCGTGTCCAATTTACGGATCCTACGCCGCAAGTCCCGCAGGACACCGGCCTGCGCACCTATGCAGACCCCTCTGATTGTTACCTTAAAGGCCTCCCACAAGACCCCTGCGCTCTCCACCGTGCCCTCATTTTCCCTGAAATAGTTGTGAATTGCCTCGCCGATAGTGTGCTTAAAAACCGGGTCAGTTAAGGATGCCGGTTGCAGGTGCCACATGAAAGGTGGCCGTTCACATGCAGGAACCTGGAGCTTGAGAACAACTGAGGAATGGTCAGAGAGCGTTTTCGCAAAGTGGCGAACATGAACTACCCACGTGCAGACGACCTCAGAGACGAGCCAATAATCTAAGCGGGACCATGTCCCATGTACAGAGGATATGAAGGTGCTTTCCCGTACCCCAGGATGTTGCAGGCGCCAGACGTCATAAATGTTCCCGCCTCAACTAGACCCAGTAGAACCTCAGTAGCCTGCTTATGTCGTGCTGTCCCACTTCCCAGCCTAATCACGGCCACATCCAAGCAAGTATTAAAATCCCCACCCCAGATGATTTCCGCAGGGGGAAACTGTGAGATGCGACGCCAAACATCCACAAAGAAGGACGGATCATCAATATTTGGTCCGTATACATTAGCTAGCAACACATTCACTCCGCCCAGCTTACCCTGGACCAACGCCACCCGACCCTGCTCATCCGTCTCGGAGCGAGTAACAGAGAATGGAACCCCTTTCTTGACTAGGATCATCACCCCCCATGAGTAAGAGGAGTAAGAGGAAGCTACCCTGACACCTGCCCAGCGCGCACCCACATTCTTCTCAGAGGCATTGGTGAGATGCGTCTCCTGTAAAAATGCAATTTGGACATCAACCGGTCCAGGTATGCCATTACAGACCGGATTTTCTTGGGGGTGTTTAAACCATACACTTTCCAAGTCAGGAACTGTTGTATTCCGCTTTAGGTGTCCGTATATAGGTTTTCCCGAAACATGTCCTTATATAGGCACAATTCGCATTGCCCTTATATAGGCATAAGATCCCAGTCCTTATTTAGGCATTAGCCATGCTACCCAAATACAGGCATGGTCACCTACATCCGTCCACCCTAACGTCACAACGAGTTCTTAGAAACCAGACCCTTAAGCTCTTGGGAGTTCTTCTAGCACAGGATTATTGATTTCTCCAAGAACTCATTTATTATGCATGAACCGCTATACCTTAAGGGTTCATTCCTGACGTCTTCCACTGCCCGACTTTACATCAATGCTAACATTCCAAGGCACCTACCAGGTATAAATATACCTTCCCTTGCCCAAGCAAGTAGGAGGAGACCTCGACTTTAGAGGAGCCCGTATCCCCGCCTGACGCACTGACAAGATACGCTGTCATCCCTGCTCGCAGAGAATCCAGCTTCCAGTGTTCTGACTCCCTTCGCGGGGTGTTAGAGTTCGAGACCCGGAAAGAGATTCCCACCTCTCTCATTCTCAAGGTATGGAGCTGACTAGAACCTAGAGGGACTCTTGGCATACTAGACTTGGCATAGTAGACTATAGAATACATCACCTACTTCTTACCTTGCACTACACTTAGGTTAGGTACACTGGGGTAGAACTAGTTAGAGAAGCATCTTATGAGTACTCGCATTTTTAGCTTATGTTATTTATGTATATGAATATATGTGTCATAGCTAAAAGACAATGCTAGCGCAGTATTATTTCTTTCTACTGCTTACGCTGTACATTATATATCTCGCATACTGTCTTACGATTGTAACAGCTCATATCTCTTACACGAGAAACAAGACTGTTCAAAAATCCTTTTATTGAAACGCCCGTCTATTCTTTCTGTGTAACTCTGAAGAAACTAAGCATGCACGATTAGCTGAGTGAAACTGTTATCTATTGTTTCCACGATTCTGAGAGTGTTCCGATTCTAAAGGGAAACAAAGTTGTCATGTTTATGCAGTTGCCAGAAATACTCCCTTCTTGTTTACAAGGAGTTTCTAGTGGCCTCTGCGTTAGCTGGTACAAAGTAAATTAAGTTTAATATACTCGATAGGGACATACTGACCTCAGTCCTATGTCAAATCTATAGGGTATATTATTCCAATGCGCAGAGCCTATTAGGGAAATAGGAACTACACTACATGGCGCCCAACGTTTGGTAATGCACTAATTTAACACTAGATACTGAGTAACTCAGTCGTGCTTTTCTCTCAGAGACCCCTACTCACATACTCCATAAGACGTCTGAAGTGGTTAGGGTTAAGTATCCGCCAAAGCTAAATAGGACAACAATCCTATATATTAGCTGTATGGTTTGATCAACGTTGAAGGATACAGTGTTCCAAAATATTGTGCACCTTATCTTTTGTTTCCTTGAAACTTGTTCTACATTTTTCAAAAAACAATGTCCCTGAACGGGGATACTAACACCGATAACGGTGTAGCTGCGGCTGATCCAGTCGTAACAGCTTTTAATTTTACAGGTTTACATGAAACCGATGAGGGTGTTATAAACATCCATCCAAACTTAAGGAGAGCCATCACTCTAAAACTTATAAAACACAGCCTAACACCAAGAGGTGGTAGAGCAGTTTTCGTGATAGAGGCACACGAATCCTTTCAGACAGAGGTATTCTATTCATGGATAGTATTCCCAGAATCAAATCCAGTAACAAAAATGTTTCACTTCTTTAAAGAAGATGAACCACCAGAGGAATATATTCCTTTCGAGGATATTGAAATTCCACTCACATACCAGGAGCATAATCTCTGGTTTAAAGGCGCCCTAAAACATCACAAAAACATTACCAGGCACCGGTCCACTAGGTAGATCAGGAGCAACATGGCCGATTCTAGCCAGCTACACACCTCATCCTGACATCGAAGAAATGTCAGACGATGAGTTACTTACTCAACTACAAGAGTTAATAAAAATTTACAGACAATTAGTCCAATATGTCGTGCGGACTTTCACAGTCCAACCACCAATGACCATTCCAAATCAAACCCCTCAACAGGGGAATACACTAAAAATTACTCCACAGACTTTACACGCAGTCATGGATAAAATGCCCACAAAACGTGAACAAATTCCATTCTGGATAGCTCAAAAAATTACTCAAATCGAAGCAGTATTTCCAAATAGTAGCCCTTATGAGAAACACAGAATCCTAACAATCTGTTTACCAATGGGGATCATACCACAACTAGAAGACTGCACCACTTGGGGCACAGTCTTTGCTGCCATCTATACTAAAACACATGGTGTTCCGTCAATTGCAGTAATACCAGATGTCCTGAAACAAATTCAAAACTAATATGGGGCAGAACCTGCTCTGAATTTAGGTATGAAATTACTGAAAAACTGCGACCAGGTCTCAACAATAATATTATCTAATATTAAAGGAGAGGCAGCATCAGTGGCGATCCGCCAACGCTTAAGGGAATTTGATGTTACAGAACATCAACACGAACTACCCAGAATAATAGAACAATCTTATGCAAAATTAGGCAGAGATAGTTTGGGTGGAAAACCTTTGAAGCCAAAACTATCTGAAAGTCCTGAGAAGGACTCTATTAAACAAAATCCTACATCTTCTAAAAAGAAGTGGGAAACTAATAAACAAAATTCAAAAGAGAGACGTTCTCAATCCCGAGGTAGGTTTCCTCAAAAGGAGCCCTCTGAAAGGAGGTATAACCTCTGGAATAGGGTTAATTTAAGAAAACCTGACAGGTATCAAGATACTGATACACGTTCCTCTCGTACCTTTCAGATATCGTCACAGACATCAGAAAGAAGAGGAAGGTCAGATCACAAAGAAGAACGCGTGAAATCCAAAGACGATAAACACGTTCAGAAAAATAAATCAAAACCTCAATTCACAAAAAGAAGGTAGCAGGTCTGAAGATCAGACATGCCGAGAATACGGAGAACACAGCTCAAGAACGGAGAATGGGCTCAGACAATGCTGGACAGTGCAGCAGAAGTAACAATAGCTCACCAGAACCTGAAGGAACTTTTGGAGATAGTGGACTTGAATGAGTACATCACAGTAGAGACTGTAGACACCAGGGTTAGTACTCCACAAAAGTTATATGAAATAACACGCCGAATGGAGGGAGACATACCAAGAAAAGTGAAAACACTCTTTTGGGAAAAACTTTCAAGGGATTATGATATACTTCTAGCAGAAAAGGACTGGCCACCAAACTTTGTCAGGGAGTGCCCACATGGCGAGGACATCCTTATGCCAGCCTTCTCCAACCATATTCCAATTCACCTAAAATATACTTATGCCAGGAAATGGGCAGTTGCCCAGGTCCCAGCATTATAAAAAAATCATGTAGGATGGGTTGAGGACTCACCTCACCACAAAATACAGTTAAAAAATCAACCTACTGCACAAAGGCAGTACCCAATAAAGCAAGAAGCTAAAACATGCACCTCCTCAATGAACAATCCTTTGTTTCCTGTATCCAAACCAGACAATACATATCGTCTAGTTCTGGATTACAGACACTTGAACACTTGTTCCAAAACATTTGCAGTGCAAAATGCACATAGTACAGCATTAATGAATAACATTGTGCGTAAAAAATATAAAACCACATTGGACATTTCAAATGGTTTCTTTTGTCAAAACATAGCACCTGAAAGCAGGTACTTAACAGCTTTCTCAATAATGGGGACCCAGCGTCAATTTTGTAGACTTCCACAAGGGTTCAAAAACATCCCGGGGTTATTCTCAGCAAGGGTAACAGAGTTACTACAAATTTATGATAATGAGGCATTGTCATATGTCGATGACATCTATCTGACAGACAATGACCTAGATAGGCACTTGAACAGGGTGAGTACCAATATATTGGGCTTCGCCTCTGAGGGCTATAAATTCAACTTTAAAAAATCCAGAATTGCCCATCTCAATGTCCTTTTCCTAGGATATGAGCTTTCAAGTGAAGGCAAGAGCCTGACAGCTAACTTTTTAGAAAAGTGCGCGCTGCTCCAACCTCCAAAAACGCTGAAAAATGTTCAATCCATCTTGGGTTTCCTAAATTTTGGAAGAACTTACATTCTAAATTATGCAGAAAGGGTTAAACCTCTCTACGAATTAATGAAACATGATTTTTCAACAAAACATTGGACACAAGAACACACAGAAATCCTGCGTTCACTCCAAGCTAACATGTTAGCAACAAATCACTTACAAACACGCGTAAATAAACACAATTTAGTGATCCGAATAATTTCGGGTCAATGCGGATTCACCTATTTAACATTTAATGAGGGTGAAAAAGTACCAATAGCATACAAATCACATTTGTATACACAAGCAGAAATGCGCTTCACTTCAACAGAAAAAATACTGACAGCAGTTCAAACCACTGTAGCAAAAGAAAGAGCTCTAGCACAAGGGAAACGCATTATTGTCGTAACTCCTGTACCAGCCTTAGAGGCGGTTACAAAAGCGAGCATTCCAAATGCAAAAGCTTTACATCCTAGATGGATACAATGGGTTAATTCTCTTGCTGCAACAGATGTTGAATATGTTTTTGATCCTGATTTAAAAACACAAGCGTTCCTGCAATATGAACATGAATGTCCTCTGCCCACTGAAATTCTGCCTCTAGATCAGTACGAATTTATAATTTATACTGACGGATCAGCACAACCGACTACAGGGAGTAAGCAAGCTTACAGTGCAGCGTGCGCAATCGTTAAAGGTCGCATGCGCGATGGTAACTTCAGACCAATGGTCACTAAAACTCAATCTCTAGGAGATTGCACAGCTCAGCGAGCTGAGCTACAAGCATTCAAACTGGCACTTGAAAATACAGATCGTGAATTCCCCACACTTATAGTATGCGATTCTTTTTACTGTGTTCAGTCATATAATGAATATATACAGAGTTGGCTTCAAAACGGGTTCAAAGATGCAAAAGGTGGCACAATAAAGCATAAAACGCTTTGGGAACAAGTAGTTCAGTTAAGAAACGAACTACCAAAAGCTCACGTGATACACACGCTGAGTCATCAACGTGATGGCGTTCACGTTGCAGGGAATTCATTGGCTGATGAAGCCGCAAAGGGGGCTGTTCAGACGGCTTCCGTAGTTGCGATCACTCGTTCAAAAACGAGAATAGACAGTGAGATATTGTTGGCTGTCAATGCTTCAAGCAAAGGCAGTGGTGCAGCATTACCAAAGAATTTCCACTCAAGTACTCTTATGTAATTGATGCAAACAACGTTCCTTTTGCTCGAATCCCTGGAGTGGGGGATAGAGTAATTCCAAACATGGAACGTAGAGCAGCTTTAATTTATGAAGCACATCTGGGGGAGGGTCTGTCACATCAAGGGATCTCTAAAACAATATTAACATTAAAAGAGATGTACTGGTGGCCTGGAATGAATACACAGATTCACATCTTCATCAATGACTGCAGAGACTGCAATAGACAGACTAGTGCAGAATGCCACCAGACACCATGCTACAAGGTAGCTTGCCCAGTGCGGACACCATTGTTAGACAGCATTAGACTATCTACGCGCAGGCGTCCTTTTGGACAAATGCAATCCCACAAATACTAAGTCAAGGTTCCTATGGATGTGGCCTCAGCGCTAGGCTGACGCCCGAACTGTTATAAAAGATTTGCGAGTCTTTACCGGCACATACGCAATTGGCACACTACATTCTGACCAGGGCCCTGCGTTTAGCTCTCGGGCTTGCAAAGAAGCCATGGCCAGTTTGGGTGTAGCATTGCGGTACTCCTCTCCGTTTCATCCTGAGGGAAATTCTGTTGTGGAAAGGAAAAACCGGGACATAAAGCAGTCTATAACAGCTAGAGTATTAGGTTCGGGTGATGGGTGGGTCAAACATCTTTATGGGGTCCAATGCTCATTAAATAATTTGCCAAGAAGTTCTCTAGGGGGGGGAGGGTCACTCCATATGAGGTCCTATTTGGGACAAGAATGTGGGTTCCTGATCTCGAATGTAAAGGCACAGTGGTGAAAATAAACCCTTTGATATCAAAGATCGTTTGGCTGTTTTACAGGATCTAAATGAACTAAGATCGAAACAAAGCAACGTGTTCCTGAAGCCAACCACCACTGGGGAAAAACCGGCAAGGCCTGTCTGGATCCCGAAAGTTGGGGATCTAGTCAGAGAGAAGATTGCGGAGAAGAAGGAATTTGAACCTTCTTACAGACAACCAGTAACTGTCCTAGCCGCCCACGGACCAAGAACAGTACTTCTGCCGCCCCTTGCTGGAAAAAAAGAAAAAAGATTTGTGTCAATCGACCTCATCAAACCACAGTATGTGGCCAATACTAAATAGTAGGCCTTGTGGACTCCGACCTAGTAGCAGACGCACTCCTCTCGCTACTATCCAAGAGGTTCAGACTGAAAGACTCATAACCATCGAGAATTCAGCAGTAAAAGATGAAGGACTAAGCAACAATGCTATGGAACTCATCCCTCTTGAAACTCAAGTAACAGTTCGTCCAGACACACCTGTCTACACCAACGTAACAAGTGATCAACTGGTTCCAGCGATTTCGACAAATCCTGATGCAATTCCAACAATTGACCGAACTGCTTCTGGCTACTTCATTAACTTTGATGCGTTTTCTGAGGATCCAAGTGAACCTGAAACGACGCCAGCCCTAAAAACTTTCAAACAAAAAGTACAAGACCTTTTTCATTTCCTGAAAGAGACTTATCTGGTTTCACCATGGATTGAACTATGGATTATTTCTGGAATATTTTTGTTTCTGCTTTGGCTAGCTTTGGTTATGACTATCAGCGTGCTTATAAATGGCAGATACATCCATATGGACACTGAAAGTAAAAATGTGAACTTACTTTTAAAACCACACAAATCTTCCCATCGTGAAGCAAGAGACTTGTCAGCAGTGAACATCACAGCCATTCCTATACAGGATGGAATAGTTTGGGACAAAACCGATTTCGACATATTCGGCCCGTCGGAACCTTTGAACATTCCACATTTATTTAAAATTTCATTGTGACTTTATTACCTCCAGTACCTATTCTGATGATTGGGATTTTGAGACTGTTAATGATATGATATTTGATCTAGAAAGGTCTGCTGCATTCTCTAACAATGAATACTTAGAGGGTTCATCGGACTACGAACAGCTTTATTGTTACAACCACTATGGTCATCATTTTTTGCATAAATCTGCAACACCTAGAAATGTGTTTATGTTTAACCAATGGGAACATTGTCCTACACCACCAAAGGGTAGTTCAAAAACGTTTGTAAATAAGTTTCCATATTTTTCAGGGTACAATACATCTGATCCAGAAACGTTTTACTATAAAAATGTAAACAAAACAGGACAGAAAATTATGTTAACTAATACAAAACAGATTTATTCTGCAGCCTTTATTACCCAACTGTCTAGACAAGGATTTGACTTTTGGAAAGACACAATAGACACAAAATCTGTCTGGGGTTCTAAAGATTGGCAAGTACAGGGGATAGAAGCTTTGTTTAGAGCCTGTATCATCCCACAGCAAATAATGTTTTTGAATGACACTGTGCAACAAACGTCTTGCCTTGGTTTAGCCAAGATCAAAGACATGAACACACCTTCTGTACCAACACCTGCAAGTAATAGCACTACACAGGGAGCGGTCACAGTAGACACAATACTACAAAACAACAGAACAGATCCTGATTGGAGAAAATGGTTGCTCTGGCCCACAGACACAAACATCTGTCAAGAAAGATTCCTGAATAGAATACAGGGCTTTACTATCCATAGGCCAGACCCACGTTATGTTCAACGACAACATCCGGGGGTAGTAACAACATACAGTGTAGGAAAATTGTGCCTCGAATGGTTACAAAAACCTACACTCGAGGATGTGAAACAACACTTATCTTTACTTAAAGAAGATGCAGACCTTAGGGATTTCTTGCTAGGACCGAGAAAACCGCGTCAAAAACGTTTCATATATGCCGGCATTTATGCTGCTTATAATGAAGTATGGAAGGTTTCACAGGCAGAGGCCGCAGAAAGAATACGTGAAATTGATCGTATTCACTTAGAGAAATCTCTCACTGTGGTCGACAATGGGTTAACAACTTTGTCATCCAGAATTTATTCACTGGACAACATTGTATCCTCTGCTATTGACATACTGGAACAAGATTTAACCATGTTACAATAAGGCCAATCTCAGTTACGTTCTATTATGTTATTAGGCTGGACGCTGCAATCCTTGCGTGCAGGCTATGTGCCTTGGCGTTTTATCAACACGTCGTCTCTGTTTTCAGAATACAATCTAACAGATAAACAGATCGAACTGGCACAAAGGGGAGAAAAGAATACAGTGCTGAGCATTGAAAAACTGGAAAAAATTACCATTTACGGTAGCAGAAAAACCAGCTACAGAATGGCTTATCCATGGCAAAATAACTCTGCCTGTCACTACTTTTCATTTTCAGTATTGCCTCAAACAAATGCAAGCAGGCAAATATGAAAGGTTGGGTAAAGAATACATTAAGACATCCTGGGATTTACATTACGAATACAAATGTTGGAGTGGGGATCGTGAAGTGTTTATAAGCGGTACACACTGTGAAAATGCACTAAGCGGTTCACTCATATGTCAGGACATTTCTTTACACGTGGCTTGTAATGGTTCTGTGGCAAACTTGTCCTGCCACCTGCAGGGTACACCAGCAGCTGTGATTAATCCGTTTGGCCAACTTTCTAATGGGAGTTACCTCATGTTGAATGATCAGAGTTGTTGTGGCATGTTGCCAGGCATCCCATATCTGGTAACGGTTGGCTCCAGGGTTACTTGTTGTATGCAAGTATTGTTCCCCCCAATAGACACAGTCAGGGAGTCGCCTCTATGGCCTTCATTGAATGTTTCTTTTATACGTTTTGATATTCTAAGCAGAATGAAAGCCATGCTTTTGCAACAGACCGTGCCTTTGACCTCGGCCAAAGAAACTTATGATTTACAAATTGCAAGGACTTCGGCTGAGATACAGGCTCTAATTCGTACAAACTGCCCTGTACATTTCGTAGAAATGATGGGACGTATCTTAAACATGTCTGATACGAGCGGGATTGTACATGTATTTAAGACCATCTGTTCAGGACTGTTAACACCTTTTCAGGCAGTCCTCGGAACCATTCCAAACTTCGCACATTCGGTGTTTGGTGGTGTGCTGTTAATTCTAGCACTGGTTGCGTGAATCCTGTTTTTATTCCTACTACTACGCTATGGCAAGCCTATCAACCGGCGTCACTCCCAGCACTTTGGAGAAAGCTCTCCTAGAACGGAAGTGCTGTGAGCGCATAGTGCAACTTTTGGGCATACCTCGTCTACGGGAACTTAATACAACATGGTTTCTGTCATTTAGACCAATCTGGCAAGATTGCATCTTACCTGTTCTACGCTGCGTGCTTTGCGGTGAAGAATGCGTGCTAGACATCTGTCTAACACTCCCATCAGTCATGCCAACGGATATCGATACTCTGCTGGACCCGATAACGGCCCATGCTCTGTGTTGTCCCCAGAGGCTACCAATCCTGATGACGGCATTCATTGAGATCTCACAGACGCTTCCTGCTGCTGCTGAGGTACGAGATGGATCAACAGGCACACAGGTAACAACGGACGCGAACATTGCTGCGGCATCCAATGCTGAGGGCGATGCTTCACATCTCTGTGCAGTTAATCTTCTACACGAGGTGTTCCAACTGTCACCGACATCGGTAGACGACCTTTTGTCTACAAGCGTAGATATTTCATGTTTACACCAGACCTTTACACTGACTTTGACTCGGCTCACAGTGTACCGGGGAAGCAATGAATTTGGCCTCCATATTTTCAAAACAGAACTAAACTTGGAACTCTTCCTAAAAAATTGATTTTTTTTTTTCTTTTTTCTCTAATTTTGAAAATACATGGCAATTCAATCTGCTTACAGTAGAACTATTCATATAGAACGGACTTCTTTGAATACTTCCAGGGACACATTGTCACCTTCTTTATTACAATTTCTTTTAGTACCATGTTATGAAATGGCTTTTGATTTTTGAAAACTTGTCAACCATTTCGTCATATGTATATATTTCTGTTCATTCATGTTGCATTTATTTTCGATATATGCTTAGAATGAAAAAATGCTTTAAATGTACAGTACCTATTGCATTACATGCTTTAGCAACAGTTTTCTTTTAAGACTTCTTTTAATATTCTTTTAGAAATGTTTTTAGCAACATGTGGTACTCAGTTTAATGTCTAGCATTTCATGTTTAGCATTTAGTACTATCGTTCATTTGAAAGTGGAGTGGGTGTTGTATTCCGCTTTAGGTGTCCGTATATAGGTTTTCCCGAAACATGTCCTTATATAGGCACAATTCGCATTGCCCTTATATAGGCATAAGATCCCAGTCCTTATTTAGGCATTAGCCATGCTACCCAAATACAGGCATGGTCACCTACATCCGTCCACCCTAACGTCACAACGAGTTCTTAGAACCCAGACCCTTAAGCTCTTGGGAGTTCCGCTAGCACAGGATTATTGATTTCTCCAAGAACTCATTTATTATGCATGAACCGCTATACCTTAAGGGTTCATTCCTGACGTCTTCCTCTGCCCGACTTTACGTCAATGCTAACATTCCAAGGCACCTATCAGGTATAAATATACCTTCCCTTGCCCAAGCAAGTAGGAGGAGACCTCGACTTTAGAGGAGCCCGTATCCCGGCCTGACGCACTGACAAGAGACGCTGTCATCCCTGCTCGCAGAGAATCCAGCTTCCAGTGTTCTGACTCCCTTCGCGGGGTGTTAGAGGTGGGAATCTCTTTCCGGGTCTCGAACTCTCTCATTCTCAAGGTATGGAGCTGACTAGAACCTAGAGGGACTCTTGGCATACTAGACTTGGCATACTAGACTCTTGGCATACTAGACTATAGAATACATCACCTACTTCTTACCTTGCACTACACTTAGGTTAGGTACACTGGGGTAGAACTAGTTAGAGAAGCATCTTATGAGTACTTGCATTTTTAGCTTATGTTATTTATGTATATGAATATATGTGTCATAGCTAAAAGACAATGCTAGCGCAGTATTATTTCTTTCTACTGCTTACGCTGTACATTATATATCTCACATACTGTCTTACGATTGTAACAGCTCATATCTCTTACACGAGAAACAAGACTGTTCAATAAATCCTTTTATTGAAACGCCCGTCTATTCTTTCTGTGTAACTCTGAAGAAACTAAGCATGCACGATTAGCAGAGTGAAACTGTTATCTATTGTTTCCACGATTCTGAGAGTGTTCCGATTCTAAAGGGAAACAAAGTTGTCATGTTTATGCGGTTGCCAGAAACTACTCCCTTCTTGTTTACTAGGAGTTTCTAGTGGCCTCTGAGTTAGCTGGTACAAAGTAAATTAAGTTTAATATACTCGATAGGGACATACTGACCTCAGTCCTATGTCAAATCTATAGGGTATATTATTCGAATGTGCAGAGCCTATTAGGGAAATAGGAACTACACTACAGAACCTCACTTTACCACTCATTCAGATCGTACAGCCATAGACTACAACACGCGAGTGCGCCAACAGTAACAAAATGCCGTAGGGAGGCAGTCATTATTTTCAGGAATAGTGCCACACATCCCAATCCCACCCCTCCCCGCCAACCCCCACCCACTTCAGCAAACCCAACATGCTAAAGCCATCCCTTCCCTGTCTAAACCAACCCCAACAAGTACAAAAAAACGAAATATGCATGTGGGGTACTCCCATCTGGAAAGTGCCAGAGAACTACTAGCCTCCAAACTGGAGGTGGCTGATCAGGTCAATCACTGCGCCAAATCAGAAAAATACAAAACCGCTAGACATGTACCGCAAAGCCAACACCCTCACCCAGGGCCGAACCATACATGGAGCAACCCAACAGTGCCATTCTGCACTCATGCAAAGGGACAATTGCAAAAAAAGAAAGAGACAATAATGTAGCCATTAGAGTCATGCCCACAGGAAGGTACCAGGCCCGGAATCAGACCAATCCATGCCGCCACCATACTGCTCCTCATCGTCACGCTCCGCTGTGGATGCTCGCTTCCGACGCTTCAGCTGCTTAGCATGTTCCAACCTCCTCCTGACCTATTCGGAGGCGGGCAGGGTACAACATGGCATATGAAATACCCTCAGACTGCAGAAACTTCTTCACCGCCCCAAACTCCCGCCTCGCCGCCTGCACAGTGACCGTGAAGTCAGGGAAAAACGCCAAGGGGTTGCCCTGATGCTCAATGGTGCCTTTGTCTCTGGCCATCCTTAAGATGGCGTCCCGATCCCTGTAGTTCAAAAGTCTCGCAATGACAGGGCGGGGAGGAGCGCCCGGGACAGGACGCGCTGCCAGGGATCTGTGGGCCCTCTCAATGATGAACATGGGGGACAAGTGCTCTGTACCAAAAATATCTCTAATCAGATTTTTGATAAAGGTCTCCATCCTGCCCACATTGGTGGATTCAGGCAGCCCAGTAATTCTAATGTTATTCCGCCGGGACCGGGCCTCCAGGTCCTTGTTCTTGGCCTGTATCAGCGCTAAAACCTTCTCCATTTTAGCGCCTTTCCCTCACTGAGACCATCCTCGGCAGCAGAGACCCGTTGTTCCACCTCCCCATCCTGGTGTTTTGCTTCTCCAGCTGTGATGACATATGGTCCAGGCGATGGTTCACAGCTGCCATGGTTCCCTCAATGGATTGAAGACTGCGCTGCATTGCCAGCAACGTGGTTTCCAGCGTGGATGGACCATCTCCCTGCGGATCTGCCTCCGAGTCGGAGGCCGCCTTCTGGTGCGCTTTACTAGCTTTACGCGCCTCAAACGTGAGGCGAGGCTGTGATCTGTCAGTCTTCCCCATCATTAACCGTGAGTCCCTGGAAGCCACCCACGGTATTGGGGCATGTAAGAAAGACTGGGGTAGGCAGCAGCACCGCTATCCCCCACCAAGGCGACCCAGAGACAAATCGCTGCACTCCAATGTCACTGACACAGACTCTGCCTCAGACCATCCTTCACACGGATACCAGCATGGGGGAGTCTGGTCCCACACAGTGTTATGTTGCTCAGGGCCCACTAAGCACCCCAGATGATATTCACAGGCTATATGACCTGGAGCCTGCACTGTAAGGTATAAGGCAAAGGCACAGCAGAATGTGGTGTCAGAGGAGCAGTTCAACCAGCAGGACGTCCTTCAGATGCAAGAGACCCAGCCGACGCTATTTTCCTCTCCCATGCAGGGCCGCAGGCTTATACAGGAAAGGGGCTGCAATGGCCACTCTCCGCCTCGCTGCTCCCCACACACGCTTGCTGTGCGTGACAATAGCGCAGGCACGCCGGGCCCTGCAGTCCGCTTCTCGAATTGCCAGATGAAGCAAGCAGATTCCAGCACCTTATCGTGGGGCGAAGCACCAGCACCAAGAGCCGCCGGTATGCAGGGAGGGTCCAATCACTCCCGGGCCGCTGCCCCCCAGCGCGCGATCACCAGAGCTACGGCTCGCAGGCCGCGACCCCCGGCCCGTGCCCGCCGCCGCAGCCGCAGGCCAGAGCCAGGCCGTGCCCCCACTCACCGCAACTCGGTCGCAGCACAGGGTCTTCTTTCCGGGGGCAGCTAACGAAGGCGTTGTACGGGGCGCCTCCAGTCAGTCTCAGCACGCCGGCACCCCTCCACTCTGCGCCACACGGGCCACACGAGCCCGCCTATAATACGGGCCGCAGAGTCTCCACCTCAGCCCTCCGCCGATGCCAGGGGTCCGATGTAGGCACAGGCAGCCTCCGGGCCCCAGGGGAAGTGGCCCAGCGCCCGGTAGACGCCGCGGTCAGACCAGTCTCGCCACCCAGGAGTATAGCAGGCAGCATAAGCAGCTACGTAATGGCGGCCGCCATGTTGCAGAGATGCAGTGGGAGCCTCAGCCACGATGAATCGCCCACAGCGGTGACTCAGGTGATATTCAGCACCGCCACTCCGTTACTGAATGTGTCAGCAGGCAGGGCAGTTCCCCTGCGGACACGGATGCAGCGATTTGACAGCAGATATTGGGCGGATTAGGGATCAGCCGGGCAGAGCAGCACTACGGCACCGCCATCTTGCTGTGCGCCCTCTAGCGCCCCCCTGCCAACTATGTATAAAGGCAAATCTGGGAAACGCCCATGGGCACCTGCTTCACCCCCAACTATGCAAATTTGTACATGGGGTTTTGGAGGGAAGAGGTATTTTGAGCTGAATATGATTTTACATTTAGTGACCATGTAATTGTTTGGTACATATTTATGGATGTCATCATTGTAATCTGAAAAGGTGCAAAACACTGGCCCCAGAATTTGTTGATCATCTTAACGCTTACAATTTGAATTTGAGATTTACTTGTAACATCATTGAGGTTTGTGTTGAATTTATGGATGTAAAAGTATCAGCCGTGGGAGGAAAACTCAGTACATCACTATTCCGCAAACCTACTGTGGGTAACAGTCTTTTACATGCAAGCAGTAGTCACCTGAAAGGGTTAACTTGAAATATACCTTATGAAGAGTAACTTTGGGCAGAATGCAACTGAAGCACATAGGAAATATTTCAGAGAGAACAGAAGGTCATGCTGGGTAGATTTAAGAAAAAAGATTACCACGACTGGCTTCTTAAGGGAGGATCTTCTGTCTGGTGTGAACAATGAGAGAAACATAAATCCAGAAAATGACATCGGGTTTCTTACTACCTTCAACAAGAATGTTAGGCAGGCCAGAAGTATTATGTCCAAATATTGTGATTCTCTCGGATCCAAACTATTCCAAAGATATCATAGAGGAAGAGCTCTCCCCTGAGGGATAAACTAATTAGAAGTAATATTGAAAAATGTGGCAAAGATAGGAATGTGGATTTGATGAATTTATCTGTGGAAATTACAATGCATGCAAATTCTGCAAAACCCCCAGATAATATGAAGTACTGTATATGGATAAGAAAACCCCATAAAGAAATTCATGATATTTAGTTCAGACTACGTGGGGTATACGTTGATTTTTTCTTGCAAAAAGAAATATGTGGGACATATCACTCATCCAGTCAAGAAGCGTATCCTTGACCATAGGCAAATCCATCGACATAACAGACAGCGCTACCTGGTAGCTAGGCATTAAAAGGAAACTCAGGGCGATAATCATTAGTACTATATTGCATGGACAAGGTTTTGAGGAGCAGGAGAGGAAGCAACAGTTAATTAATTCTGAGGGGAATGGAATCCAAATATACTATTGTTCTGGAAACTAGATGTCGCTAGGGATTAAATAGGGAAGAGGAAAAGAAAGTACCCTTATAATCTGCATTTATTAGCCAATTCCTTCTGGAATGAATTTGCCTGAACTAATATTATGGTGACATTTTTTTTATTGATCCTTTTTAAAATTCTTTCAGGAGGTTACACTTGTAGGAACATACAGGACTGGTGACCATTTGCCCACTGGGGCAAGACATGGTTTGGGACTAAACTAAGTACTATCAGGAATTTGAAGAATTGTTGGACTACATAGGATCTGTGAAGTCTAACATTCATGTGTGCAATAACCAATAAGATGTCATATTGATAGCGCCCTGATATTTATGGAGAAGTACATTAGATTACAGGGATAAGGGACAACCATTTTCTATAAAATGCCCACAGAAGATGGACTATTCAGACCCTATCTATAATATTCAATATGACTGTGTCTACTATTGATGTATGATGCTCATTGCTAGCAGTTGTATTTAAATATGAAAGCTCACTTATTGCTGAATCGTTGGCATGTTAAAGTGCAGAAGTCCAGGATCAGGGATATGATTTCGTATTTCATGAAACGTTCAATTTTGGACTAGAACTCTAATATAACATTGCATTTGACTCTAGATCTGAAAAAGAAAAGCTATGGACTATGTTATGATACACCTCTCCAAGATAGCGGAACCAATAACTGAAATTGAAAGTAGTAGGTTTTCCCAGGGCATGTTTTAGGGTTTTAGCAAAGGCAAAGGAATATCCTGTCCACTAAACTCTCCATCCGAACACACCTCCTTTAGAGACAGGCAGATCTTAAGTCAACAGAGAACTTCCTCTGATGCACTGACAGAGTATGAGCCATTGGAAGGAGATTACGCCGCCTGTACAGAGTATGAGCAATTGGAAGGAGATTACGCCGCCTGCTCTATTTAGCGTGGACAGTGTAATGTCTTTGTTTCCTTGTCCGTCACCACCCGAAAAACCTGGCAGTGAGGGACAAAAATAAGGCCCACACTCCCTTGGAGTTTGTTTCTGAAAAACAAAAAAGCGTAAAACGTTTAGTGAACAACCATCAACACCAATGACAGTAAACCACCAAATTTTTGGTACATTGGAAGAAATCCCTTTGACAGCTGTTTCTTTCAATATACTGAGATGACTACTGAGCTGGCAGTAATCTCTAAATCTGATGGATGGTAGTACTGTTCGTCAAACTCACAAACAGGCACTATGTCTATTGCACTGGGGTAAACATTATTGAAATATGATATCACCCACTGGCTAGCTCACAAAGGCCGGCATGGCCAAAACCCATTGTTTGCCATGCTCTTGGTGGAAATAATTTGCTAACATGATTAGATTTCGAGTATGTTCTTTAGTCTCCTGCACATACAGCATAGCATTTGTGTGTGTGTGTGTGTGTGTGTATACTCACTGAAAGAAACAAATATTAAAGGGTGAATTATAGGTGAAAATGTCAGTTAAAACATTCTGATTTAAACTAACAAAACTACTGAAATTCACCAGTTACACCTATCTCACACAACTATAACTCGTGTCCTAAAGTAACTATAACTCGCACCCCTGCAATGCAGAGTGTTTTCATCACTGATCCTATTTCAAATGTTGCAGTGATGTTATCAATGATATCATCAAACATGTCATGAGCGATGTAATACAGGAGGTAATTAGCAGTGCATGGCGAGGACGTGACTTATAGTTATTATAGGGCACCAGTTGCAGTTTCCTGAAATAACTATAACCGGTGAATTTCAGTGGTTTTGTTAATTTAAAGTGGTATGTCTTAAATGACATTTTCACCCAACTAGAACGTCCCTTAAACATTTGTTTCTTTCAGTGTATTTCAAAGGTTTTCTTTTAATGCAAAGTAAGACATTACTACCATACCCAACTATAACGTCACTTTATTCTTTGTTTTTTTCAGTGAATTTCTATGTTTTTTTTTACGTAAAGCAAGATGTCCATCACAGTGTGCGGCATGATTTTGGATGCAGAGACTGGCCTGTGGCCTGGATCTGCACCCAATCACCAGCGGGCGCCCATCTCCCTACTGTGCGGCTGGGCTTAGGCACAGGGCCTGGCTACAGGCCTGGCCTGTGCCCAAAGCCCCCCGCTAGGCAGACACAGTAGATTATGCATAGTAATATAAAGGGTGTCATTATAAGCAAGGCAAACATACTTGATTTGTTAAGTCATAAGTGAAACAAATGAATATTTCATAAATGCACACGTTGCAAAGATTAATTAAGGCAATTCTCATAAAATATTTTGCTTTGTTTTTTATTAAACATTCTGTTTACTAAACAAATGTTTAGTGCGCCTTTGCAATAATACAGAGACAGGGTGCCGTCTGGCGGTAGTGAGCAGGAAGAAGTTATATAGGACTCACAATATCTTATCACTGCAGTGCGGTTTTCCAATCCCTTTCTATTCCAGCACCTCCCCGGTCCCACACAATTAATTTCTATACTTCTCCCATGGGGTCCATATTCCCCATTTTGTGGGCACCCTCTACTCTGGTAGAGAACTTTCTCTGCCTGTTGGCACCAATCTAGGTCATGTTCCCAGTCCCCACATTCTCGCAATGTTCCTCTTTGTCATGCCCGAGGCCAGCATGAGGCAAGTGTTAGTGTGCTTAGGTCAGTTTACCTCCCCCGTCACTCCCAGTAGTTGCCACTGTGCTTCCACCGGGACCTGAAGTCCCACTACATTGGTCATGACCCGGGCCACCCCAGTCCAATAGCGTTGAATTTTGGGACAGGCCCAGATAATATGAAAAAAGGAGCCCACTTCCCCACAACCACAACCTCTAGCGCATTGGTCAGGGGATCCAGGGAATTGTTCATGAGCTTACAGTAGGTGAGAGAGACAGCCTTATCCATCATCGGATCGAGTAATAGTCGGTCCTCCAGCAGGGAGTATTCGGGTAACACTTCCCCCTCCGGTATGTGACATCTCAAGGCATGCCTTAACTGCTATTAGCGGAATCGCTCCTTATCAGCCATCTGATATTCTGTTTGTATATCCTCAAATTTGATCATGGCCCCATTTTGCCAGATATCTCCAAGGTGATCTGTTCCAATGAGGCTCCACCTACGAAAGCCCTGTAGGTGTCCTACTTCACTCAATAGGTAGCATTCCTTCCTAAAATATTTTGAATAAAGACTTATTTAAAAAAATCATCTTTGAGTCTTTTAACATTTTTCAAAGCACAAAGTGCAGCCATAGAACCAGTTACTAGAGATCTCTGCACTCCAGCTGGAGAGCATACAACTCCAGCTTGGAGTGCTTTTGAAAAATATAGTAAGCTCTCCTGGGTTCATGGATTTAATGACCCAGGAGACTTACTGTTTTTTAAATGTTGCTTGGGGGCTGCTGCACTCCCTGCAGCCCCCACAACACTAAAACAAGGTTTGGTGGTGGCCCTGCCTTTTTAAAGGGCCCCACCAGCAAGAAAATATCTACTTGAAAAAAGCCATGTCATTATGGGGAGCTCCTTGCTAGGAGCAGTGAAAAATAAATGAGTGGCTCTTGCCGCTCATTTATAATTCATTTTTCCCCTTTTTATTTTTTTTCACTGTGGGTGTCCCCCTGGGTGATGGTGGGATCTGGCGATTCTTTTAATGATCTTTTTAAATGAGGAGGGGGCTTGTGGCCCCCCCAACCCAAGCCACGGCTGGCCCCAGAAACCCCATCCCCCAGGGCCTAAAGTGAGTGCCCCAGTCCCACCCGGGGCACACAGAACACATATATTGGGGCCCTAGAGAGGCCTATGGCACCAGCGCACTCGTTGGGTCCCCTGCGTACACCCATCCTCAGTACATCGGGAGTCAGTTTTGCTTCCGCCTGACAGGAGCAGTATTTTTTTCTCTGCTCACGCCGGGTTGGCGCAATCTTGGAAAATAATGTGGATTCCCACCTGGCGGGAGCAACAAGTAAGTGGTCATGTTCCTGCATGCTGGCTGAAGGTCTGACTGGGCTTCAGAGGTTTGGGATGCACCGAATCTCCCAGTCCAAGAGAGGGTCCAGCACTCCTTTCATCTTCTAACTCTCTCTTCTCATATCAAGGGTTTCCTTATCAAGGCGATCTGCATAGTTTCATTGCCATACTTTCCTGGTCATACTTCACTGTATTGTCCTCACCCAGCTTGCCTCTCTTCATCTATGTTGCTGCTGCACTCTATCACTAGGATCAGGTCCATAAGTGTATCCCAAGTATACTTACGGTTGACCACCAAGAATAAGGCATCTTTGATGGAGTGTATTATAAAAGAGAGCTACAACAAACTTGTCTGTCTATCTTGCTTCAGCACGAAGGTGTTGGAAATAACTGAGGTAACATACTATGTGATGATGCCCTTGATGAAGAGTAAGTAACCCTAAATGAGTAACTGCTTTGTCTATTTTTTTATCAAACACCTATGCAAAATGGTTCATAAATTGCTGAAATTTATTTAAATTTGGAATATTGTTATTAATCACGGGTGTAGCTCTTTCTAATGCCTCCCTCGTTAAATAGGAGAGTGAAGGCCACTTTAGATACTTCAGTAGGAAATGTTTGAGGTCTACCTAGAAAATCTAATTTGCATTTTGCCATAACGATGTGGAATTTCTCAGGGTCTCTGTTGTATTTCTCCAGAGCAGCTAGAGGTGTCCTGACACTAAAGGACTAATCATGAAAGTCAGAAGAATTGCTGGATTAGATTGCAGAGGAGGTGTACCTGCATCAGAATTCAAGCCCATATTACTAGATGTGAAAGTTTCCATCCTATTGCCAATTTCACTGATCTTGTTTAGTTAGAAAGTTCGTTCTTGTCAAGCAATATTGAAATCTTCCTGAACTTTAGAAAGGCTTAAGCAACTGTATGCATGGGAATAATATAAAAATCCAGTTTATATTTGGTCCTCGCAAACCGTGAGTTTCTGATGTTGGGATAATAAGCTTTTGTATTCCAATATAAACTCCAAATCCTTTCTCCTGGGAGAGACCTGTGGTCACAAGCTTTGTTTGTAACTTAGAACCTGTGCTCTATATTGTGAAAATTGGGGTTAGGGTTAGAGAGTGAGGCACAGTAGAGATGACGTCTCATTGATGAAGTAAAGCATCTTTTGTAGATATGGCTCCTGGCTGAAGAGGGGTGAAACCCCGAAACCGGTCCTAGGATGCTTGTTTCCAGTCCAGGGAGGACCTGGCTTGGCAGTTCGGGCTGGACTGTTCCCATGAGGCACAGGGTCAAGACTGATTTGCATATGGCTGGGTTCAAACTGGAATGGCATGGTGAGCAAAAAAACGATGGATTTAGGCCCAGATCTCTGTACGGGGGTGAATGTATGACATTATTCTGCATTCTGTCCATCAACTGTTGTTTTTGCAGTAGGCTTATAGCAGCATACTTGCACACTTCACCAAAGTATACTCATGTCCTATTTGGATGACAGTGGAGACCTTTTAGCTATAGGCACACATATGCTATTACACAAACCCAGACTCCAATCAAGGACTTGCCAAGTCTTGCCAAATGTATGTCGGTAAGGAGCCAAGGAGAACCCATATCCATCCTCCTACATTGACAGCCTGGAGACTGGAATAGATAATATGTAGGTGTGTGGATGATGTTGAGTCAATATGATGTGAAAAATGGAGAATGCAAAATGAGGACGCCATCAAGTTTTTACATTAGAAGTGCAGAATCATTACCTTCTGTGATTACAGAACTGCGTGAGAACTCCAAACGATGGGTCTGTAAAAGGGCAGGAGACAGACAGAGGGGAAAAACAACATGGTGGGGGCTAAGGACTCTCAATCAGCGAACTATGAACAAGGAGACATACAACTAAGCAGATGCAAGATAACTGGCCACTACTACTGCTGCTTCTTAAATTCACCTGAAAGCTCCCCCTTCCCTTGTGGCTTTACTCTTTGGGTCTCTAGTTAGTCTGGCCTTGAAGACACGCCTGATCCCTCCATGCCTCAGCCATCAATGACCCGACTTTGAAAGTCTCCAAGTGTGGTTCTTCCTTTTCTTGATCTGCTGTGACTCCCCAGAGATGATGCTTTTCTAGGGTTCCTCATCACCTCTGATTCTGACATATTGGCATGCTATAGAAACCAGCAAGCCCTAGACTTGACTGTGTTTTCAGCTCAATTTCTCACATTATTGCTCACACAGCACATCACGATTAGAAGAACATCTTCTCATGCATCCTTCTAGAAACTGTTTCGTTAGGGGCACTATGCTCTGTCTTTGGATAGAGAGGATTGATAATCAATGGAGGAATAAACATGAAGAACCTTTGGATTCTTCTACAGACAAGATTTGGTAAAAAGCTGAGGGCTGAGATAAGCCTAGGTTTTCAGGTGTACAAATGTTTTATCTCATCTCTCTTTCTGGCAAACTCTCTTGCTACTACCAATTAGTATTAGATCATGTATTGAATACATATAATCCGAAATAATTATTAGTTTCTTGACGGGTTTATGTCAAAATAGCATACAAAGAATATTATCTGACCTTTTCAATTATTAACTACAATGGGGTGATATTTTTGTAAACGAGGTGTAGGACACAATATTTTTGTCAGACGATATATAGGCCACAATATTCTGGTACCACACCTTCTTGATTACGTATTCTTTATCTATGTTCACTATGGCCAATTTGGTTATGAGTTTTGCTATCTCTTTGTACATAATTTCTGCACTAGTTTGACAAATAATAATAGTGTTTCACATACTTATCCGGGTATTTTGTGTATGAGTTTCCTTGGGTGGTCAACTGAGGGGAACTCATCAGCAGCATGAGGTAAGGTACCTGGGTGTGATCGAAATCATTGGCATCCAACACGGAGGACTATAAGGTCTTCATCAACAGCTTATACTTCTGTATGGTAACAGAGGCTCAATCTCTTAACTAATTCAAAAACCACACACAGTTGATGAAGATTGAAGACTCCCCATCACCTGCCATTCAAGCACCTTATTGATTTCTCCAAGGATCAACCCTTTCCACATGCTTTCTAAAATCTAGATGGAGCCACTGGATGAGGCTCTGAGCAACTCAGTTATATGTGGAATTAACAGCAGAAGACAACATGGCCAATGTTGTAAGCTGTCTCATTAAAATACTAACATAGATATCAAATTAGCACCTGAAGCTCATTCCACAGAAGTTTGAATTCTTACTTCTCTTATCTACACCCACCCTCATTTCTATTTAAACCTGCAAGGCACTTGCATCAAATGGCATGTTTCAACACTCATTTCAAATACTAAATCCTTATTCATCACTTTGCAGAGCAAAGCTAACGCCAACCAGTGCATCAGAAATGTAACAAAAGGCTCCTGAAAAATATAAATGACTTAATCAAGAAGGAGGCTTGGTCAAGTTAGAAAGGGCTTGTGCTCACTGAATCAGACTAGGAATTCTCTTTAGATGACTGGCTGAAACTGCCTACAATAGTACAGTAGAGTAGAAAGTTGGTATTTCAGGTATAGGTGGCTCCTTAGGGTTTGATTCTCCCACCCTGCTGATTAAAACATGGATTTTGCAACATTCAATGTGATAGTAGAGTGGACATAATGTCCATACACTTTCAATTTCTGTTTAGAACAGGTGTAAAAAATGTTCAAATTGTGAGAAATTAAAAAAACACAAAGGATAGTTTCCTTTGGATCAGCTGATAGGTGTTTCGCTTAGGCAGGCACAGTTTGTCAAAGCTGCGGAGGTGGGGGAGCCAAAATGGAACAAAAGAAATAAAAAACATTGGGGGCACACTGTAACCAGTGAAGTGTTCGGTAATCGGTAGAACAGTGATGTAAAGAAAAATAAATGTAGCTAATAAAGCGTATAGTGAGGTATAGATTATGTGTGCTTGAAGTGCATAGTCATGGTTAAATATTGACCGATAAATTGAGATTGAAAACAGCATCAGTACAGAAAGTGGTCTTGATATCAGATGCTGACGATGTGTTTCGAACAGTACTTTAAATCTACCAAATTGCTATGAAAGAGACTGAACGCAGGCACATGGCACTAAAGCATATAAACGTGGATGTAATCAGGGTGAGAGCATATGCAGAAAACTGGTACAATATTGCGTCCTCTTAATATTAGGAAGTAGGAGTGCATGGCAGCATGTGGACAGCAAACCGAGTGTTGTACCTTGTCAATGGTAGCCTACCATCGCTTTAAAATTGTGGCTAACACATATCACCCAAATATGTGGCAAGACATTATGCAAGCAATATTAAAAGGGAATTGCATTTTAATACCATCGTACCAATTAAACTGCATGTACTAAATCAGAGCCAATTGGAGTCCAAGGGAACTTGATATTGTGGTATATGTTGTTTAAGAGGTTGCGTCAAATAACTTTAGTTGTGTGTAAATAGAAGTAACATACCATAATAAAAGTGTCAAAGCAGTAGTGTCAATGTACAGGACAAGAAAGCCTGATATGCTGGAATTTCGTATTGGTCATCCCTCAGGGAGGGAGTCCTCTGGTCATCAAAAGTAATGCTTTCTTTGACTTCATTTCTCAGCTGCAAAGTTTATCTGAGCTTTTTTTCAGTACCATATTCCTTATTTGGGTCTATCCAACCACAGAGCTCAAGCTGTCTGGTTGCAAACAATCTATTGTGAACTTAAACTTGGCTTACCACCAGCTCATTGCTTAACATTGATTGGCTTTATTGTTGCTCTCATTTGCATGCTTCTTATCCGATTGCTTGCCTTCCTCTTTTTATATTTGTTCCTCCACTGGAGCATAACTTGTTTACGATCCTTTTGATCAGCTGACATCTATGCTTCCTCTATGCTCACATTTAGGGAACTATTTTTTTCTTTTTCATTCAGCACTCAATGAGAGTGCATGTATTTTCTATCTCTCCTTCACGTGCTGCTTCCTTCCTCAAATACCAACCCCTTCGAGCTTTGTTGATTGCCAACTCTGTCAGCTGGTCTGTAAAAGCATAACACAAGGAATATTTTTGGGGGTTATGGCAGGCTTTAAGGATAGTTTTTTTTATATCCTGCATTCCACATACTCTACTACACAAGCTGCTTTGGCACACAAAGGCTTTTATGGATCTGGGGGAAGGGCCATCTACTACACTCACTCACCTAGAGTCTGAGGCAGAAGGTGTACTTAGCATGACAATACTCCCACAGGCCCATAAATCTGCTCCATTGGCTACTGCAGAGGACAAATTGCTAAATGCTGTGGGAAGTAAATTAGGACTTCACGTGTTCCTTTTTCATTTTAACACTTCCTTTTTAAATTCTTTTTAGTTCCTGAGTGAGAGAAAGTATTTGAAAAATAAACCATGACATTTATAACAATTGAATACATTGAATTCAATGTACAATTTTGAGGGGGCGCTGCAAGCCCGGCTGCAAGATGGCCACCAATTAGTGAGGCTCTGCAGGCCGGTCGGACAATCCAGCACAGTCCGACTACTACAGTAGGCACTATCGCTCAAATCGGCCCAATATGGACTTTAAAATCGCTGAGGCATACATCCATAAGCCCTGACGGCGAAACCCAGCTCGGTAAGGATGCCGGCAGACGAGACCTGCGGCAAGGCCAAGAAGACGGCCCGGGGAAGCGAGGAGTCTGAGCTGCGCCTCCCCTCCGGATCTACCTGGAAGATCGAGCCCTGGGGAATTGCGGAATGGATTGGAGTAGTGAGACGGATAGCAGCTGTGATTCCTGCTGTGAGGTGCCCCGGGAGAAACACACTGGAAGTGGCACGCGGGGCGGTGTTGAGACCCTGCTGCCCTCTGGTAGCTGAACAGACAGCCGCGTGGCCCGATCGGGACCGGAGATCAGCCGTCCGGCTACGCAAAGGGTGCGGTGAGCACCGTCGAAACTGGTGGCTCATTGTGACCCCCGTACCACAGACGACAAAGGCACACACAGGGAGGACGGCCTGATAGAGAAGACGGGGAGACTCTCGCCTGGTAGCTACCAGAGGTCCCCCCCACAACACGAGGTGAGAGGAGTGGTGCGTGGAGTGCTGGATGGGGTGCCCACTCTGCTCGCCCAGCAGCTGCGGGGAGCAACGGAGGTGGCTCGGCGCGCTGCCGAGAGGAGTGATCATTTCACCCCCTACCCGGCAACACAGGATGCTGGTGGTGTGGCAGTGAGACAAAAGTCAAAAAAGAGAGACCTTCCTCTGAGACGCAACATTAAGCAATATGCTTTGCAAACAGAAACCCAGGCAAACAGTCACCAGCCTCAAGACAAACAAACAATAACCAGTATGTCAATAAATTTCTGCCCAATTCAATAAAATCAAATATATAAATCTTTATTAACCAAATTCATAAATGCTTTTTACTGAAAATTCATTATTAAAAACATGTTAATTCAGACACACAGTAAAAACAATGCTGTGCTTAAATATCATAAAAGACAGAAAAATTAAGGATTTCATATATATCACAATACACAATAAAATACATAAAAATATGATATTAGATTGTTCATAAAAGAAAAGAACGGGAGATAGAGAGAGAAGAAAAGTACATAAATCACTGGCACTATAAACAAATCATTGATTCTACCATAAGAGAAAGTGCTTCATATGGACTCAATTGCTTGTCATGATTCAATAATGCACACAGTATACAAAGTGATCTTCTTCAAAAAAGGGGCGTCAACGCGTTTCGGTGGGTCTCTAAAATGTATAACCACCACCTTCCTCAGCACAAAAGGATTACTCCCCGTATCAACATAGGTCAAACAATGTGTCTGTAAAAATAATAAAAAAGCATGTATGAATCAAAAACAATACACAAACACATACAAATAATTTATACATATTGACACACTGGTCACATGCAACCACATCCTCTCACTCACATTATTGCCACAAGGAACTGGAATACCTAATTACCTTGGTTTGTCTTCCAATATAAGACTAAAATCAATCATGGGCAATAGCCTCAATGCCTCCAAATCTTGTTATCTGAAAATAACATCATAACAATGTCAAATGAGGTCATGTATTATTCGTAACTGACTCCCACAACCACTACACTAATTTCAGAATGCCAGAAGGATACCTACCATAAGCGCCACAAGGCAAAAGGCGTTTATCAATATCACCCAACAGCCAATAATAGGTGATGATTCTGTTCACAATCCTGTTGAAAAGCATATACACACAGACAGAATCAGAACAACCTCCTTCCTCAAAGAAAACCTACATTAATCATGAGGAACTAGTGCTCAACCTACCTTTAATAAATCCAATATATATATAAAGCAGCCAGCTTATTTAGCAGACAAACTCAACTCGACTAGTTTAAGTTGTTATCAGCACTCCCATCAGCCGTCCAGATTTTGCTTCATGGATTGTCTGTGCTCAAAATGCGCCAAGATTCCCACACATTGGATATTCGGATATCTGTAACGCAAACAGAACTGATCAAACCTCAGCCCACAGTAATGTCGGGGTCATAGCCTTAATTCATGACAACGCTAGCCCCAAGTCTCTGACCCGAAACAATAACCAAACCACCATATGAGACCCTATAAGATCCCTCATTTACCATATTTTCATAACCCCGTTCCTACTAAAAATAATAATTAGACATACTGAAAACGCCCGGGTCGACCAATAACCGCTGCACGACCACGAACTCTCTAATGCAGTCTAAAAATCCCTTACCTCCTCAAACGAGTATCAATCCAAGGGCGGCGGGGTCTCTGCCTCCGCACGTCAGCAACAGGACAAATGAAATCTGACCACTATTTGTACACCTATTCTACTTCCGTCGGGAATTCATTCCACCTGACTCCATGCGTACGATCACATGATACCTCCTACAATAGTTGACGCCATTTTGAGAGGATTACCAACTCAACCGCCATCTTACAGTGTCTAATGGTAATCAAAAATGCTAGCACCCATTGAGAGTCATACTCTAATGATAAAAATCGAAAAAATCACAATCGTAAAAGTCAACATTACTACCCATTCATTTAAATCATCGCTTCCCTATAGCTGAAGATAGATATCTGCAGAGAATATCATCTGTAATCAGATCGCCCCAATAATCCTATCCCATTCCTCTTTTGAGTTTAAACCATTTCGTACAGTATTCAATCTAGAAATAAACCACTGTTCACGCGACTTCCTCTTAGTTTGCATATTTCCACCTCGTCTACCAATAAACACTTTCTCAAGAATAAACCACGTAAGCTCGTTTTCACTATGTCCCTTTTCAATAAAATGGGTAACCAGAGGGGCATTCAATTTCCTTGTTTTGATAGCCGATCTATGTTCCTGTATTCTAACCCTCAATTCCCTACCAGTCTCTCCTACGTAATATTGGTCACAGGGACATTTAAGCAAATAGACAATATTCCTACTTCTACAATTATTGAGACTTTTAGATTTAATAGTACAGCCATTTACCTGAATTTCTTTTGCCACTAGGCATTGGCTACAAACATTACATGAACCACATTTCACATTACCAACTGGTATTGTGTTAGTAATGGTCCGTTGAGTACACCGCGAATCCTCACGGTAAGTATTCACCAACAAATCCTTCAAGTTTTTATTCTTCTTAAAAGCAAATAAAGGTTTCTCTAACTTATTAACTTCATCGTGATTCAGTATGTGCCAGTTCCTATTAACAATATTCTTGATTTGATTGCTTATATTTGAATATTTGCTCACAAATACCACCTTTTCCATGGGTTTTTTCTCATTCGGAATTTTATTGATCATTGCATCACGATCATAAAACCTAGCTCGTTTAAATGAGTGGGTAATAAGTCTTTTGGGGTATCCTCTAGCCTTAAACTTCTCTTTGAGAGCTGTAGAGTGTTTATAAAAATCATCCAAATCTGAGCAATTTCTTCGTAAACGGAGAAATTGACTAAAAGGTATATTTTCTCTGTGATTTGGGGTGAAAGCTAGAAAAGTGTAATAAAGTATTCTTCGCCATTGGTTTAACATATAGTTCCACCTCTAGATGTCTATCTCTAGCTAAAATCGAGATATCTAGGATGTCCACCTTCTCCCTACTGTAAGAATGGGTGAATTTCAGATTAGCATCCCCTAAATTAAGCCACACAAAAAATTCTTCTAATTGTTCAGTCTCTCCATCCCAAATAAAAAAAATATCATCAATGTAGCGGTACCAGCCCGCTACATTTTCAAAAAAAGGTGCTAATTCATTAAAAATATGTTTTAGTTCAAACTGTCCAACAGGCCAGACTAGGAGCACATGTAGCTCCCATGCTGGTCCCTTTCTTTTGTCTAAATAATTCCTCTTTGAACAGAAAGATATTGTTCATAAGTACCAGTCTAACACAGTCAACAATAAAATCTTTGTCAGCACCACCTAGATCAATATTATCCAACACCTCACCCACAACCAGTATTGTATCTTCCTGTGGAATGTTCGTGTAGAGAGACTCAATGTCAAGAGTAACCAGACACTGAGGGGCCGATTCCGATCTCGGCCGGTAGTGCTCCGAATCGGATTCGGATTTACCGGATCCGATTCGGAGCCCTGTTTCCCGACCGAATCGTACGCGGGTCCGGCCGAGCGAGTACGATGCAAGCTCCCGCGAAATCGCCGACCGACTCGTACGCGGCTTCAACACGCTCCGACCGACTCGCACGGACACGACTCGCACCGCGCTATGGAGACGTTTCCCGGCCGGGTAAGTACGATGCGCGCCGCGAGCAGTCCGACCGACTCGCGCCGTCCGGCTCGAAAGAGCTGTCGGAGCCGGACTTTGGGGGTCCGCGTCGGACCCCCCTGTACGCGTAGGCGCGCGAGTCGCACACAGGGGGGACCCATGGGTCCCCCCTACCTGTGCATGTATGCCGCGATGCGCATGGACGCGTACCCGCTGTAGGGGGCGCCCTTGTTCGCCTCGCACCCATTGAGTCAATGGGAGCCCGCGTACGCGTTGTACGACCGGCTCCCATTGACTTCAATGGGAGTCCGACCGAATCGAGTCCGATAGCATGCGAATGCATCGTACTCGTCCGGTCGGACTGCTAGGGTCCGATTCGGTCGGAATTCTCTCCGGGTCCAGCTCGGTCGGAGAGATTTCCGGCCGGAATCGGCCCCTGAGTCTCTCCACAGAACTCTTTTCCTTCAATCAAGGAAATAAAATGCGCTGTGTCTCTAACATAAGATCTCTGGCTACATACACAAGGGCGCAAAAAATGGTCCACATATTTACTGATCGGTTCGAGCAGTGAGTCGATACTACTAACTATAGGACGCATCGGAGGGTCAACGGAATTCTTATGGACCTTAGGTAGGCCATACAAGGCAGGTGTACGTGGGTTAAGGTTGTTCAAGAATCTAAATTCCTCTTCACAAATAACAGAATTATCTCTGGCCTCAGTTAAAATTCTTAGACACTCTTGTGTAACATTTTCCAAACAACCAACATTAACTCTCTCATAGTGTTCAGTAACACTTAAAAGACTATACATTCTTGTATTATAATCATCTGTGTTGAACACCACCACACCACCACCCTTATCTGCAGGTTTAATAGTCAGATTAGTATCATCTTTAAGCAGAGACAGTGCTAACCTTTCTTCTTTACTTATGTTATGAGATACATAACTAGAGGATGAACTCAACAAATTGCAGATACCCATTTCTACCGCTTTTTCAAACACTTCAATATTCTTTCCTACCATAGCAAGTGTAGGAGTGAAAGTAGATTTCGGCTTGAGACCAGAGACATTCGCATCCTCTCTAGGTTCACGTCCCTCAAAGAACCGTTTGAGTCTATCTTTGCGAAAGAACGCACGCATGTCTTTCTCTAACTGGAATCTATCAACTTGAGTGGTCGGGACAAAACTAAAACCTCTACTCAAAATACCCACTTCTGTTTCAGTAAACACTTTATCTGAGAGATTAATTACTGGTATTCTGTTTGACGCCAATATCGTTGGTTTCTTGTCCGAATATATTCTTGTAGAGGAGGAGGGCCCCGACTCGGTTGACCTCTCCCCAAATTCCCATTGAATCGTTGGGGCCTCCTGGGGCGGGAATCTAAAAAAGGGACATGTTCCTTATTACTACCTCTACCTCCTCCATCTTCTCTAGGCATACACTCCTCATCACTACTAGAGCCAGATCTCTCTGAGAATGTAACCTGCTTTCTCCCACCTCTATTATAAATCTGTCTTCTAGGTACCCTGTCCCTATCCCAACCAGACTCCTTCCTCTGTTGGTAATAATTATCACTTAGGAATGGATAAACCAATTCCTGCTTAAATATCTCCATATCCTTTTTTAGTTTATTGTTTTTTTAATTTAAAAGATAATCTCTATACCCGTCCACATCTCTATTGATATCCTCTAGTTTCTTTTTGGCTTCTTCTAAGGAGGTATTGTTACGTAATTCTAGCTCCAATTTGTCTATAGCCTCTTTTTCTATAATAATAAATTCATGCGCTGTCTCTATAATTAAAAGCATCCAATCTCGGCTGCATCTATTAGAAATCATAGTCCAAGTTTCCAGAAACTTACGATTCTCAACAAAAAGGCCCGGTTCATTTCGTACCTGTAGCCCAATGGGAATAACCCCCGATTTCACATATTCGATTAAAAAATCTGCGTGTGCCTCGGTCCTTATCAATTTCTTCTTGAGGTTAATTAATTTCCCCCAATTTTCTCCTTTACCTGATATTAGCATAATTTTACTGCCATTCTTAGTGTTAATAATTCTGTTAAGCTGACCTGTTGACCAAATTTTAACGGGGAGCCGTGGTCCAATTAACTGCAGGACCCAACAAGTAGCTGATTTCTGGGACTGGGCCCTGCACTCACAGACACGCTTAAGGGCCACTGGGCTCTGGGGGAAGCCATGAGGAGGACAACCGGGACGGCTGACGCTGGCTAACAGAAAGATGCCCCCCGATAGTCCATTGAGGATCTGACAGAGGGAGGCCCCCGGGGTGACAAGTGTGCGGCACCCGGAAAGCGACGGCGCAGAGACTTACAGTGCAGCTGCTTGGCCATACGGGAGACCCGGAGGCACACAGTGAGACCGGGCCTGAAGTGAGATTGTGAGATCAAGGCCCCCCCACCCAGAACTGCGGTGAACCCACCGAGGAGGGTCACCCCTGGATTCGGCAGCAGCGGCGAGAAGAACCTGGGAGACACTAGCCCACTGAACAGCAGAGCCAATAAGCTGCCGTGGGAGGACATGGTGAAGCCAGGTGCTCACCAAACAAAACTGTCCTTCGATCAGCGACGCCCCCCCAGGACCACTGGTCCACCGATGGAAGAACAGCCGGAATTAAAGGGAAATGCAACGACCATGCCAGAGCTGGACATCCGTGAAATGTTTAGTGAGCTTAAGCAGTCACTGACGACCATTGACTAAAAAATTGATAATATGGCTGATAGGATAGACAGACTGAAAGACAAAGTGTCCAGCCATGACGAGCGCATTGGACAGGTAGAACAGCGCACGTCTGCACTAGAGGACGATGGAGCGACAATACGTGAAAAACTGTTAAGCTTAGAAAAAGTGCTGGAAGTAATAAAAAGTAAAAACGAAGATTTAGAGGCCAGCTCGAGAAGGAACAACCTGCGCATAGTCGGTATTCCGGAATTCACTGCTATGTCTTACGTTGAGGACTATGTTGAGGAAATGCTGTGATCCCTATACAGAGAGTCCCTGTCAGCGGTTTGTATTGTGGAAAGAGCCCACAGGGCTCTAGGCCCGAGAACTCCGCTGGGAGCCCCTGCCAGGCCGATTATCGCTCGCCTACCTAATTACAGCGACACTGTACTGCGGAAAGCCAGAGACCAACAAGAAATCAAGTATCAAGGAAACGCCATATCATTTTACCCGGACTTTACTCTAGCAGTACAGGCGGCGAGAAGGGAGTCTGAATGCTTCAGAAACAGGGCATTAAGTACTCCCTACTCTACCCAGTAAAACTACGCGTCTTCCATGCTATCAAAACCTCATACTTCTCAGATCCCAAATCAGCAGCTAAATGTGTACACTTCGCCCTGCCAAAACCTCACAACGCCCAGATAAAGCAGCAAGGGGAGAGGATTACCTCAGTGAAACTGATTAATATGCTGCTCCTTATTGAACTGGGAATCCTCTACTAGCGACCTGCACCGGGTGGGACCTCACTCCCTGCTATTGAAGTGGCCTGGGTCTCCCCACCGGACATATCTGGACCGCCATGCACTGCATTGTTTAGTGATGTCTGCTGTGCCGGAGGATGGGGCTCTCCCCACTTCCACTCCCACGACCGGCCACCAAGCTCCACCCCTGGGCATAGCCAGGCTTGTAGTGATTCCCCCGTTGGGATGATTCCTATACTGTTTAGTGGGGGGAGGTGGGTTGTATACCAGCCCAATTGGGGGGCGGTAGTGGGTGGAGGGTGGCGATATTTGGGGAATCAATGTTTCTCTCATGGTTCTCTCTTCCCTCTCTGCACTTGCCCCTTCCCTTTCTTCTCCCTGCTGACCTTCCTATGTCCTGTGCCATTGATAGATGACCTTGCTGTGTGCATGCTAGATTATTATGACTGACATGGGTGCTTCTGAAGTGAATGTGACTGCTCTGAAAGCGATCACCTGAAATGTCCAGGGTTTGAATGACAGCAGGAAGGCGCGATTGGTAGCAGCCTATTTGAATAGACAGGGAGCGAACATTTGTTTTTTTACAAGAGCTGCACCTGACTGAGAGCAGCTGCACGCGCCTGCGGGAAGAGTGGATTGGGGAGAAACACATAGCATGCGACTCCAACTATGCCAGAGGAGTGGCGATCTTCATAAGAAAAGGGCTGCCATGGCGCATGCGCAAAGTCCTATGCGACCCGCAGGGGCGATACGTAATGCTTGCAGGCATATTAGGGGGTCACCCAATCTGACTGGTGTCGGTCTACGGCCCCAATATAGATGACCCAGATTTCTTCGGTGAACTCTGGCAGAGGGTTGACACATTGGGACTGGGCGCAACTCTTTGGGGAGGGGATTTTAATGTTGTTTTGGACCCAGGTAGGGACAGACCGGGATGCACACGTCGGCCTCATCCCAGAGCGGCCGCACAACTACAAATCATAATTGAATTGACTGTGAATTGATTGATGTGTGGCGCTACCGACTCGCCGATAAGGAGGAGGGTACCTGTGTCTCCTCGACTGGCCCCACGTGGTCTAGGATAGACTTTTAGCTAATTTCAAAGGACATCCTAACAGGGATCTCCGAAGCTTCCCACTTGGCGACAACCCTGTCCTACCACTCCCCTGTACTCCTCCGGTTTGTGTTGCCGGGGGTCCCCAGTAGGGCAGTCAGTTGGCAACTCCCCTCTGGTGCTCTACGCAACCAGGTGTTTCGGGGTGCAATTCGAACTGCGATACTAGAATACTTCGCGCAGAATGAGGGCACGGTGGATTTCCCTTCCACACTCTTGGAGGCATTCAAGTCCGTGATTAGGGAAGAGTGCATTGCAAAACAGGCGGGAATCCTGCGGTCGATTCGAGGGGAGCTCCAGCGCCTCGTGGGAGAGATTAGAGGGCTTCAAAAAGAATTCTTCACTAATACAACAAACGAGACGTTGGGAGCGATTAGGGACAAAGTCGCAGAGTTTGAGGAAGCCACCATACGAGAAACTCACTACCTGGCGAAAGAATCCCGTGCTAGACAATAAGCAGAAGGAGACCGGGCTGGGAAAATGTTAGCCGGCCTCCTTAAGAAACTGTGGGCCAGTGACTATATTAGTGAACTGCGCACAACAGACAATGAGACGGTGATCGGCCAGGCTGCTGTGAGGGCAGAAATGATGTCCTTCTACTCCTCTCTGCATGAAGCCAGACAGACCTCGCCTGGCCCTGACTTGACCGCCGCCTTTGATTCTGTCCAGCTGGTTTGGCTGGATGGTGGCCACCACAACTATCTGGACGAACCCTTCTCGGTAGAGGAGGTCGTTAGGGTCATCCGGGCTTTGCCGGGAGACAAGGCCCCTGGACTGGATGGCCTTACGCCTGCTTTTTATAAAGAATTCACTCCATTATTAGCGCCGCATCTCATGAACATGTTTGACAAATCCATTGAGAGAGGGGTACTCCCCCCTACGGGAGGTGCTCATGATCACTATTTTAAAATCTGAGAAAGACCCCCAACTGGGCAATTCCTACAGGCCGCTGTCAATGATAAATCTAGATAACAAAATCCTGGCTAAATTTATTGCAATGTGGCTGCTCCCCCTCCTGCCTCTGGTGCTGATATAAGACCAATGTGGCTTCGTACCTGGCAGAGCCACGTCACACAACCTGCGCACCTTCTTTGCGACTATGCAAGACTATGCAAGAGATAGACCCCTCGATCCCAGCGGCAGCAGTGTTCCTCTACTAGTATAGTGGTCCTGTCCAGGCAGTTGGAGGACCCAAGCCTTGCTTGTTTAAAAACCTCGACACCACAAAGGCATTTCGACACCTTGGAATGGCCGTATATGTTCGCCATGTTGGCCTGCTTGGGATTCAGTCCTAAATTCTTGAAACTGATTGCCCTCCTGTACTCTCTACCGACGGCACGGCTCAGAATAAACAGGGTAATCTCTCCCCCCTTCCCCGTGTCTCGGGGCACCAAACAAGGATGCCCGCTGTCCCCCCTTCTTTTTGCCATTGCCATGGATTGGCTGACTGCCTGGCTGAGACAGCACCACGCACATTGAGGCTTGGCATTCGTCCCTAGAGTTGTGCTGGTGTCTCTGTACGCGGATGGCGTGACTCTATATGTTAAATGTTAAACGTCCAGTGGAAAATCTAGACCCCCTAATTAGGGAAGTTCACACAATTTGGTGGCTAATCAGGGGTAACTATCAATTGGGAGAAATCAACCATTTTCCCGCTAACGCTTGCCACAGAAAGGTTCCAGTCGGAATACACCCTAGGATGGACCGAATGCCCGGTGAAGTACCTGGGAATCTGGCTCAGTCGAAATAATGAGAAATTGTGGCAATGCAACTATGGAAGACTTATGGAATGGCTTGAGAGCCGGGTGGAGCGATGGATCTCCCTGCTGCTATCCCTTGCGGGACGCTTGGCAATAGCTAAAATTATTGCTCTCCCTAAATTTCTGTATGTCTTCTCCAATCTCCCGCTCCCTCTCACCGCCGCATTCAAACGCCGATTGTGCTCAAATCTGATATCGCTCGCCTGGGTGGGCCAACAACCCAGAGTGTCATGAGAGATCCTAACACTGCCCTTTAAACAAGGAGGACTGGGAGCCCCAGACATGGAGCTTTATTATAATCGTGCCCAAGCTCAATTCGGCTTTCACTGGATCTTCCAGATCCAATCCATGGCACACACAGCACCTGAGCATGACCAGATGGCCCCAATGCCACTTCACATGACTCTATACACTGCCCAGACCGTGCTCTGTGGTGGACACTGTTGGCTGCCTGGTGTGGGCATGACGAGAGCTGCCCCGCAGGGCACTCCTGGAGGTGATGTACACCCCATCTGTGTCTCTGCCGCAGCACCCGGATTTGCCATTTTTGGAGGATGCAGGAGCATGTCAGAGACTGAACCGGCTCCTCCACACAATTGGCGATGTATTCCCTAACAGGGAATTTGCTTTGCTTGACAGCATACTAGCGGGTGCGGACGGCGGATTGCTTGACAGATTGACATATTTTCAGGGCCGCACGGCACTTTGAGCAAGATATACCCAATTTCCAGTGGCGCCCCACACGTTTCAGGTCCATGAGGACTTCTTAAAAAAACTCATCACTTCGTAGACTCATAACTCGTCTGTCTGCAGGTATGCAGCTCGCGGCACCGATTTGTATACCGACCGTGCATTAAGGTTGGGAGGAGATATTGGGAACCCCCATAACAGATGAGCAGCAGGTATACTGTTGCATACAAGCGAGAGAACTATCCCCTAACTACAGGCTGAGGCTGATTCACTTTAAATTATACCACCGAATCTACAGAGCTCCCATGTGGCTGTTTAGAGCTGGCTTCAGTGAGGATGCCAGGTGTGGGCGATGCAGAGCCTCAGACGCGGATTTTATGCATCTGGCCTGGGCTTGCCTGGAGGTTGCTTTCTACTGGGAAAACATATTTGGGATATTGGACGAAATGCTAGAGTATGAGTTGGAGCGCTCCCCCCTGACAGGGCTATTGGGATATGTGCGACCTGCGCCAGCGCCATACTGGAGGCTCGTGGCACTGCTCCTGCTGCTCGCTAAAAGATGTATAGCAATGTGCTGGGGCAGACGTCGTGTTCCCCGTGCTGCTGATTGGCTGAAGGACGCAGCGTTCTGTCAAGGTCAACTGACTGAATACTGAGAACTAATGCCTGCATAAACCCACCCTAAGGACATTTAGGTACCACTGCAGGAATATCTAAAATCTCACTCACAAGAATCTAACGACACCCCCCTGTCACAATAGATGAATGCTGCAAGAAAGGCATCACCCGCTCACACACAGATTGAATGTTTGCTAGTGTGCCTCTAGTGATCATCCTACTTTTGAGGCCAGAATTCCTTCCCCCCTACCCTTCCCTCTCTTTCCTCCTGCCCCCCTCTTTTAGCTCTTTCTTCTTCCCCTGCCCCTCGCAGGGACTGTTCAGGGTATACAGGAACTGGCCTTCTGATGTACACTATATGACCAAGAAGATGCCACGATTTGATACCGGTAACCGATCAAGTTGATCCGAAATGTTGAATGTCTCTGAATATGTACGTTATACATCATAATGCGATGGACCCTCTATGTTGTTTGAATCAATAAAAAAAGTTGAAAAAAATATATATACAGTTTTGAGATATTGTATGATAAGTATTTGTTTTTCTCTTGTATTTTGAAATATTTGTGCTTGATCTGCTGTAAACACTTAGGGGCGGATTACGATGTCGTTCGGAAACTGTTCCAAACGAATCGGTCTCGGAATCGTTTCCGAACGAATCGGGTTCTGCGAGTCTGAACAACCGATTACGATGCTTCCCAACATCGTTCGGTCGGACTCGAATTGACTACATTGGGAGCCTGTGTTCCGAACGAGAACACAGGCTCCCATTGAAAAAAGGGGTGGTTGGGGAAAACCTTGCACCCTGTGGCAGGCACCCCATGCTGCCTGACACATTGTGCATGATTGGGAAGAAGGGTCCTTTGAGTACCCCCACGGGCCCCAACCAGACGCCTTTGGGTGAAGGGGGGCCCGCAATGGGCCCCCAAAGACAGTTTCCGACAGCCGTTTTGTGTCGGGCAGACTGAATCGGAACGACTGTCCGAATCGGTCACCGTAATCGCTTGTTCGAAAAACGTGTCCATAGAGCTGTACGATTCGGCTCCTAAAGACTCGGGCTGTCCAAATGCCTTTCAGAACCAGTTCGGACTGCCCGAACGGTTTCCGGGCATCGTAATCGGTCGTTGGGAAATGTCTACGATTCGTTTGGAAACAAGGGTTCCAAATTGGATTCTGCAATACCGAATCCCATTTGGAGCCTTTCCGAACGACATCGTAATCGGCCCCTTAGATGGGACATTGTAATGCTTATCAAAATATGACTAAAGGACCCTTCTAACCCAATGCTAGCTAGTGCTATCCCTACAGGCTCTAAGATCTTACATGTAAACAGCCCAGACATATGTAAAGGAGAAATTACTAAATTGTAAGGAACAGGTTACCTACAGATCTATAGAGACTGACCTCTACCCCTGATTGTGACTTCTTTGTACTATCAAGAATTCATCTGCCAAAACTATTGTGTCTGCTTTGATTTGAGGACCCCCACAATGTGGATTCTATTACCACCATAATCACACTACCCAGTGACAAGTGTCTTGAGTTTAAAACCTGTTTGTGGTAGGGGATTTCACTCTCCACATAGATGATTTGTCAGATACAACGGCAGCTGATTTTACACAATCCTTACAATCATTTGGACATCCTCAAGTCATATCAAAACCTACACACACAGCAGGCCGTGCTTTTGATCTCATATGGACACCTTTCCCTGACACGCAACTCACAAGTGTCCAGATTACCATCTAGTACTTTATATCATTCCTGCTGACAGCATTTTGCAGCAATCAAGTAAATTAGCCATGCCCCCAGTTCACCAGTGGCCCCTTTTGCAATCTGTGGTAGCTTTAAGTCTTCAACAACAGCAGTGGATAGCACTGAGTAATGGCAATAATCCGAATGCCATCATCAATGCTTTATCCTTTGGATAGAATGAGATCCTTGATGTTAATTTCCATGCAAACAAATTTGCTAAGTGAGTCCCTCAACTGCAAAATTCTTGGCTTTAAGCTAAAAATCAGGCAAGCTGAGCACCTTTGGATGAAAGCCTACTTCTATGTAGACAACTCAGCTTACACCTCACAATGTCTTAATCCTTTTATCTGATTAGTGCCACTTCGTATATTACTCTTACATTGCTCTTCATCTCTAAAATTGTATCTATCAATGGATGCATTAAGTCCAATCAATCTCTTTTTGCCTCTGTGAACAGACATGAGTTGACCGATTGGCAGGGCTTCACTTGGATGAACTTTGAGCCCTTACAACATAGCCGCACCTTAGAGTTCCTCAAGCTGTATGTCCATTTTGGCACCATGTCCTGTAGAGATCATCCATATATTAGCTCCAGGCTTATAAACTCCTGTTATGAAGATGTTTGACCAAAATCGGCCCATGGGCATTGTTCCAGATAATTGGAAAGAGGGGGTGGTATCCCCCTTCTGAAAAACATAATCTTCCCCAGTATGACCCAGCATACCAACACCCAATCACAATAAAGATACCCATTAGTAAAATCCTGAAGAATGTTATAGTTATAGTGTCACAGCTGTCAAAGAAGTAACATTTTGGACCAATGGCAGCTTGGCTTCTATCCAGGCTCTACAATCACATCTACCCTCTTCCCGGCATTGGAAGATTTACAACAGATTTACGAAGAGGGACACAGTGCAGCCCTAATCATATTAGATCTCTCAGCCCTTTTGATACGGTTGATCAAGCAATATTTATGAATCACATGTCCAAGACTGGATTTCAAGGCACGAACCTTGCATTTTTCAAGTTATTTCTGTCAAACTGGGCTCAACTGCTGTACTGTCAAAAAGGCCGCCATCTGCTTTGGAGCCCCACAAAGTTCCTCTCTGCCTCCGTTATTATTCAATATTTACAGGTGTCCTCTCTCTCTGATTATTAGATCTTTTGGTCTGAAAGCAATTTCCTACACTGATGATACCTAGATTATCACCAGAATAGACCAGTCAGCCCCCAAATCTGTTTTGAGACTAAAAAAGACAAGCTGCACTGTGCAGCAGTGGATGAATACCAACTTTCTAAAACTGTAATACTAGTAGAATGGAACTCCAACTTTACTTGACTGGACAACTTTCTGTGACCTGTAGAGTTGGGCTCCCCACCTTCCAAAGTCGTAAGCTTAAGTGCTGTGAGTAATCTTCAATTACAATTCCACTCTAATTGATTTCGTCTACTATGTTGTTTTCTAACTCAGCGATACAGCTAGAAGATCTTTTTTTCCTGCCATTTGATGAACTTGACACACTTCTATCAGTATTGATTCTTTCACATCTAAACTACTGTAATATTATGTGTGGGTCTTGATGAGTACTAATTAATAAACCTTAACTAGTGCTGAACCTAACACTTCAGACTGTTTGCAAGCTTCACAAATTTACTCATGTCTCGTAAGCATAGTGTTTCCTCAACTTGCTACAACTTCAGCAACTTGTGCAGTTTAAGGCTCTCTGCATTGCAATTAGGATCTTCTATCTGTTAGAAAGATTATAAATAAAGAACGTTCTAGTGCCTTACATGGCCAATGGCCTCATGATCTATTCATGAGTTAGTGCTTCAGTGTCAAGGCTGTATGACACTTTTAAAATGTATATTTTGATTTATAAATAATGTGTTTCTTTGCTCATACCATGATGATCCTGCAGTTTTTATTCTCTTCTATGAGCAAACTTGTTATATAAACCCTCCAATTTGGAGGCGTGCCAGCGATGCTTTTGAAGCTTTTGTGTATCGGGTCTGGTGGCTCAGTGGACTAATGCGTCCATTGCAGGGGCCTGTGTTCGACCTCTTGTCACAGGTTCAAATCCCGGCGGGTCCACTCAGCCTTTCATCCATCTGAGGTCGATAAAATGAGTACCATTGAGTTGGGTAACAATGAACATCTGTTATTCAGCGCCAAGAGACCTCTGGGTGAACGTGCGCTTTACAAATACACATGTTATGTTATGTTATGTTATGTGTTCTACTAGGGATGCAGTCCAATTTCTTACTGATTTTGCTGCACACTTGGGACGTAGCTATTTTCTAATTTTGTCACTATTCTGTATTATTTCTGTATTGATGGCCTTTACGGCAATTGACTTTATGAAGCCCACCAGCTTCTCAATCCTATTATCTTGTATTGAACTTTTGAATTTTTGTAATAAACATTAATGGTTTTCCTAAATTCCACTCTAGAACTCACTTACTGAGTCAATCTTTTCTTAATTCACTGCATTTGATATGTTGATATATATATTGTATCTTGGGACACTTTGCCTCATGAAATTGAGGCTAACACCATCCCCATCCATCCAACTAGTGGCTTTCAGATGTATGATTTTAGGGCTACAGAGTGATAGCAGAGGACGGTTAGAGATATAGGGCCAGATGCATCAAGCTATTTAGCGATCGCAAACAGTGCGAATCGCAAAAAATGAGCGTTTGCGATCGCAAAATAGCACCAAGCAATGCATCAACCCAAATCGCAGAATATCCCAAGTATTCACTAAATTTAGCGATTACCAAAATAGCAATTACCAAATACAGCAAATTCTTATTTGCGATTCGCATTTGCGAAGTCGCAAAGCAATGCATGAAGTGTCGCAATTAGCGAAAAAATAGCGAATCGCAATTTTGCATTCGCAAAATACCACCAAATCAAACTAGGTGGTAACCAGGTGAAAACACTCAGACCAGCTGAGAAACATCAGGAAAGTATTTAAACAGGCCCAGAAGGCCTCAGAATGTTTCACAATGGCAGCGCTCTACGTCATGGCGAGGAGGATGAGGTTAAGAGCAGCAGCACAGAGGAGAAGGAGGATACAGGAGCGCATTTTCAGAGTGCGCGTTACTCTGTTGGGGCAGACAGATGAGGAAATCTATGAGAAGTGAAGGAGGGTCCAGAAGGTCCCGTATTACCATTTAACAAGAAACTCATTTCTGATTTTGCACTACCCACTAAACATGATACTCTAGATAGGCCCTACCAGGCAGGTTCAGATACAATGTCTTAAGTTGTCCACTTTCCTTCGTCCTGGGAGTGCATCTCACATAGGCCCAAGCCCAGCTCCCTAGATAACCATATCTTACATAGGACCAAGCATACCTTCCTAGATACAAA